>PYHX02000494.1:76808548-77305076 GCA_004302925.2 Cochliomyia hominivorax | reverse complement strand
TATCACTTTTAATTTATACTTAGAATATTTTCCCTGAATTTTAATTTTATAGAAAAATTTTATTAAATTTAGAATTTATAAGAAATTTTCAATTAATTTTGTTTTTATATAAAATTTTCGCTAAATTTTGGTTTAATCAACAATTTTTTAAAAATTATGTTTTTAAAGAAAATTTTCGTTAAATGTTAAATGAATCCAATTTAATTTTAATAGATGTTTAATAGATTTTTATTTTCGATTTGATGCGATAATTTAATTTTTTTTATTGTTTAGAATTTTTTTAATTTCGATTTTCATTAAATTCAAATTAAATTTTCATTAAATTTAGATTTTATAGAAAATTTTTAATAAATTTCGATTTGATAGAAAGTTTTCTTTAAATATTTATTTAATTTAAAATTTTTATTAAATTTCGATTTTTTAGAAAATTTTTTTATCAAATTTCGATGTATTTTTTTTTTAATTTTAATTTTATAGATTTTTTTCATTTTGACTTTTTAGCAAATTCTTTTAAACCAAAATTAAAAAAATTGTTAAATATCGATTTTAAAAAAAATTTTCATTAAATTTCGATTTTTAAGAAAATTTTCATTAAGTTTTGATTTTCTAGAAAAATTTTATTAAAATTTGATTTTATAGATAACTGAACTTTTTTAGACATTTTACATTAAATTTTGATTTTATTGCAAATTTTCCTAAAGTTTCGATTATTAAAATTTTCCTTAAATTTGATTTTAAAGAAAAATGTTCTTCAATTTTTAATTCAAATAAGAAATTCGTTAAACTCGGATTTTTTTGTTAAATTTTGTTTTTTTTTTTTTAGGAAATTTTCATTAAATTATATGTTTTCAGAAATTTTTTTAAAAATTTTATTTTTATAAAAAGTTTTTGTTGAACTGTGTTTTTATATAATTTTTTTTATAAATTTTCGATTTTGTAAGAAATTTTGATAAAATTTCTTTTAGTTTCAAATTTAATAAAAATTTTCGTGTTTTTCTTTTATCTTATGAATAATTTTTCATCAAAATTTCGATTTTATAAAAAAAATCTTTGCTAAATTTTGATTAAGAAATAAATCAATAAAAAAAAGTTTTAAAAATTTCATTTATCAAACTCATACGACTTTTGTTATCACAAAAAATCGCTTCACTGAAAATAAAAGCACTTAAATGCGCTTTCAGTAAGTTTTCACAAAAAAATCGTTTAAATGCTAAAAATAAAATATAAATAAAATTCTCAATTGCTTATGTAATTATCACTTTCTCTTTCATTTCCTTTAAATTTATTGCGTTTTATATTTTTTCTTTTGCAAATCGTTGTTTTTTGCCTGAAAACTGTGACATCATAGGAAATTTTCACAATAACAATGAAAAACAAGTAAAAGTTATAGTCGGTCAAGACCGACCATTCAAAACCCTACACCACATTGTTGGTTTTTAATGGTAACTATCAAAAATTAATTATCGACCATCGTATATTTTCTAATTTGTGCTTAAGAATGCAGTATATTATGGTACTAATAACATGTATATTATGTGCGTTACGAAGTTAAGAACTAACGCAATATACCCCAATCACCTATAGTGGTGTAGGGTATAAAGAGTGCATTTTTAAAGAATTTTATTTATACAGAAAATTTAGTGAACATACACCCACGCACACATTTGTACATATTTACATAAAACGTAAAAATGTAGATTTTTTTTGACGTAAATGAAATTAATGAGAATTTTAGAGAAAATTTAAATTAAAATGTTCAATTAAAATTCTAAAGTAATTTAACACTTTTTCTGTGTTGAAATGTAATATATTTTTAAAATGTATTTTTCAAGCAATTTAAAAATAAATTAAACTTAGTTTGAATAAAAAATTAATCGAATAAATTTTAAATCGATTAAAAATTATTCGAATAAAATTGAAGTCGCTTTAATATTAAAAAATTAAAACGTTTTGTAATATATTGTAACACAGACGAATACTGCGTAATAATACAAAATTCTAAACGATTAAAAATTATTCGAATAAAATTGTATTCGATTAAAAATATAAAAATTATTAAAACTTTTTCTATGTTGAAATGAAAGTGAATAGTGTTATTATAATTTAAAAATAAATTAAATTTAAATCCAATAAAAAATTAATCGAATAAATTTCGATTAAAAATTATTCGAATAAAATTTTATTAGTTTTAAATTGTTTTCTATAGAATAAGTTTTTTGGATTTTAAAAATAAAATAAAAATTATTCGCTTAAAATTTAACCGATTAAAATTATATTCGGTTAAATTATAAAAAAAAACTAATTTATTTTAATAATTTTTTTGATTGTCAGGTAACACATAAGAGAATTTCGTAATAGTACAAAATTTAAAACGATTTACGATTTTTCGAATAAAATTCTTTTGAATAAATTCTTAAAATTTAAATTTTGGGAAAAATGGAATAAATTAAATAATTTCTTTATATAATAATCTTTCTTAAGTTCCCTAGAATACTATTTTCTATAACAAAAAATTGTTGTTTTATTATACAAACTAATAAAATGTTTTGCTTCACTTTAAATTAAATGAAATTTTATTCGATTAAAAATTTGGCAAATAAAATTATATTCGTTTAAGTTAAGGAAATGAATTTTTCAAACAAATTAGAGCTTTTTATTTTAGCATTAAAAAAGTACTTTTTGTTTCATTAAAAATTATTCGAATAAAATTTTATTCGTTTAAATTTTGATATTTTAAACATTATTAAAAACTAATACTAAGATTTTTAAAATTACTCATCAATTACCAAGAGGACAAAAAAACATTTGTATCACTGACGAATGATATTTTTTTATTAAATTTAATTCTACGATTAAAAGTTACTACAGTAACATTTTATTCGTTTTAATAATGAAAATCTATTTCTTCTTGAACAAACTGTTAATTTTTATATGACCTCATATCTGGACACCATCTATCTGATTGCATACAGATTCCCATATGGGAGTGGAAACATCATATATTTCGTAAATATGCCTCATCGATCTTTCATCATGAGGCCCAGTTCATTTTCGTTAGTGGATCTTCTTTAAAATGCTATGCGATCGTCCCATCCAATTTCAACTGTGTTTTAATAAAAAAGCACTCTTCCAATTCCAATCAAATTTCGGCATCATTTCCAAGTTGTAAAATCACTTTTCACGTTCCTCGCATATATATAAAGTATATAACTTCTTATGATCATATTTTTTTAAGTTTAACCTCTTTAAAATAAATTATGATCACTTTATGATTTAAAATACTCATGACTAATAATTTTATTTTGGAAGTTTTGCAGGTTTTACGCTCTTAATATTAAAATAAACTCTTTTTTTTTGGCGATTACTCATTTAAGCTGACTAATTGATACTGATTTAAAATTTAAGATCATTTTGATGATCATTCTCATATTAAAATTAATCGTACAAGTGTTAAGTTTCAAAACAATATTCAATATCAATTTCATTCCAAATATTTAAAATTTCTTTTAAATTTTCCTCAACTATGGGTCGTGTTATATTCGGTCTGGTTATAGGGGTCTTAAATGTCTTAATCTACTCTATAGCCAGTGGTATTTTTATTTACGCTTTAATTGATTCTAAGCTATGGAATACACAACATAGAGGTGAATATGCATATTTTAATTAAACTTTTCATTGATACGATGTAAAAAATGTAATTGGTGTGTGTATTTTCTTTTATAGATAATTTTCAGAATTTTGAAATTGTTTTATTTATTGTTTTGCTAATTTCCTGTTTACTAATGGCTCTGGTCTCAGGACTTTTGATCGCGGGCATATTAAAGGTATATTTGAATTTGAATCTTAAAATTTATTTTTTAATTAAAAATTTTGTTTTAGAAAAATTATCAATTAATTAGACCCTGGTTATGTTTATCGATAGTAGGAATTTTATTAAATATTATAGGTTTAATAGTAAATTCATATTATTCGTTCGAAGATGCGAATATTTTTATCAGCCTCTTGGGAATTGGTGAGTAATTAAAGAAAATCATTATTTTTAAAACAATAAAATGTTATTTAAATATAAAAATCTAAAATATAATTTTTTTCTAGTAATCTTACTTTTTTATAAAATTTTATTCGAATTATTTTTTAATCGAATAAAATTGTATTCGAATCATTTTGGATCTAAAAAAATTTAGTTTTTTTGCGCCACTTAATTCTTAATTCTCATAATTTTAACAAATAAAATTTTATTATAATAATTTTTAATCGAATATTTTTTAAAGAATGAATGCCATTTTCACACAAATAAAAATTGTTTCACAAAATATTTCAAAATTGCATAATTAGAAAAATTATTCGATTAATATTTATTAATTAAAAAAATATTCGAACAATTTTAATTAATTAAAAAAATTATTCGAATAATATTTATTTAATAAAATTTTATTGGATCAAAAAAGAATTGTTTAGAAAATGTCTAAATTTAAAAATTTAAACGCATACAATTTTATTCGAATAAAACAATTTTTAATCGAATAAAATGTTATCTTTTAAATGCCAATAGAATACAAGAGAAATTCATTTGAAAAAATGAGAAATGAAAATTGTTTTAAAATTTTCTAAATTATCCTAATGTAAAAGAATAAAATTTTATTCGATTAATTTTTAATCGCATAAAGCTTTATATTTTAATGCCTGCCAATACACTACTTGAAAATGCCATTTGGCTTTAAATAAGTCACACAATTTTTTAGAAAATAATATTATTCGAATAATTTTTAATCGAATAACATTTATAAAAAATTATTGTAACTAAAAGGTAACGTTAACAATTTTATAAAATAATGGAGTTTTCTTTGGTTTTAATATGGTACTTTTTTAAAAAATGTCTTTGTTTCTTAATAATTTAATCGTTGACAATTTTCATCGAATAATTTTTAATCGCATAAAAATTTAATAAATCCTTGAAGTTTTTTTTTATTTAATAACATATTTAAAAAAGAACGTTATTATTATCGTACTTTTTAACCGACTAAAATTTTAATCGAATAATTTTTAAAATTTTGTATTTAAAAATTTCACTAAAGACATGTTTTTAATTTTCGCTTTTTAATCGCATAAAATTTTATTCGAATTATTTTAAATTGCATTAAAATTTTAATGATGCAAATTTTTACAAAATACTAACTATTCGACTCATCTTTTAATCCTATTGAACTCTAATCGTAAATCTTTAAATTCTCACTATATAGTCGAATAAATTTTTATTTGAAAAACTTTAAAAATGTATCGAAATTTTAATTTGTCTTACCCAATAAAATTTCCTTCTATTAAGGAAATTAATAGAATGAAATGAACAATTTAATCGAATAAAATTTTATTCGAATAATTTTAAACGTAACAACTTTAAAACTATATATACATTTTATTTTGTTTTATGCAATAAAATTAATTGAATCATAAGGAGAATTTAGAAAATATTACCATTTAATCGAATAAAATTTTATTCGAATAATTTTTAATCGAATAAATTTTTAAAATGAATGTTTTTTATGACAATGTAAATTTATATATCGTTAATGTTATATTTATAACAAAATATTTAAATCCCTTCCAAGTTATTCAAGATTTTCTCTTTATTTATTAAAAATTTTTAGCTCTTCAGATTTTAATTTGGTATCCGATCTTCAGCCTCTATAAGGATATAAAAGCCGATAATCAAAACGATCAAGCAAATGTCTATATACCTCCGAATCATCCTTTTAATACAATTTATAATCCCGTTACTCAAAGTGTTATTTAATAAAAATAGTGATCACAAATGATCGTGATCGTTAAACTTTATTTTTAAATATAAAAAAATATAAATTTATTTTTATTAAAAATGTAAAAAAATATATTTTAGTAATTTCAGGTGTCCATCAATAGTTTTTTATTACACCAATCTGATAGATTCTTGATCTTCACAATCTATGACACGATATAGACGCCTCGATTCTATTTTAATTTCTTATATAAATGATAAACGCCTGTTCGGATGTAATCGTGGAAAACTGTAAAAGAGAAATTGAAAGGAATAAATAATTTAATAATAAAAATAAATGGAAATTGACAAAGATCAGTTAAAGAAGATCATTAACAACAGACGATCAGTGATATCGGAATTTAGAACTAAAATTTCTTGACTTGTAGGGAAACAATCGATATATTTAAATTGGATTAGATAAGATCCAAGTGTCTGAAAGTAAATCTAAATTCAATATTCGTTCCACAACTTACCCACAACTATAAGATTACAAAATATGGCCAATATAATACCGCAACCATTTTTCCAATTATATTGGAAAACTTGATATGATAAATAAATTAAATATAACACTCCAATCGATAAAACAGTTTCCAAAGCTACATTAACTATTAACCAGGGTTTTATGATCTGATAACGTTTCTGCAAAAAGGTAAAATATTAATAAATTTATAGGATCCAATAGTACAAAATGTCGGAGTAAATAACGTACCTCTACTATGCCCAAAATTAATAAAATAGATGATACTAAACAACTTATGCTTAAAATTAAAGTGAATATATGGAAAAAATCTGAAATGATAATAAAGGAAAATGAGTCTTTATCCGAAATTCAGGTCTAGATCTAAAGGAAATTAAATGTTATAGAACTGTAAAAAAAGTTATTCATTTAAAATTCATATCAGTGATCGCGGAATATTTGATTTATGCCCTGTTTGCTTTCCACTGTTGATCAAAAATTGACAGAAATTTTAGGTTCGGTGCACAGTGGTTCAGAATATTTTTTTCATTTATAACTTGTGTACGGAATGAAAATCAGTTTAGCAGGTTTTGGGAAATCGCAGAATCGAAAATCGAATTTAAATTAAGAAAAATTTAAAAAAAAATTTTAAATTCTTGAATCTGTTCCACTAGATTCGGCTCTAATGAAACCGGTTTTTGCGGATTTAATATTTTATTTTAGAACATGTTTTTGGGGTATTTTCATTAGAGTCGAGAAAGTGTTCCAGAGATGGGCTTAAACTGGCACAAAAGTATATAAAATTATGTAAAATGGAAACTTCCACCTTTCTTATGATAATAAAATTTTTTAACCCCTGCTGAGGCCCAAAATGTTCTACTCCACTAAATTTTGAAATGAGTTTAAAATATAATAAATTCTAAAAAACTACACCAAAAAGCTTTGGGAGTAATTTCATTCACATTGAAAAAGTGTTCAACAGAAAGTTCCCAAAATGTACAAAATTTTTTATAGAGTAAAAAGGAACTTTGACCTTTCTTTTCATAGTAAAATGTATTCAATACACTTGGACTAAATTGTAGTATCTAAATATATAATTATATAATTTACAATGGGTCCATGTAGTTACAACAGCTAATTAATATAAGTGACACTTCCTCCGTACCTTCTTAAGTTTTACTATTTTTTAATCCCTTCTGAGCCCCAAAAGTTCTATGGAACAAAACTTCAGATTCGATAAATAACAACAGTACTTTTGCCACAAACAATTTGAAAATTTTCTTTCAAGTTCTGAAACAGATTGGTTCAATGGGTACAAAGTTTTGCTTTCTTTTGATGATAAAATTAATTTATTCCCTTTAAACCCTCAAAAGTTCAATTGAACTAAACTTTAAATTCGAACAGAAGAGAACCCCTGAGAAAATATTTAATAACCCAGTTGATATAGAAGTTTTAGTGATACATCATATATGGGTTTAAAGAGCATGCACTGAGGACTCGATTAGTGTTTAAATATATTTATCTCCTCTCATCCCTGGAACATTTTACTATATCAAACTTCAAATTATACTATATCATTTTTGAAAATATATAATAAAACGGTTGATATATAATTTAATTGATATATCAAGCGTAAAGTGGATGCAATCACCTTTCTTCTGATAGTAAAATTTTCTTTTATATCTCTTGACCTTCTGAAGTTATAATTCACAAAACTTTAAAATTTCTTAAATGGAGTACAGTTCATAATTTTTTTCGGAATATTTTTATTCAAATGAAACGGTGTTAAACAGATGGACCTAAATGGAGATGCTTTTCTTTACCCCTGTTGTTTTTTGAAAGCTCTATTTTCGTTAAAGCGGCTGAAATATATTAAACTTTTTGGATGTATTTTCATATAAATTAAAAAAAGTGTTCAAGAGATGAGTCCAAATCGGTACAAAAGTATATAATACTGTAATCCCTGGGACTCTAAGACCTTTCTTTTGGTCTTAACTCTTTTTAATCCTATAAAGTTCTATTCCTATTATATTATACTTTAGATATGGGCTTTGCAGTGATACAACATAGAATATATTTAGAATGGACACTGTCATTCAAATGGAAAAAAATATGACACAGATGGGTCCAAACAGATACAAGAGTATATATAAGGTTAAAGAGAAAACATTGACCTTTGTTTTGACATTAAAAGTTATTTGGTCTCATTTAACTCTTAAAAGTTAAGTCCTTTGTCTGTCTGTATGTCCTGCTGGCTGTCCATGTTATCGTTGTGAACACTCTAAAGGTCGCAATTTTTTAAATATATTGATGACACTTGGTACATATTATTTTATTGGCCTAAAGACGAAGTCTATTGAAATTAGTCGTATTCGGTTCAATTTTTTAGTTCGCTCCCATACAAATGTCCTTCCGAAATGGGATTTTATGATCATATATACAAAAAGATTTCAATGAAATAAAAAATATTTGAAATCGGTGTGCCAAATTATGCGAGGGTCGGTCCATTGCTTCCCATAGGTCCCATAAAAGCCACCTTCCATGACATAGATCTCAATTATACGTTGGTATTAAGATAAATATAATCTAACAAAGATGTTCCAAATTATACGAGGATCGTTCCATTATTTATTTAACTCCGATACAATCTCTTTTCAATAAATAAACATAAATGTTAGTATCGTATTAATGAACTTTACACTACATCAACAGTCAAAAGCAAGTTATACGAGGGTCGTTCATAAACCAACAATGTGGTGTAGGGTATTACGTAGTCGTGCTTGACAGACTATGTCTTTAAGTTTGGCTCACTGTTCTTATATGTGATTAATTTTAAAGCTTTTGTTGTTTTTGGCTTTTCATAAATTCACAGCTGATTTGATGTATTTTTTCATTATTTCTTTAAGCTGATGCAATTTTTTCCATAATGTCTAAAATATATTTTAATCGATTAATCGATCACTGATCGTTATAATAATTTTATATATATTTTCAATATTCCATGCTTTTTTTCAATAATTTATCACTAACTTGTATTTGTATATAAAAATAACGATTCACTAGATTCTTCGTCATCGTCTTGGGCTAAAAATGCTTTAAATTTATTTATGCCATTAATGCTGGTATTTAGAGAAATAATTAAATAGATCGAAGCCACAATAACCATCGACAAATTACTGCGTATTCCAAATAGAGTTTTCATTTTGGAAATTTTTTAATAAAAAAATAATTAAAGTTTCATCAGGAATACGAAAATGCAACACGTTGTTCTTTTGCAAAAGAAAAATACTAAACTTTCATCATTTAACGTGAATTTGTAACTAAAACGTAAATTTTGCCTCAAATTAAATTGATAAACAAAATAAGAATACAATTAAATACAACAAAAATAACAAAAAACCCATTATTATTATTTTTTTTTTTTGTTGGGGATTTTCTAGTATTTACAGTGTTTCGAGGCCTCAAGAAAAGTACTCAAAAGTGCATTCAAAAAATTTCATATCTATTTTTTATGAAATTTTTTTTAAAAAAGGTTTAATTAAATTTATTAAATTAATTTCTATTAAAATATTATTCTTTCTATAGTTTTTTAATAATTATTTTCCTTAATTTTTATTTCTGGATTTCAGTTTTATTTGTATCTAAAATAATTTCGATTATCTTCATTTTCAAAATACGGTGCAAAATGTCTCTTCTCTCTCATTCTCTTTTCAATTCATTAATTTCTGAGAAATTTGCATTTTATTAACCAGTTTGGAAAAGCTTATGAAATTAGCAGTGTTGCCGAGCATTAAAATTAGAAATTCTTTACAAGGAAAATCAAAATTTTCTAGGGAAAAATTGAATTTTAAGTAAAAAATTCAATTTTTAGTTTAGTTCACTTGAAATTTTTTTGTGAAAATTTCACTTGAATTTTTTTTGTGAAATTTCACTTGCAATTTTTTTTGTGAAAATTTCACTTGAAATTTTTTTGTGAAAATTTCACTTGAAATTTTTTTGTAAAAATTTCACTTGAAATTTTTTTGTGAAAATTTCACTTGAAATTTTTTTGTGAAAATTTCACTTGAAATTTTTTTGTGAAAATTTCACTTGAAATTTTTTTGTGAAAATTTCACTTGAAATTTTTTTTTGTGAAAATTTCACTTCAAATTTTTTTTTTTTGTGAAAATTTCACTTGAAATTTTTTTGTGAAAATTTCACTTGAAATTTTTTTGTGAAAATTTCACTTGAAATTTTTTTGTGAAAATTTCACTTGAAATTTTTTTGTGAAAATTTCACTTGAAATTTCTTTCTGAAATTTCACTTGAAATTTTTTTCTGAAAATTTCACTTGAAATTTTTTTGTGAAAATTTCACTTGAAATTTTTTTGTGAAAATTTCACTTGAAATTTTTTTGTGAAAATTTCACTTGAAATTTTTTTGTGAAAATTTCACTTGAAATTTTTTTGTGAAAATTTCACTTGAAATTTTTTGTGAAAATTTCACTTGAAATTTTTTTGTGAAAATTTCACTTGAATTTTTTTGTGAAATTTTTTTTGTGAAAATTTCACTTGAAATTTTTTTGTGAAAATTTCACTTGAAATTTTTTTCTGAAAATTTCACTTGAAATCTTTTTGTGAAAATTTCACTTGAAATTTTTTTGTGAAAATTTCACTTGAATTTTTTTTGTGAAATTTTTTTTTGTGAAAATTTCACTTGAAATTTTTTTCTGAAAATTTCACTTGAAATTTTTTTGTGAAAATTTCACTCGAATTTTTTTTTGTGAAAATTTCACTTGAATCTTTTGTGAAAATTTCACTTGAATCTGTTGTGAAAATTTCACTTGAATCTTTTGTGAAAATTTCTTTTCACTAAAAAGTTTTTGAAATTTTTTGGGAAAATTACTATTTTTTGATAAATGATTTTTACTAAAAATTTGATATATTTAAATATTATTTTATTATATTTTTCAGTAAAATTAAACATTTTTAGTAAAAATTTCAAATTTTATTGTCAATTTTATTTCTTCTAAATCTGTTAATCACTTTGTCTGAAAATAATTTTTCTAAAATTTATTATGACGTCATTTTTTTAACCACTATTTGTGGGAATTCAATATGTTATTATTATTTAACATGACACATACTGGATACAATACAGTGGGTTTTACAAGTTTTATGACAATTAAAGTTATTTTTAAGTTAAAGTTATTAGCGATTCTATACCAAATCGTATCTTCAGGTTCATTATTTTAAACGAGTGTATTTATTGTTGTTTTCCATACAAGAAGTAGTTAAACTTTTATAGTTCACTGTTTGTTTATGTAGAACTATTTTTAACTTGTCGCCAAATATTCTAGGATAAATAAAATAACCTAGAGGACACTGTATTATTTACGACTTCGACTATAAATTACAGTCTGTTGTATTCTGGATAACAAAGTGTAAAAATGTCCTTGAACTTGCATTTTATTTACGTCCATTTAAAATAGTGTTTGTTTAATGAAATTGTGAAATTTAATATGTATCTGTGTATGTTAATGTGAAAACCGACACAAATATATTCTACCAAAAGGGGTGGAGAACATATTAAATTTTTAATTTTATCATTAAAGAAGAATAAGGTTATAAACTTGTCTATAAATCAAGGAATTAAAAGTTCTCTTTAATATGCTAGTTTATAGTCTCGTCTATAGACGAGTTTATAGTCTCGTCTATAGACGAGTTTATAGTCTCGTCTATAGACGAGTTTATAGTCTCGTCTATAGACGAGTTTATAGTCTCGTCTATAGACGAGTTTATAGTCTCGTCTATAGACGAGTTTATAGTCTCGTCTATAGACGAGTTTATAGTCTCGTCTATAGACGAGTTTATAGTCTCGTCTATAGACGAGTTTATAGTCTCGTCTATAGACGAGTTTATAGTCTCGTCTATAGACGAGTTTATAGTCTCGTCTATAGACGAGTTTATAGTCTCGTCTATAGACGAGTTTATAGTCTCGTCTATAGACGAGTTTATAGTCTCGTCTATAGACGAGTTTATAGTCTCGTCTATAGACGAGTTTATAGTCTCGTCTATAGACGAGTTTATAGTCTCGTCTATAGACGAGTTTATAGTCTCGTCTATAGACGAGTTTATAGTCTCGTCTATAGACGAGTTTATAGTCTCGTCTATAGACGAGTTTATAGTCTCGTCTATAGACGAGTTTATAGTCTCGTCTATAGACGAGTTTATAGTCTCGTCTATAGACGAGTTTATAGTCTCGTCTATAGACGAGTTTATAGTCTCGTCTATAGACGAGTTTATAGTCTCGTCTATAGACGAGTTTATAGTCTCGTCTATAGACGAGTTTATAGTCTCGTCTATAGACGAGTTTATAGTCTCGTCTATAGACGAGTTTATAGTCTCGTCTATAGACGAGTTTATAGTCTCGTCTATAGACGAGTTTATAGTCTCGTCTATAGACGAGTTTATAGTCTCGTCTATAGACGAGTTTATAGTCTCGTCTATAGACGAGTTTATAGTCTCGTCTATAGACGAGTTTATAGTCTCGTCTATAGACGAGTTTATAGTCTCGTCTATAGACGAGTTTATAGTCTCGTCTATAGACGAGTTTATAGTCTCGTCTATAGACGAGTTTATAGTCTCGTCTATAGACGAGTTTATAGTCTCGTCTATAGACGAGTTTATCGTCTCGTCTATAGACGAGTTTATAGTCTCGTCTATAGACGAGTTTATCGTCTCGTCTATAGACGAGTTTATCGTCTCGTCTATAGACGAGTTTATCGTCTCGTCTATAGACGAGTTTATCGTCTCGTCTATAGACGAGTTTATCGTCTCGTCTATAGACGAGTTTATCGTCTCGTCTATAGACGAGTTTATCGTCTCGTCTATAGACGAGTTTATCGTCTCGTCTATAGACGAGTTTATCGTCTCGTCTATAGACGAGTTTATCGTCTCGTCTATAGACGAGTTTATCGTCTCGTCTATAGACGAGTTTATCGTCTCGTCTATAGACGAGTTTATCGTCTCGTCTATAGACGAGTTTATCGTCTCGTCTATAGACGAGTTTATCGTCTCGTCTATAGACGAGTTTATCGTCTCGTCTATAGACGAGTTTATCGTCTCGTCTATAGACGAGTTTATCGTCTCGTCTATAGACGAGTTTATCGTCTCGTCTATAGACGAGTTTATCGTCTCGTCTATAGACGAGTTTATCGTCTCGTCTATAGACGAGTTTATCGTCTCGTCTATAGACGAGTTTATCGTCTCGTCTATAGACGAGTTTATCGTCTCGTCTATATATATATTATATTAGGCACGACCTTCTCATCTTGTTGGTCTCTTCTTGAATTCTCTTGTTATACAGGAGTTTTAAAATTTACACTTGTATTGGTGAGAATAAATGTGTACAAAACACTTTGGAGTATTTTTTCGTGTGTAACTTTACCGTTAAAATGTTTTGGGATTAAAATTATATCCCTTATGACTTTTTCTCCATTTAGTGATTATATGTATGTGTGTGTCTGTGTAATTTGTGTCCTTTTCTCTCTGTTTCAGACAGAAGAATTGTGTCTCCAATTTAATACGCAGAAGTAATACGCATTTATAATTCAACCATTAAATAAAACTCTTTTAACTGTGTTTTAGAGGAAAATAACTGGAAACGTTTTTTTAGTTTTTATTTGTCACTTCACCAATTTGCAGTGAGTGTTTTTACGTGAAAAAAGAGATAAAAATTGAAAATTGAAAAATTCAAAAAATATTTGTAAATTGAAATTCTTTAAATCCAAAAAAAAAAAAAAAATGAAATTTCTGAGTCGTTCCACTTTGGGTGTCGTTATTGGTGGCATAAATATCTTCTTTTTTGCCATCATTATAATTGTCATTATAAATTTGATATCTGATATCAGTGATTTATCAACTGAGAGTAAGTATTTTCCTTATTATCTTTATTTTTATTTAAATGACATTAATTATTTTTACCACCTGTTGTCTATTTAGAGGACTTACAAAGTGATGCCAATGATTTTCTCACAACATCGGCCACTTTACTTTATATACTTTTGATTTATTGTGTTGTGTCATTGATAACATCGATATTTTTGGTTTTGGGCATCATTAAGGTAACTTCTTTCTTCGTTCTAAACAAAAATAAAGATAAAATATTTTATCTAATTTTACGGATTTTTAGGAACGTTATAAGTATATGAAACCCTGGATCTGTAGTGCTATAGTTGGTATTGGTTTATATATTTTACGTTTGGTAATTACAATTTTTGTTGGCTTTACCACGGGTATATCTTTTGGCAGCATAGTGGGAACTCTGTTTGTCGGTCTTTTGACTTTGGGTAAGTTTTTAGGTTTATAACTCTGTTATATATTTTTGGAGAATTTTGTAACACCAAAAAGATCTCCAATATCGGATCATGACAAAATTTGGAATACTTTTCAATCAGGTATCCTCCTTCCAAAATAAATTATTTAAATTTGATTAATTCTTTTGTTATAAAATTACTTCTTTAAAGTCTCGTCTTTAGATTAGTTTATAATCTCTTTTATAGACCAGTTTACAGTCTCGTCTATAGACTAGTTTACAGTCTCGTCTATAGACTAGTTTACAGTCTCGTCTATAGACTAGTTTACAGTCTCGTCTATAGACTAGTTTACAGTCTCGTCTATAGACTAGTTTACAGTCTCGTCTATAGACTAGTTTACAGTCTCGTCTATAGAATTATTTACAGTCTCGTCTTTAGACTAATTTACCGTCTCTTTACAGATTGGTTTATTGTGTCATCTTAGATCAGTTTGTAGTCTCGTTTTGAAAATTTATTTAAAAACCTTTGATTACATAATAATTTTTATTTATTTTATATTTTATTATTCAATATTTTAGGTTTACAAATTTTAATATTTTATCCCATTTACACCCTCTACACGGATATACGAGATGCCAGTATTATACGAGAGCAAACAGGTTTGACTAATCTCGCTCAAAATCCGCCAAGCTATGGTGAATTAGAAAAAGGTGGTGAAATGTATAATTAAATAATTATTTTCAATTTAAAATATCTAAAAAATTATCTTGTTAATTATAAATATTAACTGCGTTTATACGGGAGTCATTATTAAATGACAACGAGATATACTTAAAACGAAATACAATAGTTTAATGTTGAATTTATGTAAATTAATGTATTAAAAAAATAATTTTAAATTAGAAAAAAGAATTATTTGTAATAAAAATTTAACGTGTAAACGTAGTAATTATAGACTTTTGGCTCGAGGACCCTGTTTTTGTAATTAGTTAGCTTCAACTTTTTATTGAAATCTTTGAAATTTTTTGATGCCAAATTTTCTATTAGGATTTAGCGTGTAAGCGCAGTAAGAATTATTTTGGTTACAAAAAATAGATCTTGGATTTATTACATTTTCATAAAATTAAAATAACTAATAATTTTTAAATATATTTTACTAAAAGACTCAATTTTATTTAATTAACTTTAAATTTAACTTTAGATTTAAGATTATTTGTTTTACTCTGCTCTAATCGGCAATTTAAGTTTAAACTTGTTAAACTTTAAGCTTTTAAGTTTTTAACTAATTTTTTTAATTCAAAATTAAACTACGTTTAACTGTTATTTAATTTTGCAATACTTTTAACGACAGTTAAAAATTAAACTTATTTAATTATGCAAAATAAAGTTATTTTTTGTTAAATTTTAAACGGATTTATCTGTTTTAAAAACAAATTATTATTTCAAATGAAATTTACTGATGAGATTATTTAATTTTAATCTTAGTTTAAATCTACTAAAAAGTTTGAATAAGAAAACTAAGATTAACTATTATATGAATTTAATCAATTTGTTTAAAGATGTTTCATTAAACTAAAAGTAACATATTAATTTAAATGAAATAATAAATGAATTTTAATGAAATTAACTGAAGTTTAAACTTAGTTTAATTTAATTAAAATCAATTAATTTCTTAAAAGGATTTTTGTTAATTTAAAATCTCTAATAAACAATTAATTACTATTCATTGTAATTTGCAATCGTACGATTAAAAGTTAAACTTAGTTTAATTCAGTTAACAACTTTACTGCTTGGCAGCAAAATTATTTTAAAACTTATTCAAATGAGTTTAAATTACTTAATCAAATTTATTAAATTAATAAAATTCGACCATTTCATTTTTTACGTTTAACCAAGGTTTAAGTTTAAACTTGATTTTATAAAAATTTGAATTGTTAAAATCTTTATTATTGTTTTTCTTTATAATGAAAGTTATATTATTATTTAATATGAAAATATATATTTAAAATATTAAACTAAGTTTAACTGTATGTATTTAAAAGGGTTATAAATATTTTAAAAGCCCATCCAAAAGGAAAATCTAACACGATAGGGAAAAAAACAGAGTAAACTCTAGTTTCACATATATATTGACGTCTATTCTTAACTTTAGGCTTGATCTTTTGTTTAACTTTTAACCAAAGTTTAAATTTAAACTCTTTATTAAAATGCATTTGTTTTGAAAGGAAAAATTTCGTTTTATAATAAAAATTTACAATTTATATTCTGTTAAAAAGTACATTTTTAATATTAAACTGAGTTTAACTGTTTATATTTAAACAGGTTTTAAATAAGTTTTTTGTTTAAATTTTAACCAAAGTTTAAATTTAAACGGAGTTTTATTAGAATGAAAAGATTTTTTTATATTTTTTTTAATAAACATTTTCGTTTAATAATAAAAATTTACAATTTTTATTCAATTAAAAAAATATATATAAATTATTAAACTGAGTTTAACTGTAGGATAAGAAATGTGACAATGTTTAAAGTCCATTTGAAGGAAAATCGAACATGATTATTATATATATGGTGATATATTATATATGGTGAATTTAGTTAAGGCGTAATCTGTTAAGACTCGATTTTTTATTTCAATTTTAACAAAAGTTTAAGTTTAAACTTGGTTTTATTAGGCTGCAAATATTCTTCATTTAAATAAAAATTTTCTTTATTAAAAATGTTTGTTATTAATAATGAATTGAAAAAAATATATTAAAAATATTAAACTGAGTTTAACTCTGTTAAGGCTCGATTTTTTATTTTAACTTTAACAAAAGTTTAAGTTTAAACTTGGTTTTATTAGGCTGCAAATATTCTTCATTTAAATAAAAATTTTCTTTGTTAAAAATGTTTGTTATTAATAATGAATTGAAAAAAATATATTAAAAATATTAAACTGAGTTTAACTTCGATTACTTAAACGAATAATAAATATATCTATATAAATGTTAGTTAATATATATTTTACATAGTCAAAATTTTGTTTTAAAATAATTCCTTAAATAATTTTTAATATCCATTTAGATAAGTGTTTTGAAAATATTAAAAATTGATAATAAAATCCCAAACAATAACGATAAGAATCGAAATTTGTTATAAAATGGAAAATTCTTCCATTTTGTTTAATAAAAATAAAAAACTGGAAACGGTTTCACAATAATGAAATGAAGTAAAATTAAAAAAAATGCATTTAATCAAAACTCTTATAAATTGAATTTTAGTTTAAATAACATTTTACTAAATTATTAAATTTTAAAAATTTAAAAATTTTGTTATTTTAACTAAAATTCAGTTTAAATTACACATTTTTTCCTAATAAAACTACATGACTTAATTTTTAAGGTTATAATTTCAAAATTATAAAAAATATATTAATAATATTTTATTCAAAATAAAAGGTGTGATTTCTTTAAAAATAAAATTCTTTAAAATTTGTTTTAATTAAAAAAAATTGGTGCCTTAAAAAAGGAAAAAAATTTAAAGTTTTTGCGATACGCATGACTTTTTCCAAAGATTTTGCCTCAAATGACCAAAACCTGTGACATCATCATTGGCAGCAGCTAAAATAAGTGGGTAGTGTAAAAAGGAGTTAATTTTGTGAATTTTTATTTAATTTATTGGTTGGGGGCATCAATTGGTTTCTTAACTAAAGTTAAATTAACTCTCTCTCTTGTTTGGTATTTTTTAAAAAGAGAAAAAAATAATGAACAGAAATTTATTAGACAAAAAATGACAGCAGAAGACAGTTAATTAAGGATTTTAGCATAAATAACCTTTGACCCTGAATTAAAAAAAAAAATATTTATTTCACACTGTGCTTTCCGATTTGGAGCTCATAGAGGCCCCTTGGACGGAGTTATAGGGGTACTTCGAACATTCAATTTACTGGGTTCTAATTTTTTTAGGTTAAATTTCAATCTTTTTCCATCTCATGGTTCTTAACATAACATGGTTCTATGTCTCTTACAGTTTTTGAGTTAACTGCATTTGAATTTGTGAATGTATGAGTAACAAAGAATAAGCACACACTTAAAAAAATTTAATGTGCCGATGTATCCTACTCTGCACTCATATAACTACGCTCATGGACCTACTATGGAGTCCATACTTCCAAAGTAATTCTTTGCTATCTTTGTGTTACATTTTATACAAATCCATCTGGCCCTTTAAAGATTACAGAATATTTTCTAAAAAAAAGTCGATTCTGCCCCACAGTGTAATGTATTGAAAAAAGCTAAATTTGACAAGAGAAAGCTAAATTCAGGTTGAGAATCAGGTTAACGTATAAATTTCTTACATAAGTATTTAAAGTCTAGAAATCATAAAGATTTATCATACTCTTATCGCTATACGGGTCAACTTTGGAAGGTCTCTCTTCACTCCCCTGGTCAGATAGGAGACTGTAATTCACCAACTCAACTTAGAAACACATCAACCACAACCGTGTTAAGTTTTTGAAGCATCCAAAACGAATCATAAGTTAAAAAATTATTTTCAAAAAATTTTCAAAATGGGTCTGTAGCTCCCATACAAACCCATTTTCGAAAAATCTCTTTTCACATTCTTCGACCGAATGTTTGACAAGTCGATTTGGACTAATATCACATTTATTTATTTCAAGCCTTAACCCATTAACTGATATGGATCTGTATTCATGAAGTGAAATATTTTTATATTCAAAAGTTTTACAAACCAAAGTTCTATTTTCTGAAATGGCTCTACATGGGGTCCAAGGTCAAATAAGTTTAAGACATTTGTATGGGAATTACCTGAAATATTGGACCGATTACTATCAATTTCTATAGGTTTCGACCTTGGTCCAAAATAATCCTCAAGATAATTTTCAAATTTCTAAAAATTTCGAGAGTTTACAACTTAGCATGGGCAGATAACCAGCCAGACGGACAGACATACATCGTTAAATCGATTCGGTATAGTGATTCTGGATCAATCGTTGTATTTTAAAGTAGCATTTGGTATATGTTTTTATATAATTTTTTTTTAAATGTTTTTTTTTTGTTTCAAATTTTACCAGGACCTTAAACAAAAAAATAATTTTGAAAGGTTATTTTATGATTTCATTATCCTGGATAATACAAATAAATAATTTTCAAATATTGTAGAGATATTTATCTTTTATTTGATACTCATGCTGTTTAGATTTTTGGAAATTATATATCATTTTAAATTTTAAGGTTCTTTTAAAAGGAACTCTGAACCGATATCGAATCACTGAAAACCCAGACTGTAATAAGACTTTAAAACAAATTTAAAATTGTTTTATCTACATAAAATTAGTTAATTTTGTGATTAATAGAGAGTTGATAGCATATTCTTGTGGTTTTTATGTAGAAAATCGCTACAAATCGGAAAAAATTATTATGATGGACTTAAAGGAACTTTTTGTTAATAAAAACATGTAAGTTTCGCTAAAAAACTATAATTTTGTGTTGAAATGTCTTCGGTAACCTACGTGGTTAGTAGCTAGCCTCTGAATCAAGGGGTCACGAGTTCCATATCCGCCAAAAATCTGTATTTCACATCACGAGTTCCATACCCGCCAAAAACCTTAATTTTTATGACCGTTTTTTCTTTTAATACCAAAAAATTTACTCTCCCAAATGTCTTGCAAAAAATAAAAAAAAACCTACAACTCCATTCTCCTGTTTTACTGCGCAGCTGTACTCTCACAAAATCCTTTTTTCATACAACATTCCCGGTTAGTGACAAACAAATAATTTAGTTGTGAAATGAAATGTGTTTGTGACGGTTCCTAAAGTGAATTATAAATTTTATTAATTATTTGTTTGAAAAAAAAATCTAAAGAAAAAAAAACAAAATGAAGTTCATAAATCTTACCACGTTGGGTGTTGCAATTGGTTGCATACACATTTTGGGTTTCTGTGCAACATTAATTTATATTATAGTGGTTTTATGTGAATTTAATAATTTATCGGATGAGGGTAAATATTTTTCTTACCTTAAAATAATGGAACCAACTGTTGCTAATTTCTCATTTTTTTCATTTGACAGTTAAACAAGCGAATGATGAAGTAGTTTCAATGTCCATAACTGTACTTTTCACACTTTTGGTGATTTGTGTGATTGCAATAATCTTTTCTGGACTCCTGGTTATAGGCATTATAAAGGTATGTGGGTTTGTTTTTTAATAAAAAGCAAGATTTTTCCAATAAATCACATTGTTTTGACATCATCAGCAACGTCGCAATTTAATGAAACCTTGGATTTATTGTGCCATTGCCGGTTTTGTTTGCCACTTATGTCGCCTCCTAATTGGCACCATAGGAGCTTTCGTAATTGGTTTGTCTTTCGGTGAAATACTATTGGGTTTAATCTTAAACCTTTTAACTTTAGGTAACAATTAAATTCTTTCATTAATAAAATTAATTGATTTAATTAAATTTAATACATTTTTTTAAAGGTATTTTATCTCTGATCTTTTATCCAATCTATAAAATATTTAAACAAATACCTGAATACTCACGTCATGTACTTCATGAAGCTTCTGACCCAGAACCAGCAAGTTTAAGTACAGATGTGGAGGATAAACCGCCATCTTATGGTGAATTGGAAAAAACCGGTAAAATTTCAAATAACAAATAAAAAATTAAATATATTTAAATTATCTCCATATAAATGTCTCCACTATTTTTAAATTCATATTTATAAAAGAGAATTAGTAACTATTTGTGACTAAAATTTTATTTAGCTTTCAACTTAACCAAAAAAATTCCCTTTAATATATCGATAAATTTCTATTAATTAAAAAATCAATACGTCAAAATTTTACCAAAAAGTTTCTTAAATTATGAAAAATGTTCTCTTAAAAGAAATTTTAGCTTATTTTTCTCTTGAAAAATAATTTGCTTAAATTTTAAGAGAGAATGCTCTCATGAAAAAATTGCATTCATTTTCCTTTAAAATAAATTCTAGCAAATATGTTTTTCTAAAAGGAAATTTAGTGAAAATCTTTCTCTTAAAATAAAATTTATAAAAAATGTTCTCTTAAAAAAATACAAAATATTTTCTACTAAAATAAAACATTTTTTTTCAAGGAAAATTTAGAAATTTTCAATTTTTGACAATTTTTTCTAGCACAATTTTTTTAAAGAATATTTAGGACGATTTAGAAAATTTCTGATAAATTTTCTTTAAAGAAAAATTTAGTAAAATTTTTCTCTAAATGCAAATTTTGAAAAAAATATTTTCTTAAGAAAATTTAACAAAAATTTTCTCTTAAAATTGAAGAAAATTGACGGAAAATTTTTCTTAAAAGAAAATTTTTTATTTTGCGATAAAATTGTTTTAATCAAAATTTAACTAAAATTTTAAGGAATTTTTTTCTTAATAAAAATTCATCGAAAATTTTCTCTTAAAATACATTTTTACGAGAGGGAAAATTTAGAATTAAGTGAACGTTCTCTATTAGCTGAAAATTAATTTATTATTAAATTAGTTTTCTCTTAAATAAAAATTTATCGAAAATTTTCTGTTAAATTATGTTTAAAAATTATGTTTTAAAAGCAAATTAAGCAAGTGTTCTCTCTTAAATAAAAATTTTCTCTTAAATGAAAATTAATAGAAATTTTCCTCTTGAAAGAAAATTTATTGATGTTTCTTAGATGAAAATTTTGATCAAATTTTCTACTAAATGAAAAATTCCTCTTAAATTAAAATTAAAGGAAAGATTTCCTCTAAAAAAATCTATTAAAAAATTTTTGCAAATAATTTTCTCTTAAAAAATGTAAAAACTGTTGTCTTAAAAAGAAAGTAGCGAAAAAATTCTCCAAAAAGATAAATTGCATATATTTTCTTTTGACAAGAAAACTTACCGAAATTTTTCTCTTAAAAGAAAATTTACCGAAATTTTTCTCTTAAAAGAAGATTTTTCTAAAGTTTTCGCTTAAAATAATGTAATTGGTAAACTTTCTTTTATTAATCGAACTTTTTTGCAAAAAGATTTTTTTATGAAATTCAAATAAAATTTTGCAAAAAAGGAAATAAACCTAAATTATGAAATTGTCACAAATTTTCTCTGAAAACAAATTTATTCTTTTAAAGCAAATTTTTTAGAACATTATTTTCTAAAAACAAAATTTTAACAAAAGTAAATATTTCCTCAAGATGAAAATTTTCTTTTTTTAAAGTTTTATTGAAAATGTTTTTGGTAAAAGAAAAATGTTTTCTAAAAATATTGTTTATTTTTCTATAAAAAAATTTTGTCTTCCAAAAACGAAATAGAAAACTTATAGAAAAAATCTTACTGAAAAATTGATTTTTTGAGTTATGGCTACCTTGCAGCAAATGAGCGATATGGTCTCTTAAAATTCAAAATTTTTATTTAATAGAAATTTATCGAATTTTTTTCATAATGTACAAATAAATTTATTAAAATTCTGCCTAATTGCATTTATTATTAATTTAGGTAAATAATTTTTTATTTGATTAAATATGGAAAATGCAAAAAGATATCGATTTGAGAATGAAGTAATTTCTATATAAAATTGTTAATTTTTTGATAAATTAAAATTTAATGAGAAAGAATTGAATTCAATAAAAGAATGTGTCTTAAGAGTTTTGAAACTGAAAATGTTTATGTTGAAGACTGTTGCAAACAAAGTCGATTTGTTAAATTTTTATTATTATTTAGTCTTAAGTCTTATAATTTTTTATAAATGTTTAAACAAATTGATGTTATAAAAATATTATCATTAACAAAAAAAAAATAAATATTTTGCTTAGTAAATGTTAAAAAACAATTGATTTTAAAATAATTTAAATCTTCATTATTTTTATTTTCTATCCCTAATGAAAACCGTTAAATTTTATAAATTACTACTCTGGCAACTCTTATAAAAAGTAAACAAAGTAGAAAAATAATAAACAAGTGAAGTAATAAACAAACACAAAAACTAAGTGATAATAAAATTTAGTGAAACATTAAGTGTTTTTATTAAAAATATGTGTAAAAAGTATATTAAAATAATAAATAATTTGTTAATAATTTTATTTCAAATTTAAATGAGTGTTAAATGAATTGACAAGTAAGTAAATTAAATAAAATTTTATGCATTTAGAATTTCACAATTTTATACTTTGTGAGAGTAACGAAGAATTATGCTCAGAGAGTTATTTTTGCACCGGTATATTGTTTTATTTTTGCTGTTTTATGTTTTTGTTATTGTAAAAAGCTTTTTATAATTTGATGACTTTTTTTGAAGAGTGTTGCCATAGTTATATATTTAAAATTTTGCGATTTTTATTTTTTAACAAATCAGGGTTTCTATGCAGGTTTGTTACAAGATGATTATTTTGAAAATAATTTTGAAGCTTTAAAAATTTCTATCTAAAGAAAATTTTGTACAAATTTTCGATTTATAGCGAATTTTCAATAAATTTTCTATATAGAGAAAATTTTCGATAAATTTTCTATTTAGAGAAAATTTTCGATATATTTTCTATTTAGAGAAAATTTTCTATTTAGAGAAAATTTTCGATAAATTTTCTATTTAGAGAAAATTTTCGATAAATTTTCTATTTAGAGAAAATGATCGATAAATTTTCTATTTCGAGAAAATTTTCGATAAATTTTCTATTTAGAGAAAATTTTCGATAAATTTTCGATAAATTTTCTATTTAGAGAAAATTTTCGATAAATTTTCTATGTAGAGAAAATTTTCGATAAATTTTCTATGTAGAGAAAATTTTCGATAAATTTTCTATTTAGAGAAAATTTTCGATAAATTTTCTATTTAGAGAAAATTTTCGATAAATTTTCTATTTAGAGAAAATTTTCGATAAATTTTCTATTTAGATTAGAGAAAATTTTCGATAAATTTTCTATTTAGAGAAAATTTTCGATAAATTTTCTATTTAGAGAAAATTTTCGATAAATTTTCTATTTAGAGAAAATTTTCGATAAATTTTCTATTTAGAGAAAATTTTCGATAAATTTTCTATTTAGAGAAAATTTTCGATAAATTTTCTATTTAGAGAAAATTTTCGATAAATTTTCTATTTAGAGAAAATTTTCGATAAATTTTCTATTTAGAGAAAATTTTCGATAAATTTTCTATTTAGAGAAAATTTTCGATAAATTTTCTATTTAGAGAAAATTTTCGATAAATTTTCTATTTAGAGAAAATTTTCGATAAATTTTCTATTTAGAGAAAATTTTCGATAAATTTTCTATTTAGAGAAAATTTTCGATAAATTTTCTATTTAGAGAAAATTTTCGATAAATTTTCTATTTAGAGAAAATTTTCGATAAATTTTCTATTTAGAGAAAATTTTCGATAAATTTTCTATTTAGAGAAAATTTTCGATAAATTTTCTATTTAGAGAAAATTTTCAATAAATTTTCTATTTAGAGAAAATTTTCGATAAATTTTATATTTAGAGAAAATTTTCAATAAATTTTCTATTTAGAGAAAATTTTCGATAAATTTTCTATTTAGAGAAAATTTTCGATAAATTTTCTATTTAGAGAAAATTTTCGATAAATTTTCTATTTAGAGAAAATTTTCGATAAATTTTCCATTTAGAGAAAATTTTCGATAAATTTTCCATTTAGAGAAAATTTTCGATAAATTTTCCATTTAGAGAAAATTTTCGATAAATTTTCTATTTAGAGAAAATTTTCGATAAATTTTCTATTTAGAGAAAATTTTCGATAAATTTTCTATTTAGAGAAAATTTTCGATAAATTTTCTATTTAGAGAAAATTTTCGATAAATTTTCTATTTAGAGAAAATTTTCGATAAATTTTCTATTTAGAGAAAATTTTCGATAAATTTTCTATTTAGAGAAAATTTTCTATTTAGAGATAATTTTCGATAAATTTTCTATTTAGAGAAAATTTTTGAAAAATTTTCTTTTAGAGAAAATTTTCTATTTAGAGAAAATTTTTGATAAATTTTCTATTTAGAGAAAAATTTTCGCTTTTCTGATATTTCCTTTACTAAGAAACGTTACATACAAAAAGATTTTGGATATAACATGAAAATAGGTGCTAGAAGTGGTTTCCTTCTAAAGAGCGAAACTTGTAATTTCGCATATCATATATACAAAATTTGGTGCTTTGATGAAGAGATAATTTCAAAATATTATAAACCAATTATAGGGCATGAGATATTGGTATTTTCTTGCAAGCAGTATTTCTAAATCTGCCGAGGTAAAAGTAGCAAAATCGGTTCTATATATAGAAAGATAAATAAGAAAAACTTTTGTGTGAGTGTATGTTCGCAACATAAGTTATATTCTTCACGCGTATCTTTGGTGGAGGGTATTGAAGTTTCGGCATAGCCGAATATAGCATTTTCACTTGTTATTTAATTACTTTGTTTACCGTTTTTTATTGTTTTATTTTTAAATTTCCGAAAACTGGCAACACTGGCTTTTTGTTTTACTCATTCGTTGTTGTTCTCATTGCACCACAGATTTTGTTGTTCTTCTTTGTTTCAGTTGTCATTTTATAACGAAACGAAGTGAAAGCGAAAAAGTTGCAATTTAGTGGAAAAACTACGCAACAGTTGTTTCTTTAATTTTAATACGTTTCATTCTGGTTACAAGAATTTTCCATTGTGTTTTGGGATAAAAAAAATAGATTTTTTTTAAATTTTATAAATTTAATTAAATTATTTATTAAAAAGTGTGAAAATTAATTGATTGAAAAATGAATCACTTGTGCGGTATTCGTTTGTCCACCGTTAGTATGGTTGTGGGATGGTTGAATTTAATTGGAGCCATATTTTCCACCATCATATTGATTGTGGCCTTTGCACGTCTCGATGAAGTCATAAAAATGATTCAGGAAGAAATGGATAATAAAAATGTTGACATATCGACGAGTAAGTATGACTTCCAAATGGAAAAGATTATAATTTTTGGTTAAAAATGTGATGAAGATGATTTATATTTAATTTTCCTTTTATTCTTTCTGGGAATGACAGCTGTTATCATTGCATTAAGTGTTTATCTGACCATAAGCTTGGCAAATGTCTTTGCTTCAGCAATTCTGATTGTGGGTACAGTTAAAGTAAGTTTTTGTCTTGAAAATGATTGCAACAGAAGGAATTAACACCATTTCCAGGAGATGGGAAATTTTTGAAAATTTTGAAAATGAAACTGAAGTTTGAGAAAACATATGTCATCGATAAGTTTATTATGGATTAAGTTATGATACTTTTGTCTATAAAAAGTTTACGATAAATATTCTGTCTACAGAAAATTTAAGATAAATTTTCTGTTTACACAAAGTTGATTAAGAATTCAATGGTCTGTCGCCAAACTCTTTCCAATGTTATTAACTTGTCCGTTAATAGAAAACCTGGTTCATGTAGAAGGTCCACATAATGTTTTTAAAGTAAACAAGTAGAAAGCATTTTCGAAAGAGCTCCTAACATATCCTGTAGGTTAGCTCAGTTCTGGAAGCCAGTGGAGAGATATTGTGATCTTTTTAGAAGATAATTGAAGAGACCAAAAGGTGTCCAAAGGTGTGGTAGATTTTAAACGGCTTTAAACAGGTAGTGCAACCTGTTCGAAAATCACTTTAAGTATTTTTGAAAAATATATATAGAAAATTTGACTTTAATTGAGAATAACTATTTCATTTATGGAAATTTCTCCTTTTGTATATTAATTTGATCGTAACAAAAGAAGTATTTAAATTCATTTCAAGTAAACTTTTTCTTGGAAATGGTGTCTCCTGTCTTATCTGTAATACCATTTAACACCCAAAAAATGTAAACATGCATTGTTTTCTTGATTATTCGTTTTAAAATAAACAATTAATCTCTTTATCTCTTTAGGAAAGACATTTATTGTTAGCACCCTGGTTGATAAATGCTTATATTTTCATATTCTTCAATGTCTTAAATTTCATTTACATGATTTACGTCTCGATTGCTGCCAGCTTCCCAATAGGTTCGGTGATATTTGGAATCTTAACTGCTGGTTTAAGTTTGGGTGAGTCATTTTATTTACAATTGTTGATAATTTTTTTCAAAAAACAAGGGGATTTTACAAATGTTATGAAATTATTTTTATTATCATACAAACAAATTTAAAAAATTCCCTTTCTGTGAGTTGTTTGCTATTTATCTAAATTTGAAGAATAAACATGAATTTAAAAATAATTATAATTTAAAATGTATTAAATTTTATCTTTTTTTGTATAAATTTAAATTTAGCTATACAATGTACCATTTGGAATGCCATTTATTCGCACTATAAACAATTACGTGCCAATAGTGATCTACAACAACGTTTATTACCCACCTCATCATCTGGCCCTTCCTATACTAATTACACCAAAATGCCACCAACTTCATATTAATTGTGGGTTTGGAAATTTTTCAATAAAAAGATAACATGATAATGTTTTTTTATTTCTTTTCAGTATAAAATGGAAAAAATGAGTATTTTTATTTAAACTTTATATGATTCTCGATACATATATATTCGCCATTATATACGTTAGATATAAATATCTATTTTCAACTTAATAAATTTATTGAATGTATTAAAAAAAAACTGTTTAACCAAGTTATTCTTGAATAAAGATTTACGAATATTTTGAAAATTTCTGTTATTTTATGAAGGTTTTATGTTGGTTGTTGTTGTAACAGCTGTAAGGAATAAGTACGCTTATTAATTTTGATTCATGTTATTATTCAACTCCAGGCCAAAGAATCTGGAAAACTCGATTGACCAAATAGGTTTTGGGACCGTAAGATCAATACGTAACCAAAAGGCATTGAACCTATTGCTTCATCACGATCTCTTTTGTGCCAGAATTAATCTTGTTGACTGCAGCAAAATCTGTTCATTGTCTCCAATGTTCGGTGGGCGGCTCCAAGCACGACATTCATACAGTACCTTGAAACCGCGAAATATGTGGCGTCTCTGATCCAAAGGATCTTGCACATATGTATGTATGCTATGTTCGTATATACGAATATTCTTTCTTATATGCTTTGGCGACAACCTCAATAGTGTAATATTGAATATTGAACTACTTGCTTAGCATTTCAATATGTACCTTTATTGGAAGGATCTTTGTTTCCTCATGTAGATGGTGAATTGAGGACATTTGTATACAGGCCGTTTTGTTTATTAAGGCTGTATATACACACATTAAGGCTGTACTACACACGGCTTCAAAACAATATAAAGATCCAATCTTATGAAGAGTAAAAAAAGAGTCGAAAACCGTGCCTTGCATAATTCATAAACCGTGCCGGCATATGTTATATTATTTAAACCTATGGGACATTGTTATACTCTACACCATCGTCACAATTTTAAAGATATCTTGATGATACTTGATACCTCCTTGTGTAAAATAAGGTTTTAAAGTCATACAAGTATTGAATATAAAGCGATTGTAACGAAATTTGACATAAATAAATCTAATAATATTCTAATATGATGTGATAATTTATAGGGAGATATATATATTTATTTTTTCTCATAGGTTCTATACAATCCCTTTCAAAATAGAATTTTGAAAGAATTAAATCTCACATAAATATTAATATTGTGATAAGAATTGGTCAAGTCAAGATAAATAGAGTCATAAATCGATATATGAAATTGCGATGGTCGGTCCATAATTTCTTCTAACTCCCATGTAAAGCCCACAGAAAAATAGTTTTAGAACGCGCTAATTCCACATGTAAGTACAGAGCACAGTATCTCTTAGACATGTTCATAGAGGCCTCTTTTTTCATAATCCGTGCTTACTCTTCACCACAATAAGCGGTAAAGAGAGTATATTAACTTTGTCATTCCGTGTATAATGCTAAGAAGGAACCATCTCATACCATAATGTATATTCTTGCATCAAATCAAAATCTGAGTCGATTAACTATGTCCGCCTGTCTGTCTGTTGATGACGGGCTCATATCCACAATAATTAACAGCTCATGAAATTTTGTCCGAGTGTTTGTTATAGTCTAGAAAAGTTTTAAAAGGGTGTTGAAGATTCGTTTTTATATGAGTTTTAAGTTATTTGAAGTTTTTGTTGAATTTTCTTTTAATTGAAAATTAATTTCATTTTCATAATTTTTTATCGAAAATCGTTAAATTTTTTATTCATATTTCCTCTACCATTTCTGGCTAAATCAAAGGTAAATAATTTCTCTTATTATTTTAATTTTGTGATTTATTCTTTATTTCTTTTTTTAACATTTTTTATTTTTATTTATTTTGAATTTTATTTTATACCGATAATATTTAATTAAAGTCTAAAATATTTAAATTACACTTTTAAATTAGATCACATAAAACAGCACAAATTTTAAGATTTTATTTTGTAAACGTTGATTTTTTCATTTAAATTTTTAATTTTAATTTTAATTTTAATTTTTCTTAAAATTTTTATATAAAAACGACATCGATTGCATTCGTTGTTAATTTACAAAAAAAAATAAATAAAATAAATTTACATCAATTTCACCATCGCACTTTTTTAATTCTTATTAATTGTGTTGATCTGTTATTTACCCAAACCCACCCACATATAATTCGGATCTATGAATTGTGAACTATGATCCCATTGACCATGCGGATTCATTGCCACCAAAGAACGTATTTTTTGTGAGGGTCTGTAGAAACGTATGGCTTTAATCCATTCAGCAGTTTGTTGATCGGTTGCTGCATTCGGTTTAGTTAAATGATGTTGAATGTTACCAAAATTTGGATCACCTTCGAGGAGTTTTTGTTCTTCGGCATTCCATTGATATTGTTCGCTGACATGGACATTTTTAGAAAGATCACGAAAAAATTTACCCAAATTTGTCATGGCACCTAGAAATGAAGGGAGAGAAAAGGGGGAATATTTAGAATTTTTAAAGAGTGAGATCGAAAAATTCTTAACACACTACTATATATATGTCTTTGTGTGAGTGAAGCAGTAACAGATTACATTGAATTGCTCAAATTGTGAGAGAGCCGCAATCGTTTTCGAATCGGGAATTGTGAATTTTGGACATCACTCTTATAAACTAAAAAAATATCATAACCTACATAAAATTTTTGATCAGGAAGTTGCGAAAAAAATTGCAAGAACATACGTTTCTATTCATGACTTCAAATTCTGTGCTACGTTTTTGGCCTGTTAATTTTTAAAAGCGTTCCTGTTAGGAATTTTTTAAGCCTTGTATGCGTTAGTTTAACTTTTCGTACCACATAGTCTCAGCACTAGCAAACCGGTATGTATTGGGAGCTCCTTCGAAAATCTTTCTATTTTTTGGCTTAAGAAACATCATGTGGACCATTTCTTTTACCTGATTCAGGTCTTCTATCAACGAACAAGTTCTCCCGGTACCGTTTCATAGTATTGAAAACAAATACTTGATCAACTTTTTGTAAGACCGAGTTGGGTTTTATTTTATAATTTCCACACACACTCTTCTCTGGTCACTCATTTTAATCCGATTGACAAATCACTTCATTTGCTTGACATTAATATGATAACTGACATTATTTACAAAACTAACTTGATAAAAATATTTGTTTTCAGTCCTTTGTTTCGTTAAAAAGACCTTTACTGAGGAAATGACAGTAATGTGTGATCAATTTTTAAATTCATAAAATATAATACATTTAATTATAATTCAAGACAAAAACTATATTTTACTAAAGACACCTAAAATGAATCCCAAATAAGAAAAGAACGATAATCAGTGATCACTTTTACATTTTTTGTTAAAATTCTATATTTTTTAGTCAGAAATAATCAATATTTTATTTATTAAAAATCATAGGAAATTTTAAATTTGCATTAGTTTCTTGAAAAATGGTTTTCAAAAAGGAAAAAAAAACATTAATCTGAGATTGAGATTTAAATTTTCATAAAAATCTGTTGTTGATTATAAAAAATCTGAAGAAAACTATAATTTCCGGAATTTTCTTTAAATATGACTCAAGTAAGAAAATGACCTTAATCTGTGATAACACATTATTTCTAATAGAGGAAATTAAATTATAATTAATTTCCTTCTTGTTAAGAATAATTAAGTTAATTTACCTCCACTGACTGCTGGCAAAAATGGTGTATGACCAATTGATGGTTTGGCACGTTTGTCAAACGCTCTAATGTTGCCCTTCCTCTGGAGATGTTTCTTTGCTGTCATACGTGTAAATTGATGATGTAAACGATTCCGATTATGGTCATTGTTAGGATTTTGTGTCATTATCATCATCAAATTGTTGTAATTAGTTTTAAGTTCATTATTGTCAGCATAATTTAAATTTTCATTTCCGTTTCCGTTGCTGTTAGCAATACCAATATTTTTATTGCCAGCATCAGCTCTTTCATTCTCATCTTCCTCCGTCTCATTGTATGTTGTTACATTGACATCATCACCACCATCATTGTCATCATCTTCGACTTCATCTTCGTTGTCATTTACATTTAAGGTGATTTTATCCTTTAACGGAAATAAATTTTCTTTTCCTTCTTCTGACCTTTCTTTTGAATCGTTTACAGTTGTTGTTTTTGCATTTATGGGGGAATTACTTGTTGCTTTTGTAGTTTTAGAGTTTTTTGTGATTCTTTTGTTTTTAGTTTTAAAATTATTTGGATTTTCATATCGATTCGGATTTGTGTTCCCCATTAAATTTTGTAGCAATAAAAATTGTTGTAAACTATGACGTGCTAAATGTTGTTGCTGCAACTGGTTGTCATTATTATCCTGGACTTTGAAATGTTTTCGTTGCTGCTTTAGTTGTTGTTCTTGTTGTAGTGTTTTTGGCCAAATTGCATTTTTTATTTTATATTTATTGTAACCATCAAAATCGTTTAAATTTTCAAAAGTAATTTCTTCTGATGTCATAGCATTTCCTCTATTTTCATTGTTGTTGTTTTTGTTGTTGTTGCTGCCATGTTTGTTATATACCGGTAAACGTTTAAAATAGTATTGTTGTTTATCCACCGTCTGCCACATTGGTATTGCAACAGCATTATGTTCATCTATTAACTCAGGCGTATCATCATCAAATATTTGATATTTATACGGTTTCATTAACATGGCCGCTGCAACAGCATCCATATCCGTATCCGCATCTGTATGATACTTTACACTGCCACATACTTGCAACACTTTAAGAGAAAAAAATTGAATCATTTTTTAGAAACAAATTTTAATATTTAAATTTTAATTTTCAATTCAAATGAGTTTTTGTTGTTGTTGTTGCTGTTTGTGTTATTGTTATTATGATAAGAAAACCATGTTTTTAGTTTTAGTTATTGTTATTTGATGTTCATTGTTTTATAAGGTATTTTTAATTGTATTTATTTTATAGTTTTTTGTTCTTTCTTTCTCATCTGCATACAAAAAAAAAATAACCTTAATTGTGTTTAATCGATTGTCAATTAAGATAAATTTTATAAAAACATGTTGAACATAAATTTAAATGAAATTTAATAATAGAGTTTTTTTGTGGGAAATTTTCTTAATATATTTACAGTGATTGACAAAAGTTAGCAGTGATTTTTTTTAATCTGCTACTTTTGATCGGTGGTAGGGATTAGCATGAAACTTAAAACAATCATATCAGAGGAGTGTATATTCTACATTGTTAATTTTTTACCAAAAATTCAATAAAAAAATTGAATTTTCAAATTGAAATTTCAAATTTTCACTGAAATTTCAATTTTTTTTACTAAAATACCATCTTTTTATTTACCTAAGAAACCATTTTCTTTTTATTTTTTTTTTATAAAAAATTAAATTTTTTCGTAAAAATTAATTTTTTTCACAAAAAATTAATTTTTTTCACAAAAAAATTAAATTTTTTAACAAAACATTAAATTCATTTTTTTAATAATTTTTTTTCGCAAAAATTCATTTTTTTACAAAAAAAAATATTTTTTCAAAAAAATTAAATTCCTTTTATTTTTTCATAAAAAAATTACTTTTTTTTTCGCAAAAATTCCTTTTTTTCATAAAAAAGTTATTTTTTTTCGCAAAAATTCATTTTTTTCATATAAAATTAATTTATTTTATAAAAAAAATTAAATTTTTTCGCAAAAATTCATTTTTTTCATAAAAAATTAATTTATTTTATAAAAAAATTAAATTTTTTCGCAAAAATTAATTTAAAAAAATATTAATGTTCTTCGCTAAAATTAAATTTTTTCGCAAAACTTCAAATTTTTCACAAAGAATTAAATTTTTTCGCAAAAATTCATTTAAAAGAATATTAAAGTTCTTCGCTAAAATTAAAATTTTTTCGCAAAAATTCAAAATTTTCACAAAAAAATATTTTTTTTTCGCAAAAATTCAAATTTTTCACAAAAAATTCAATGTTTTCAAAAAATATTAAATATATTATAAGGTGCTCCATAAACTAGAATCTAAAATGATCAAAAAATTCATTTCTAAGCTCTTATATAAACACGATCGTCTATAAACTGGAAACTTAGTTCGTCTCGACTGTTAGCTCGTCATTTAACTCGACTCTAAGCCCTATTCTAAAGTAGACTCCCATAATAGCTGTTGGGCGAGTCATAGGTATGCCAAATTTGTTTGCCCCATTCAATTTCAAAAAATCCTATTTACCATTTTATGGCTCTTTACGAGACCTTTAATTGATCCAACAAAAGAAGACTGATCCAATTATAAAATAAACCATTTGAAAATTCCAAAAATTCGATTAAGCTTCTACATTAATTTTCATCTAAAATGAAATTATATAGAAAAAATTTCATAGGGCTTAGTCCAGACCCTTACGAATTTCACCCAATCTATTTGTTTTAAATTCCTCCATCCTAAGATTTGCAACCTGAAGGAGCAAAAGAAAGAGAAAATTATCCCGATTATGTCAGTATACTGAAGAAAGTTAATTTTTGAAAAAAAAAAATTGTGCCTAAATTGGAATTGCGGATAATTAGAAAAATAAAATCAGGAATCTTTAAGCAGACCTAAATTAAGAACTATACTCAAATCTCCTAATAATAGATTTATTTATAAAGATTTCATTGGTGGTCAAATATTATTTATTTCCAAAAGAATTTCGATGAAAATATCCTGAAACTTCTACATTTTAATTAATTCCATTTTAATCAATTTTTAAATCGCTTCTTCCCCACTGTGCATTCCTTAAATATTTTGTTCATATATTTTTTTTAATTTGAGATTTATTTTTTTAATTGAATTTAAATTCACAAATTAAAATATTTTTTTATTGTTTTTATTAAATGACAGTATTTAATTTCAATTACATAATTTTATATAAATATTTTGTATCTATTTATTTACATTAACTTTAAAGGAATTGTTGCCTTTTCTTTAGTATTTATTTAATTTAGTAAATAATCTAATAATAAACGCTTTATTCATATTTATAACCTCAAAATGCGTGTAATAAATAAAGGTGAATGTAATTTTGATGTAATTGACGACATATTGACTTACTTATATAACACTTTTTTTTTTGAAATAATATTGACAGACACTTAACTAATTCTGTGGAACAAGAACAAGAACACTTGTTGCTTCAAATTTCTATTTGTTTGTTGGTGCTTTTTGGGACAATTCCTTAGAAACGCTTCTAAAAAATTTCCTATAAAATTAAGTGAATTTAATTTTAACGCTTTGAAATGAGATACAAATCCAAACACATGTGCAGGCTTTTTTTTAAATATTTTTAATCATGACGAAATGTTAAAAAAAAAAACATAATTGATATGAAATAAAGAAACTCTTGATTAAAATATAATCGATTTTTTACCCTACACCACCATGACATATCGATATTTTTGTAAATAATCCTTGTGCATCTTGAGTACAGAACCCTATCAGGCGAGTTTATACAAACTCTTGCAACATTTATTAAAATTTTTTGTTCTGAACTTTATAATGTTCTTTATTATTTTATATTAGCTAAGATCCGGTGTGCTTTTCCGCTCTTATAAACTGGGCGGTGCCCCTCCTATCCGTCCTACATTTTGACCAGTAAAAAAGATCCTTGGGAAAGTAATTGGAACCAATTTGAATACTCCCGCTTTTTCAGATCTTTAGACATTTCATAATAAGTATTTACTTTGTATGGGAATAAATTTTCCCTTGATCCCACCCGTCCCAAATTTCGTTCAGTAAAACAAATTCTTGATAAAGTGATTAGGATAGAATTTGAGAACTATTGCTGTTATAGTTCTTTAGATATTCGATGATCAACATTTTCTTTGTATGAGGGACATTTTTTACCCTGGTCCTATTCACCCTTCATTTTGCCCAATTAAACAGTAACTTGAAAAATTTATTAGGATCAAATTTGTATAGTCTCGTTGTAGTGGTTCTTTAAATATTAGATTATTAACATTTTCTTTGTATGGAGGCTACCTCTCCCCCTGATTCTATCCGTCCTTCATTTTGTCTAGTAAAACAGTTCCATATTGGTATCAGATTCGTTTAAATGGTTGGGACCAAATTCGAAAGTTCTCGTTTTAGTTTTTTAATATTCGATGATCAATATTTGCCTTTAATGAGGGCTACTTCTTCATCTTCTGATCCTATCCGTCTCGCATTTTGCCTCACAAAAAAGTTCCTTGAAGAACTTATTGAGACCAAATTTGAACATTTTCGCTGTTATAGTTCTTCAAATATTCGTTTATAAAAATTTGCTTCGTATAGGAGCAGAAAAAATAACCCTTAATTTTAAAAGTAGCTGGCCGGAATGATGTTATATAGAGGGAATTTCCCCCTTTTAATGAGAATTTTATTCAGGGGGAAAATGGAGAAAATTTTATTGTTTCACCAAAAAGGGGGATTTTTCCAGTATAATATTTTTTTATAGTCTCACATGACAGAACTCAATGAGATTTAGCCTCTGAAGTTGTTATTGTCCTAAAAATAATCTGAGAAAACCACAAATTATCAATAAACGGCTTATTGAACTTATATGAAATTAGACACTCTGGTAATGCTTTTAGAGAGAAACGTTACCCATTAAAAAGTAAAGGATAAAGCACCGGGAAATGATATTCCCCTAGCAAATGTAAATTTAGATATCACTATCTCTGTAACTGTTACGGGAAATTTTATTAAATTTGGAGCTTGAATAAAGCGATAATTACAAAATTTTGGAATTATGAAAGGGGGAGAGAGTTTTCAATATGTTCGCACAATTATATCTAAGTAGATCGTGCTGGAGAATATCAAATATTCAGCATAGCCGAGTATTGCATTCTTCTTCTTATTGTTTGTACCTGATAAACAGTTTTTTAATAAAATCTTTTTTATGGTACAGGAAAAAATGGAGGAATTTTTCACATTAGAAAAAGCGAAAAAGGGATTTTTTCAACCAGTTGAAGGGATATTCCGTAGAATTTATCAGGCAACAGTGCCCGATCGACACAGAATCTTTTGATTTGAGTTTATATACGATATTATAAAGGAATAGGAAAGGACAGTGACATTAAAAGAATCCCTAGAAGTTCCATTAGATAATTTTAAATCGTCTGTGAAAAAAAACATTTTTTGGCTTTTTATAGAATTGATGAATTCAGTTATTTGTCAGCTTCTGTAGGCGAAGTCCTGAAGGTTTTAAATTAGAAAATTTTGATTTTCATCCAATTCAAAAATGTTTAATGAGGTCTTTATTGTCGAAACTTTTTATCATATTCAAGCAAATATTTTCCACCAGATTAATTAATCATTGATTGATTTGTCTAAGATGCAGAAAGTGAAAATAGATTATCACCGACATCAAAGGAGTTTGGCTCAATGAATGAAACTGTGTAGGCTTTATTTTTGGTATCACAAACATTTTGAATCTCGACTAAAATTTTAGTTACTTTATTTAAATTTAAGATAATAAATTGGCTTCTTTAAGTCTTGCAGACTTTTAACGGTGTCGAGAGACTCTTGCGTATTAGGCTTCAAATAGCTTATGCGAGATACGAATTTTGTGTTTCTTATAATAATTAAAAAAAGAAACAAGTCAAAAACAAATCGGCTATGCCGAGTTTTCCATACTTTCTCCACTATAAATGTATAAGAATACATTATGCTTCGTACATACACACTCAAACACGTTTACAACATGTAAACGTTTTCTTATATATAACACAGGTTCACAAAATGTTTCACTAAATTAATTATATTTTTGTCTATAATTTTTTTCTACTGAACCGATTTTTGGAATGTTAAGGAGGAACATATAACTTCATATTATGACAAAATTTTATTCCAAAATTTAATTTTATAAATGGAAATTTTACAAAAATTCTTCGCTTGAACTTAGAGGTTGCCTTAGATATTATTTTACCAGAGTTTCTTGATTTTGCTGGGTTTTCAATAGGAAACTTCTTAGGACAATGACAAATTGACACAGATAGATGTAAGAATACTATATGGGGTCCTAGATGATTCCTCTTTAGCGTTACACACGGAATGATCGTAGACGATATAAAGAATTTATCTTAGAAAATATGTTGATTCAAAGTCGAGTCAAGATCTGCAAAAGATCTTGAGAGTCATCAATATTTCATCCACTTTGGTTGAATTTTTATCTGTTTAAATTATATTGTCAAATAAAACAAAATTAAAATCGAACAAAATTAAGCCAATTCAATTAGATTTGGGTGTTGTCTTCAAAAGATCGATTATTTAATACCCTACAACATAATGCAGGAATGAAAAATTATGGACCGACTCCTCAGGAAAGGTGTTTTTAGTAAAAAAAAAACTTTAAAATATAAAATACAACTATTCTAAAAATGTATTTGTCGAAAGATTTCATAGCTTGAGTATTTAATTTACGGAGAAAAATGTGGCCGACTTTTAGGCGTTAAAATATATTTGGTAGTTTTTATGGCCTACGCTAAGAAGGAATCATCTTAGACCCTATAATGTATATATATTATTGCAGCAAAGCGAAATCTGAGTGGATTAAGTTATGTCCGTTTTTCTGTTCAACTGTCTGTCGGTCTGTATGTCTGTTTTTGGTACGCTCACATCTTCAATTATTAAGAGAGCTTAATGGAATTTGGCATGAGTATTAACTATAGTCCTGAGTAGTTTCTTATTTAAAACCAGCAAAATCGTTTCAGTATTTTAAAAGATATAGACCTTTATCTGAGTCAAACTTTAAATTCAAAAGAAGCACTTTCGTAAAATTGTCAATTAAAAATCCTCTTGTCATAATAATATGATATATGTACTTCATTACAATTTCAAAAATTGTCAAAATCGGTTTAGTAGAAAAAATTAAATCCAAAAATATAACAAATTTGTGGGCCCATTAATGGTTCCTGTGTTATATTTAAGAAAAATTTTTATATATTGCATACATTTGTGAGTGTATGTATGAGTGTCTAAGAACGAAATATAACGTATTTACCTCATGTACATTTATAGTGGAGGGTATCAAAGATTCGACAAAGTCTTAATTGTTATATTAATAAATATATTATTAAATTAAAAAAATTGTTTCAATTTTCAGAAAATTTTTCGTCAAAATCGTAAAGAATATATTTTATGGTGATCTGGTGAAAAAAAAACAACTCCAAAAATGTTATTTAAACGGTGGCGAATTAAATGTTTCAAGGATTTCAGGTAAGTTTATTTTTTTATTAAAATTTTATTTTTTAAAAATTTTTATTCATAAGATTTAAGATTAAACTATTTAAATGTTGGTTCGTTCATAAATTCCATACCTTTCACCACAAATATCCATAGATAAATTGTGCCAAATATACGTAAACTTTTAATATGATTCATTTTCTTAAATGAGCCATTAAAACAAATTAATTCGATTTTTTTTTCTCAATTTATTTTCTAATTTTTTCACTTTTTCACTGTTAAATAAACAAACAACACATTTTTATTGAAAAAATCCCAAAAACAAAAAATTAATAAAACTTTCAAATATTTTTATCCTTCACAAGAAGAAAAAAACACTCCGATCACAAACTTTTTTTGAGGGAGATAAATGTTGTTGAACGATGTATAGAACAAATTGAACTGCACGAATTTGATAAAGAACAACGGTTTTTATAACCGAAAAAATGTTTGGTCACACATACGCACATCTATACAAACACTCATACTGGCACACAAACACACACGCACACACATACAAACACAAACACAAACACAAACACAAACAGGAAAAGGAACAATAGAAGAGTTTGATTTTGTTGGGTGTGTGCGTGTGTTCGTGTGTGAAGATGTTGTTGCAACTAAAGTTTTGTGTGATAAACTGATAAAAATTATTTTATACAAAAAAGTGTTGAAAAATACCTGTTGGATATTTTGATTATTTACATTCACACTCATACACTTATAGATAATACAAACACACTCACATATTTATATGAATATTTCGTTGCAAACATTTATTGAAATTTGGTGAATGCAATAATTTAAATTATGTTGCAACTTTAAATGTCATGCGCAAAGATTTCAATTATGAATTTTTACTGTTTAATCGAAATTGCGCGTATTTGATTTGTATTTTAACGTACTGAAAAATATATTTGAAAATTATTTTATTTATCGGTTAAAACAACATTAAGTAATGAGATGTTTTTGTCCCTTTTTATACTCTCCTCACCACCACAAGGTGTGAGGATGGTATATTATCTTTGTCATTCCGTGTAACTCTATGGAAGAATCATTTCAGTCCCCATGAGGCATATATATTCCAGCATTAAATCAAAATCTGAGTCGATTTTGCTATTTCCATGTGTCTGACTGTCTGTTGTGTGCATGCTCACATCTTGAATGATTGACAGAGCTCATTGAAATTTGGTCTGAGTATTTTTTATAGTCCTGAGAAGTTTCGTATTTAAAGTTATTGGTACACTGAAATCCGCAATAATTGACAGCCATCAATGAAATTGAGCCTAATTTTTTACTGTCCTTAGAAGTTTCCTATTTTAAACGAGTAAAATCGGAATATATGAAGAGATTGAGCGATATCTGTGGCAATCATTAAGTTCAAGCAAAAAAATTTTTGTAAAATTATCGAAAAATTTGAATGAAATTTTGCCTTTATAAATCCATATATACTGCATTACCCTTTCAAAAATTATAGAAATCGGTTCAGAAGAAAAAATGCTATAGCCAAAAATATAAAAAATTTTATGACTCATTTAATGTTCTAGTGTTTTTTTTAAGAAAAACTTTTATATATATTCTATACGGCTGTGAGTGTACATGTGAGTGATTTCAAACGGCATTTTTGGTGGAGTGTATTGAAGATTCGGCGCAGCCAAATATACTTTGTAGTTTAATTTTTTTATTCATCCTGTTTTTTGGTTATTTCTTCGAGTTCTGAACGTATTTATTTATGTCCAAAAATTATCACATTTATTTGCTAAGAAATTTGATCCGAGTTTACAAAACTTTTTATTATATATCGTTACCTCCTTTAATTTTTTTTTTGGTTTTTTAAAAATATCAATGACATATTTTTTTCTAATCCATTTCATATTTTGCGTTTTTTCTTTAATTTTTCGTATTTTATTTTCTTTGTTTCTTATTATGGTCCATTTATGTTTTGGTTTTTTTTTTTGCGATATTAAAGGGTTTTTTGAGTTGAATAACACTTCTTTAACATGACAACGTTTTAAGGTTCAGGTGTCAAATAGAAATTTGTTATATTTGACCTTTTAACAGATGGTGATAATTTACTCTTACGTTTGGGTTTTATAGATTTATGGAATTTTTAACAATAAAAATCAAATTTTCATAAAAAAATAAGTTCCTTAATGTTCTCAAAATCCGTCATGTAGTCCTAGGTGATACATGGAATTTTAATACCCTCCACCACCACAATTGTTAATGAGGGTATATGAACTTTGTCATTTCATGTGCAATGCCATCTCAAGAATCATCTCAGACCCCATAATGTATATATTCTTGCATTAAATCAAAAAGTGAATCGATTTAGATATGTCTGGCTGACCGTCTGTCTGTTGGAAACATTCTCACGTCTTTAATTATACGATCTGTATTAAATGAGACCATTATTTCTTGTTGTCCCAAGCAGTTTCCTATTTAAAAACAGCAATATCGGCTCATTGGCAAAAAGGATATAGTCCCATATTTGAGATAACCTCAAAATTTTAAGATAATTTTCTGAAATTTGCCATTTTTTATGCATTATTTTGATACAATAATAAGCCCAAAGAAACTAGATTATGCTGGGATCACTATTTGACATAGCTCCCATATATATCCACTTCCCGGAATATGGTTTATAGTTTATAAAACTCTTAAATATGAACCGATTTTATTGAAATTTGGCACAGTTAATTTCCTAATCGTCCTGAATATATGTTAATAATTTTATTAATATCAGTCCATATTTTGCTATATCTCTCAAGCCTTCTCGAAAAAAGGGTTTGAGCATACAAAACTATTAAATAAGGACAAATTATATTGAAATTAAACAAAATTAATTTTCTAGACCTCCTGAATATATGTTATTAATTTAAACAATATAAATATTGCTATAGCTCCCATATAACGCCCTTTTTAATTTTTTGGGGAATTTTAGAAAATGTTGGCGATTTTGTGATAAATAAAATTTTAAATTTTAATGAACATTTTTTTAAATAATTTTTTTTTAAATTATGTAAAATTTTAAACTTTAATTATGGAAAATTTTTAACTTTAAATCCACCATTCTTATGAACACCTTTTTTCTGCTCTTCAATTCTCACTCAACAAGAGCCTAATATCTCTCAAAAATTGTTTAACCTTTGATGCCAAGTCAGGCTAAAAATAAGTGAAGTCTTATGAATGGAAACATCTTCTTGTAAACATTTCTTGTTGTAAATTTCGGTATTTAAAGAGCCCGTGGTAACATATGATTTACTTCTTTTGTTGTAACTGCATACAAAATCTTTTGTATTTCTGGAAATTTGCTTCTTCATTAATTGATTTGAAAACGGTTTCTATTTTGAAAATCTCATTTCTAATGTCGTTTGATAAGAAAAGACATTAATTATTGAAATTTTCGAAAACTGTGGGTAAAATAATGAAAATTATTCGGAAACACTTATTGGACATACAAATTCCCTTAACACTCAAACCTCTTGAGTTTTTACTTAATATTTGGATTTATATTCATCATACGTAACCGAAACTCAATTCTTTAACAAATCTTTTGTTTAAGCAAAATGTCAAATGAAGAATAATTCATTTTATGTTGAATATTTTATACAAATAAACAATAATTAAGGACAATAATAAAATACAAAAAAGAAACACTCCAAAGGAGTAAAAGCAAAAGGTGAAAAAATAACCATAATTTTGCATAAAATATGTAAAAACATAAATTTCAGTTTAATGCACTTGCCGTGGGCCAAAGCAAAGCTTTCCTTTTTTTCTGTTTTACATGTCCTTTTTGTTTAACACACACAGACATAAATATACTCACTTCCTGTCTCTGTCTCTCTAAGCATGAATATTAAAGTATCTAATTGAATCTTGGCATCAGCAGAGCAACAATTATGTTTGTAAGTTACACAAACATAAGTGTGTCTATTAGTTTGTATGTGTGTGAGTGTGTGTGTGTGTGGTTAAGGTGTTCTTTTGAGAAAATAAAAGTCACACTTTGTTTTTCCCCTAAAAAGCTAAATAATCTACTTTTCTACCGACAATAAAACGTTAAAAAGACAGCAAAAAGGAGAATGGACCAACAATGAGAACATGAGAAAAAAACCGAACTGGAACTTAACAAAAGGTTGCAAATCTAATTAACTTCGTGCGTTTTTATTCTCAGCAATAGGGCACTATGGGACAGAATCTGATACTGAAAATTTAAATTTTTAGTGAAAAATTGAATTTTTAGTGAAAAATTGAATTTTTAGTGAAAAATTGAATTTTTAGTGAAAAATTGAATTTTTAGTGAAAAATTGAATTTTTAGTGAAAAATTGAATTTTTAGTGAAAAATTGAATTTTTAGTGAAAAATTGAATTTTTAGTGAAAAATTGAATCTTTAGTGAAAAATTGAATTTTTAGTGAAAAATTCAATTTTTAGTGAAAAATTCAATTTTTAGTGAAAAATTCAATTTTTAGTGAAAAATTCAATTTTTAGTGAAAAATTCAATTTTTAGTGAAAAATTCAATTTTTAGTGAAAAATTCAATTTTTAGTGAAAAATTCAATTTTTAGTGAAAAATTCAATTTTTAGTGAAAAATTCAATTTTTAGTGAAAAATTCAATTTTTAGTGAAAAATTGAATTTTTAGTGAAAAATTGAATTTTTAGTGAAAAATTGAATTTTTAGTGAAAAATTGAATTTTTAGTGAAAAATTGAATTTTTAGTGAAAAATTGAATTTTTAGTGAAAAATTGAATTTTTAGTGAAAAATTTAATTTTTAGTGAAAAATTGAATTTTTAGTGAAAAATTGAATTTTTAGTGAAAAATTGAATTTTTAGTGAAAAATTGAATTTTTAGTGAAAAATTGAATTTTTAGTGAAAAATTGAATTTTTAGTGAAAAATTGAATTTTTAGTGAAAAATTGAATTTTTAGTGAAAAATTGGATTTTTAGTGAAAAATTGAATTTTTAGTGAAAAATTGGATTTTTAGTGAAAAATTGAATTTTTAGTGAAAAATTGAATTTGTAGTGAAAAATTGAATTTGTAGTGAAAAATTGAATTTTTAGTGAAAAATTGAATTTTTAGTGAAAAATTGAATTTTTAGTGAAAAATTGAATTTTTAGTGAAAAATTGAATTTTTAGTGAAAATTGAATTTTTATTGAAAAATTAAATTTTTTGTGGAAAATTGAATTTTTAGTGAAAAATTGAATTTTTAGTGAAAAATTGAATTTTTAGTGAAAAATTGAATTTTTAGTGAAAAATTGAATTTTTAGTGAAAAATTGAATTTTAAGTGAAAAATTGAATTTTTAGTGAAAAATTGAATTCTTAGTGAAAAATTGAATTCTTAGTGAAAAATTGAATTTTTTAGTGAAAAATTGAATTTTTTAGTGAAAACTTGAATTTTTTAGTGAAAAATTGAATTTTTTTAGTGAAAAATTGAATTTTTTTAGTGAAAAATTGAATTTTTTAGTGAAAAATTGAATTTTTTAGTGAAAAATTGAATTTTTTAGTGAAAAATTGAATTTTTTAGTGAAAAATTGAATTTTTTAGTGAAAAATTGAATTTTTTAGTGAAAAATTGAATTTTTAGTGAAAAAGTATACGTGAGAAAGTTATACTTTTAAGCGGTTTTGTATGGGACCTATGAGAAATAATGGGCCGATCCTCGTATAATTTAACATATCGTTTTAGTTAAAATCGCTTTATAGTCAGGATTTTTATGACCTTAAAACCCCACACCGGGAGACAGATTTTTACGGGAGCTAGGTGAAATAATGGACCCACAAACACCAAATAAATAAGCATCGTCCTTGGGCCGAAAAAATGACACGTGTCAAGTTTCATCGAGATAACTCTAAACTTGCGACCTGCATTTCGTTTACAGACTGATATCGTTAAATCGACCTAAAAGTAGTGGTAGCGATATTTTTTCTGTCCGTTGCACACTTCTACACAAGCACAACACCCCAACGTTTGCATTTGGTGGAGTAGGGAATAATTAAAATTTAAAAAATTTTAATTAAATATATTTGATTTCATCCCATTGTGCTTGACCAAGAATTACATGTTTACTAAATTTTAAAAGCAGATTTCCACTTTTTTCTTTATCCTTTGCTCTTTAACCAACTTCCCATATCTCGTCCTAAATTCAAACCTTGTGGGCGAAAGGTGAACAAAAAGTCTTCCATAAATTTGTTAAAAGTAGCAAAACTGCATGAGTTGAGTGTTAAATAAGAAAAGAAGAATAATAGATGATTTTTACTTAAATTGAATATTACTTTTAGTATTTTATGGCCAAAAAAAGAAGAAAAATTCAAATCTAGAAAACATCTTTTACTCCCTAATAAAACTATTAAAGGAGGAATAACGAAATTATATAATAATATTCATTCTTTCTTTCATTCTTAACCCCCGCATTAAAAGCTATTTTACAATAGAAGCACCTGTTAACTCAAACTTATGTGTTATAAGTGTTAAATGGGAGCAAAAATTTCAGAAAAAAACATTATTAGCCTGACAAGAAAGAAAAAGTTAAAGTGATAAAGTGTTTCATAACTTAATTAGTCCTGCAAAAAATGTTACGTTTTTCTAACTTTTTTTGCATTTTTTTTTTTTTTTTCAAAAGATGGTCAACTTGATGTTACAGACTTTTTTTGTTAATATTTAAATTACGTGTCTTTTAAAATTTGAGGAGTTATGAGTAAAAAGTTATTATTAAATTTTTTTTTATTATAAAGAATTTAATTATGTTAAAGTTTAAGAATTTATTTAGTTAAGAATTAAGTTAAGAATTTTTTAAAAATGTTTAAAAGACAAATATTTTTCATTTTTTTTAATCTAAAAAATTTTGATCTGCTGTGAAAAGTCGTTTAATGCTTGATAAGCTAATTTCATGAAATTCGCATATAATATTGATAAAACTGTCCTCAACACAGATCCTCAAATAAATTCCTATATTTCTAATCCGATTTAACCAAAATTCCCATTTAACTATGTGGTTCTTCTGACTCGTTGTTCTGGATCGCAAATTTAAAGATATTTCGGTGAAATGTGTTTTGGCCAATAACGAAGTCTTTCTTGTCTTCCCGAAATGGTGATACGAAAATATTTAAAATTTGTGACATTTTTTAGCATTTGGATCCACATGCTAAATTGCATAAAGACCAGTCCACAAAAGGTCGCAGCTCCTATATAGATCTGTTACTGAAAATCACATAAAAACATAGAAATTTAAAAAAAATTTTGTATAATGATAATAATATATCTCATTTTAGATGTCTACAACCATAAATTTCTTCCCATAGTCCTCATTTAAGCCCCATTTTCGACAATCACCATAAACGGCATATATCTCTCATAGCTGTGAATATCATAAATAATTTATAATAAATACATTTTATGAAATTAAAAATCATAGAACTATGTTCAGCGAGTTGCGTCATGTGCATTATGAAGAGTATTATCTATTCGGTCTTAACCGACTTTTTTTGTTAGATGTGTTTGGCGCTTTATTAGTTTTCTCTATAAATGTTGCGATATAAAAGACAAGTAAAGGTCTGGTTATGCGAAAAGGAATAACTTGTTCTACCATTAAGAGTAAAACAAGTTATTCATTGTCCATTTGTCTACCTCAAAAGCATAAAAGTTACGACGTCATTCAATATCTTTGAGCTTCACTTCCATCATCACAACGATCGGCCACATATTGCAAGATTATTCGAAACTTGTTTGGAAAGCAATGAATTGGAAGTTTTTACCTACTTCCATTATTGCCTAGATTTAACCTCCTTTTATTAAAATATACTTCAGATCAGATTATTAGAATTATTTATTCCAAAAGAAGTGTCAATTCTTTTGCCTTGAAAATCCATAAGCCATCACACGACTTCCAAACAAATAGTGCGAATTATTCATTATAAAATTCTTTTTCAGATTTTGCTCATTTTGGTTTTTATAATATTTTAGAATTAAACTCTTGTTCAAAGGGCGTTAAAAAAATAAAACTCTTTTTAAAAAATTAAAATTAAACTCTTTGAAAGATCCGATTGATTGAAGAATAAAAAAGAAGTAAAAAATCGTAAATTTGCTAAACATTTATTTTTCAAACTTTATTTTCAAATTAACGTTTATTACATTTAAGCTTTTTATGAAAAAGCTTTTTTTCATTCACTTTTAGTCCACTATTTCATTACCATAATGTTCCCCCTTTATCGAACAAAACATAAATACAACTCCAGTTTAAGGGTATATTGGGATGAAAGAGAAAGCTTTAACAATATGCTTTTCTAAAATGCCACACTCACGTGCTTTGGCCTAAACTTGGTAAAAAAAAGCAGTTAAAGACAGCTGTTACTACACAAAAAAGACTAAACTTGAGTTTATTTTACTTAAAGAGGAGTTTTTACAATAACAAAAATTTTACTCTTGGAGAGCAGCAGCAGCAGTAACAGCAACAAAAAAAAAAAAAAGAATTATTAAAGTGTTGAATGGTTTGTTGGCTGACTGCCTCTGTGACGGAGTTAAATGTTTAATATTTCAAACGTTTTAGAATCAGTTGCTATTTGACGGCGGTGGTGATTACACGTAGTTTTTGGAGAAAGAAGTGAATTGAAATATTTGAAGAAAAAAACTATAAAAATTAAAATATTTGGAAATACCGGTATACCAACAAATATTAAAGTAATTAAAAGTTTAATAGAAATAATAATAATAAAAAACTGGGTTGGTTCTTCGGAATTTTTAAAAATTTTAAGATTTTTTTGAATAAATAAATATTAAATAGATTAAGCCGGTTCGATACAAAAAAATGATTAGAATTTTTAATAAAAATAAAAAAATAATCAATTTTATGAAATAAAATTATTAATTAATTTTAAATAAATTCTTTTTTAAAAAAATAATAAAATTTATAATCAATTTTCTTTTTTAATTAAAATTAAGCCTGAGAAAAAATCCTACAAAAAAAGAAAAAAATAAATAAAAAATAAAGCAAAATTCCGGAAGTGCAAGTGAAAAATCAAGGAAAACTTTTCTATTCATCCCTTGTGTATGTGTGTAATGTGTGAGTGTATTGTTGAAGTATATTAAGTAAAGGGTGGTGTTTTTACCGTTATTTTATAAATGTGTTAGTCAATAAACTCTCCGAGTATACGATGCTCTCAATTAATTTTATAAATAGAGCACTATTTTTATACCCTCCACCACTGCAGGTGGTGAATAGGATATATTAAATTTGTCATTCCGTAATACTGAAAAGGAATTATATCAGACCCCATAATGTATATATATTCCTGTATCAAACCAAATCTGAATCGATTAAGCTATGTCCATCCGTCTGCCTGTTGTTAGCAAGCTCACATCCACAATTATTGACAAAGCACAATGAAATTTGGTCTAAGTATTTGTTATAGTCCTGAAAGGTTTCCCTTTGAAAACCAGATAAATTGGTTTAGTATATAAAAAGTTATATACCGATATCTGAGGCAACTATTAAGTTCAAGGAAAGAACTTTTGTAAAGTTGTCAGTTATAAATTAAAAAAAAATTAATGAAATTTTGAATAATATTAGGTTATATATACTGATTTACCGTTCCAAAAATCGGTCCAGCAAAAAGTTAAAGCTAAAAATACAGCTTATTTTATGACTCATTAAGGGTTCATGTGTTGTATTCCAGAAAAACTTTTATATTGTATACGTCTGTGAGTGGATATATAAATGTGTATGTATGATACATAACGTATTTAAATTGCACACATTTGTGATGGAGGGTATTTAAGATTCGGCATAGCCAATTATAGCATTCTTCCTTGTGTGATTTGTTTATGTTTTATTGTTGTTGTATTATCAAATAAATACCATGTCTAACTGCAGTTAAGTTGCTCTTTTCATGCGTATGAGTGTGTGTGTGTGTGTGACAGGAACCTAATGAAAATAGTACAAAGCTGAGTTGATGATGATAATGATGACGGCTTTTTCATAAAAGTTGACATTAACTTCCAGTAACAACTAAAACAACACAAAAACCACTCACTTTAGGTTGACGACCGACCCATTATTAGTTCTATATATAATTACACAAGCATTGAAACACATACTCACACACACACACACACGTGTTCACTCAAATAAATAAGTAAATAAAAACATGTATTAAATCGTAATGAAAACATAACGGAATTTTTTTCAACTTTTTTCAAGCAGAATGATACGAATCATAGTGTGGTGGGGTAGTTGTAAGAGGGAGAGGGTGGTTGGTAGGGGAATTGTGGTGTTAGGTATTTCACACTTGGTATCACCTGTTTGTTTATTTGTTTGTGTAGGATTTTAAAAGTACGGGTTAATAAACGTGGTGGACGTACGATAACAAAAGTTAAAAGAAAATAATTTTATTATATTTTTTAAATAACAAAATTGCCATATGTTTCAGGTAATTAACTTCAAAATAATATAAATTCAAAAACAGGAAAATACTGTCAAAAAATCTCTCATTAATTAGGAACTGTTTTAAAGGTAAATAAACTCTATTTCAGAATAAGCATCTTCTTTTTGTGAAAATTTCAAACGAAAAATGTTCTCAATTTAAAATTGAGATATTTTCTACACCAAAATTGTTCTTAATTGAAATTGAGAAATTTTCTGAACGAAAAATATTCTTAATTGACGTCGAGAAATTTTCTGAACAAAAAATATTCTCAATTGAAATTGAGAAATTTTCTGAACGAAAAATATTCTCAATTGAAATTGAGAAATTTTCTGAACGAAAAATATTCTCAATTGAAATTGAGAAATTTTCTAAACGAAAAATATTCTCAATTGAAATTGAGAAATTTTCTAAACGAAAAATATTCTCAATTGAAATTGAGAAATTTTCTAAACGAAAAATATTCTCAATTGAAATTGAGAAATTTTCTAAACGAAAAATATTCTCAATTGAAATTGAGAAATTTTCTAAACGAAAAATATTCTCAATTGAAATTGAGAAATTTTCTAAACGAAAAATATTCTCAATTGAAATTGAGAAATTTTCTAAACGAAAAATATTCTCAATTGAAATTGAGAAATTTTCTAAACGAAAAATATTCTCAATTGAAATTGAGAAATTTTCTAAACGAAAAATATTCTCAATTGAAATTGAGAAATTTTCTGAACAAAAAATATTTTCAATTGAAATTGAGAAATTTTCTGAACAAAAAATATTCTCAATTGAAATTGAGAAATTTTCTAGATGAAAAATATTCTCAATTAAAATTGATAAATTTTCTGAATGAAAAATATTCTTAATTGAAATTGAGAAATTTTTTAAATGAAAATTTCTAAAGAAAATCTTCTCTTGTTTTAACATGATACATTTAATTTGTTGCTAACAATAATAAAAACTTTTATTAACACCTCTTTTTCTTTAGATGTTCGCCAAACAAAAACATTTTTTTATTCTTGTTAAATATTTAAATAAATAAAAAAAACTTAAATATTAACAGCTAAATAATTTCAAACTTTTTTAATAATAAAAAACTCTACATGTTTTTTATAAACAGAATCACATATTCTGCACTAAGGAATTAGTTAATATTACAATATTTAAGGCACTTGTCCTAAAAAGAATCCTGCTCAAAATTTTTACTTTGTAAAAGATGAAATTACAATAACAAAAAAAGCTTTTGCCTCATTTCCTAAAACCACTTGCTCACAAGGACAATTTTAATGTTCGTTTTACTATTTCGCAAAAAACAAAAACTACTAAATCCTTGTAAGAACCTCTTGATGATGCAACACATGATACAGAACTACATACACACCCGCTCTTACACACACACACACATAACGAAAACATGAAATCATGTTGAATGTACAAACAACTAAAACCACACAACAACAACAAAAATGTATTCATATCTTATGAACTGTATTTAAAATTTCAGACTGTAGCAACTCAAAATTCTGAAAAAATAGTTACTGAAATACAAAAAGAACAACCGCAATTTTAAACAAAAGAGGGTATTTAACAAAAAATATCCACTACACCTACATATTTAAGGCAAAAAAGCCTCCAAATAAAAATATTATGAAAAATATTCAGGTACTTTGAGTTACAAATACAATGAAAAGAATCTTTTGTGAAATTGAAAACTACTTGACAGAACCTCCAAAAATATGAAAACGAACCGTCACTACTGAGTTCCAACAAAAAACAGCTTTGAAATACAAATTTATATTTATATTTTTGTTGAAAATAAACAAAAATATTGACAAATAAATAAATAATTAAATAAATATGATCGTAAATTTAACATTTTTAATACACAATTTGAATAACAACAAAATTGCAAATTGACAAAAATAATAAATTTGAAATTAACTTTACTCTGCCAACTAAATAGAGAACAACTTCTATATAAAATTTCTCAATTGTGAATTGAGAACATTTTTCGTTTAGGAAAATTTCTCAATTCTGAATTGAGAACATTTTTCGTTTAGGAAAATTTCTCAATTCTGAATTGAGAACATTTTTCGTTTAGGAAAATTTCTCAATTCTGAATTGAGAACATTTTTCGTTTAGGAAAATTTCTCAATTCTGAATTGAGAACATTTTTCGTTTAGGAAAATTTCTCAATTCTGAATTGAGAACATTTTTCGTTTAGTAAAATTTCTCAATTCTGAATTGAGAACATTTTTCGTTTAGGAAAATTTCTCAATTCTGAATTGAGAACATTTTTCGTTTAGGAAAATTTCTCAATTCTGAATTGAGAACATTTTTCGTTTAGGAAAATTTCTCAATTCTGAATTGAGAACATTTTTCGTTTAGGAAAATTTCTCAATTCTGAATTGAGAACATTTTTCGTTTAGGAAAATTTCTCAATTCTGAATTGAGAACATTTTTCGTTTAGGAAAATTTCTCAATTCTGAATTGAGAACATTTTTCGTTTAGGAAAATTTCTCAATTCTGAATTGAGAACATTTTTCGTTTAGGAAAATTTCTCAATTTTGAATTGAGAACATTTTTCGTTTAGGAAAATTTCTCAATTCTGAATTGAGAACATTTTTCGTTTAGGAAAATTTCTCAATTCTGAATTGAGAACATTTTTCGTTTAGGAAAATTTCTCAATTCTGAATTGAGAACATTTTTCGTTTAGGAAAATTTCTCAATTCTGAATTGAGAACATTTTTCGTTTAGGAAAATTTCTCAATTCTGAATTGAGAACATTTTTCGTTTAGGAAAATTTCTCAATTCTGAAATGAGAACATTTTTCGTTTAGGAAAATTTCTCAATTCTAAATTGAGAACATTTTTCGTTTAGGAAAATTTCTCAATTTTTTTCTTGATAAAAGTATTTATAAGTCCATACATATACATTTGTATGTATATATTCTACTGGTTCCAGTAATTCGTTTCGTAGTCATTAATGCATGTTAAAAATAAAAATATGAATAAATTAGGGGTACGACTACGACGACTATATTATTGTTACTTTTTTTTATTATTTTGTTTGCGATTTGCATTCAGACACTGCGAAAGACACTTTAATGTATTTAAATGTGGCACGTTTTTATGGTCAGTTATTATTACGGTTTGTTGTTATTGTTTTTTTCTATTTTTTTTCTTTTATTTACTTCTTTTTACCTTTTTGAAAACATTTTTTAAACAAAATTTAAAAAATAACAAAAAATCATGTGGGTAAATAAAATCTAGTAAAAATTTTATTGTCGCAAAAAAATATTAAAAAAATTTCACTGTTCAAAAATTACAAAATGATTGAAAATGTTATATACGGCTATGCCGAATCTTCAGTACCCTCCATCACAAATACATGAGAAGCAAAGACATTTTGTTTCGTACGTACACATTAACACATAAACTCACAGACGTATTCAATATATAAAAGTTATCATAAAATTAATTTTATTTTTTTTTCTACTGAACCGATTTCTCTAATTTTTGGAATCGTAATGAAGTACATATAATTTGATATTATAAAAAAGTCTTATTCTAATTAGTGGATTAATGAATGACAATTTTATGAGAGATTCTTGCTTGAACAAAGAGGTTGGCTTAGACATCGGTCTGTAACTTTTAATTAACTAAACCGATTTTCTTGGTTTTAAAAAGGAAACTTCTCAGGATTAGACCAAATACTCAAGACAAATTTCCTTTAGCTCTGTCAATTATTATGGATGTGAGCGTGCCAACAACAGACAGACGGACAAAGCTAAATCGATTGATTTGATGTAAGAATATATATACATTATGGAGTTTAAAATGATTTATTTTTTAACGTTACACACGGAATGACAAAGTTAATATACCCTCTTCACTACTTATGGTGGTGGAGGTTATAAAAATCATTCAATTTGTCCATCTAAACAACGAAATCGAATGAAACGATTCACAAAATTTAATTGTTAAATTTTATGCAAAAATCGTAAAAATATGATTACAAAAGAGTCTTTTACGATTATAAATACTTTTTCTCTCTGTTATTTTTATTTGTTTTTTATGTCTATTTCGTATTTTGGTCTTGTATTATCGGTTCATGATGATGTTGACTTTAGGAAACAATGAATTTTTTTTTTCAATGAACAAAAAAAGTTTTTCAAAACACAACTTAACATAGAAAGGACGGACAGAGAGATGGACCTCTATACATAGACTATTGTTTATTTTTACCCAGCAAATGTTTTGATAACAATTTCTTTAAAATCGAATTTCGATTCTCATTATTACAAATTGTGGAGGAAAATTCATTTATTCCAAAATCTGTTTTTTTTTGTGGAAATCATTCTATAACTTCTGAACTGTTGGAGGCATCTTAATAACATTTAACAAGCTGGTCAAGAGGTTACTGGGCGATCTTCCAAATTTCAACATCTCGGTTTTTGAAAATTCGCAAACAATTAATCGATTGTGACCAAATCGAAATAATTATGGAATTTTTTTAGGAAATAATTCTGTAACGTATGAACTGTTAGAAACATGAAAATTAAATTTAACATAATTATAACTGAATAAATTTAACATAATTATAACTGAATACAAGTTTCCAACTGGTCAATGGTGTAATATGTGGCCTATCAAAGAGGCGTTTTTATAAGTCGAAAATTCATTTTTTGTAAGAATTCTAAACATTTTAAACCGTTAATAATTTATTAATTGAATTTCTTACGCTTAAGCCCGAGTGGTTTTTGAGTTTATTAGAAGGAGTACAACCACCCATTTGCTCTGGGACGCATACGATGACCCTTTAAAGTTGACTAATTTGGATATGCTGATTTTTAAAAAATTTCAAAAATTCATTTTTGATGAATTGAAGGAAAAGAAATTTACTATATAGAGAGTCCTTATAAACGATTAGATAACAACTCTTACATGTGTATGTTACCTCTTATATTTTCAGAGATATTCTAGATAAATTAAATTTTTAACTTATATTTGACTCTTTTAGTCTTTTTGGCCTAACTTTTCTTTGAAATATGCGCCAGGTTCCCTACACAATTCTTAAAAAAATGTTACTTCAATAACCATATAAATATATGAATCCGTTAAAAAGTTATATTAATCTAAATTATATAATATAAATATGGCATCATTTATTAATTGATAAAACCGTTTTTTGTCTGGAATTTTTAGTTTTTATTGTTTTATAAAGAAATCTTAACTTAAATGCAAGTGTATTAAGTTCAGAATAATTTCGGACAGAGATCGGTACTCAAGTTCTATATTAAGTTCGTTAATTTTATAAAAAAAACTGTAATGTTTTTTATAAAATTCACATATCGCAAAGCTGGAATCATCTATAAAATATCCTTGTTATATAGTAACATATGAAGGGTAAATATCCAAGAAATATATTCTGCCGAATGTCCTTTATAACGACAGTGTTTATTTTAATGAAAAAGACCCGGATGAGGATTTTGGGTATTTCTATATTGAAATAAAGATTTTTTCTTAAATCACTTAATTGTGGACAAGTTCATATAAATTATACTCAAAATTTAAAATTAATTTAGTCGTATTAATTTTATTAAAGTTTAAATAAATTTATATTTTTCAGGCAGAGAAAGGTTCAAGTTCTCCAAGAAATTTTGACGTGTCCATTTTTTTAAATTCTCATAAATGTCAGATTCATTTATAAGATTTTTATAATTTCGCCTAAAATCTTACTTAAACTAAGCATCTTCTAGCCAAATTAAGCTATTTTCCATAAATTAAAGCATATTACTTGAGATTGAGATGTTTAACGCACATTTTTCATTATTTGATTTTTCTGTTGATCAGGTTACCTTTGTAAAATATATCAGTTATTATGTTTAATGTCAAATAAATTGTTTTTAAACAGTACTGTGGGAACTTATCCGTTAATAGAAAACTTGGCTCAGGTGGATGGAATGGCCCACATGATTTTTCTAAATATAAAGCTCCCAACACATCCGGTAGGAAAGCAGCCCGTTTAGCTCTGTACACGGACTATTTGGTATAAAAAGTTAAGTTACTGCAGTTTAACAACATACAAGGCTCTAACAGTTTATGACAATAACGCTGCTTTAAATTTTGAGACGGAAATTGAAGTCAAGTTTTCTAAAAAAAATTATTCTTGATCAATATATTTATATTGCTGTTCCTCGATTGAAAGTTGAACAAAAATTTAGGGCTCAAAAGCAGTCAATTTCCCAAAAAGTCTTTGGTATGAAAAGCATTATACAGTTGCTGCAAAATTCTAGAGTCCGTTGTCCTTTTTAGATACATAAATTTCGTCAAGGAATGTTTAGAAAAAAGGCTGCTTCCATTTATAAGACTTCATACTGTGCCCACTTATTTTTGACCAGACTTGGCATCCCGTCATTATGTCAAACAAGTCCTTGAGTGGTCTCTTGTTAAAAGAGTTATGAAGACCACAAAAATCTGAACACATTCCTTTAAAATAACTTAAATCAACATTAACTAAATTCACTGGGTTATTTAACATAAAAATAACAATAACAAGACAGACACCACTACACACACTCACTAATTTCCCAGTAACTAAAAATTCATTCATGCATTTATTTATTTATGTTTTTTTTCTAGTTTTTTCTAGTTCATAGTACTTTTTCTGTTTTTTTATTTTTTTATTAGATTTAATTTATATATTTTTTTTTAATACGTAACACGTAATTGTTGTCACTCTGTTTGTTGTTACTGTACACTGTTGTTGTTGTTTTTAGTACATTGAACGAGTGGTGAATATCGAATTCGAAATCTTAAACGTTTTGTAATGTGATAATTGTTGTTTCTTTGTTTGTTTGTTTGTTCGTTCATATCATTTCACTTTATATTTTTTTCTCTTGTTTTATATTATTTTTTTTTTATTTTTATAAATTTTTATCTAATTTTATGCTATTTTGTGATGACGATAATATTGTTGGTGGCTGATGATGGTTATTTGTCATTATAGTAGAATTTCAAGGTTTTCGGTTCTCATAATTGTTAAATTAAATCAAAAATTTTCTACTGAATTAAAAAAAAATCAAGCAAACAATCAAAAAAACACTTTAAATAATAAAAATACAACACTTGTATCACAAAACATCTGAAATATTGCATCATAATGTGTTTTTGCGGTTTGTTATAGATTTAAATCTAATTTTCAAATTTAATCATATTTGACAGAAAACATCATAAAAATGTCTTCAATCATTGCTACCACATCAAAATTTTGCATAATCATTATAGATATTTCCATTCTAAATTAAATAATACAATGATTTTAGTAACAATTACTAATACAGAGATAAAAATTGAGAAAATGTTCTCAATTCAGAATTGAGAAATTTTCCTAAACGAAAAATGTTCTCAATTCAGAATTGAGAAATTTTCCTAAACGAAAAATGTTCTCAATTCAGAATTGAGAAATTTTCCTAAACGAAAAATGTTCTCAATTCAGAATTGAGAAATTTTCCTAAACGAAAAATGTTCTCAATTCAGAATTGAGAAATTTTCCTAAACGAAAAATGTTCTCAATTCAGAATTGAGAAATTTTCCTAAACGAAAAATGTTCTCAATTCAGAATTGAGAAATTTTCCTAAACGAAAAATGTTCTCAATTCAGAATTGAGAAATTTTCCTAAACGAAAAATGTTCTCAATTCAGAATTGAGAAATTTTCCTAAACGAAAAATGTTCTCAATTCAGAATTGAGAAATTTTCCTAAACGAAAAATGTTCTCAATTCAGAATTGAGAAATTTTCCTAAACGAAAAATGTTCTCAATTCAGAATTGAGAAATTTTCCTAAACGAAAAATGTTCTCAATTCAGAATTGAGAAATTTTCCTAAACGAAAAATGTTCTCAATTCAGAATTGAGAAATTTTCCTAAACGAAAAATGTTCTCAATTCAGAATTGAGAAATTTTCCTAAACGAAAAATGTTCTCAATTCAGAATTGAGAAATTTTCCTAAACGAAAAATGTTTTCATTTAATTTTTAAAAAAATCAGATTAAACGATTTTTACATACAAATTTATTTTTTTAACATTAAATGGTCTCAACTTTTACGTTTTTAACTTAAATGTTTAGTTTTTTTATTTAATAAAAATTTCCACAAACAGAGTTTATCTTGGAAAAAACGCAATGTTGATGGTGATACATAGAATTTTATGAGGGATCACAAATTTGTGTATTTTTTAAATATCGTATTTTCCGCGATGTATTTTTTTTAATTCTAAAAATGATCACAAATTGAGGTAACTTCGGTCAAAAATAAGATTTTTGATATTTTGTCAGACTAGTCACAAATTAAACTTATTTTGGCCAAAAATTTAATATTTACTTAGTATAAACGATTTTAATAGAAATATCAATTTTGTTATTAAAAATGACCGTATTTTGGGATTTTAAGACATAAAGATATTTTTTATAAAAATGAAAATTAAGTTAAAAGTAAAAATTTTTAAATTCATTTTGTTTTTTTATTTTTGTAAAAGTGTTCACAAATTTAGGTTATTTTGGCAATAAACCTAATATTAACGTGTTGGGGAAGATTAAAATTTTTGATTTGAAAATCATAACAGATCACAAATTTTTGGAGATATCGATGAATTTGACCCACAAATTTAATTTCTGAATTTTCCTAAAATTGATTACAATTCAAGATATTTGACTTCAATTGCAAAATTTAATGTGATCATTAATTAAGCTTACTTTTTGTTAAAAGTGCAGTATTTAGTAAATAAAGACGATTTAAACTTAAGAAATAATTTTTTTTGAAATTTTTAAAAGTGATCACTAGTTAAGCTTATTTTGACCAAAAATGCAGCATTTGCCCAGGTTTAGACGATTTGAGCCATATTTTTTTAAGAGATGAAATATTAAGTTTAAAGTGGTCAAAATATAGTAATTTATTATATAATTTTTTATATTAAAAAATTATTTTTGTTAAAAACGTAATATAAGCGAGATTTAATGAAAAAAGTGATTTAAACTTGATTTTTTTTTAATGTTTGCAAAAGTGATTAGAAGTGAATATTTGAATCTTTTATTTGTTATTTTTTTCGTTTTCACCCTTTAAGTGTTATCATGACATAAATAAGTCTTATCTTTGATTTCCCTAGAAATCCAAATTAAAGTTTAATTATAATTACAAAAACTATTTAAGCAAAAAAGTTTTTCAATTGATTTTTTCCAGTTCAAAGAGAAATTAGGTCGCCTTTATGTACATTAGCCCCGATTTCAAAAGCTCAATGATCCATTTTATTCCCCAAAGTTGCATATTTTTTCCATTGAAACATTATTTTCATATTTTTGTTGAAAATTCTCTTAGTTTTTTTTGCCAATTAAAATCGAAACCTTCAGTACAATATGACAATAATATTGAAATAGAACAATTGACATTTTCCATCCATCCATCCATCCATCCATTCATTCATTCATTATTGCAGTTAAGAGGGGAAAGTTAAAAAATTGGCTTTTTTCCTCTTTTCTTTATTATTTTGGCATCAGACCAAAAATTTTTAACAATAAAACCCAAACACACAGATATACAGAGTCACACATAAAACCCTTTTTTACATAACACTGAGTTTAAATAACGAAAAATATTAGAGAAATAAAAAAAAGAACAATAAAAACAAAGCAACAAATACTACAATTGTTGTTAAAACAACAAAAACTTACATTTAAATAGTTTTTTATTTTTTTATTTTTTATCTGTAATAAAAACAAAAAATAATAATTTTAGTTGCAATCACACTTTTAACTTAAATGTTGACAATAAAAACCAGAAAAAAGAATAAAACAATAACACCACACAAATAGTAATGAAACATTTACACACACACATACATACATATACATTTGTATAAAGAGTGAGGTCGAAAAATGTTTACCATACATATATGTTTATTAAAATGACAGAAATCCGTCCATTAAACGTTTTTATAATATTTTCTGCCATTTTGCTCGAACAGGTGGTTCATCTCCGTTTAAAGTCTACCAGATTGTTGAACATCTTTTAGTTATGTCCATCCGTCCGTCTGTGTATTTTTTGTAAGCTCACATCCACAATAATTGACGGATCTCAATTAAATTTGGCCTGAGTACTTGTTATAGTCCTGAGAAAATCGGTTCAGTATATTAAAAGATATACCCCAATTGTCAATTGTAAACCGAAATTTGCCCATAATATCAAGTTATATGTACTTCATTACCATTTATGACTCATTAATTGTCCCGTGTAATATTTAAGAAAAATTTTTATATTCTATACGTCTGCGAGTGTATGTGTCAGTGTTTACTTTACACGCATTTGTGTTGGAGGGTATTGAAGATTAGACAAAGTGTAGTTCAATTATTTTTTTAACATGAGCCCAATATCTCTCCATTGGTCTTAAATCCTGGCAGTTTAAAGGATTCTTGTACCACTCAAGGGCTTGTTTACCATAGTGACAGGATGCCATGTCAGGCCAAAATAATAGTAAACACATTTTGAAGTCTTATGAATGGCAGCAGCCTTTTCTGTAAACATTCTTTGACGTAAATTTCGGTATTAATAGAGCCCTTTGTAACAAGTGATCGGTTGTTTTTGCCGCAACAGCATATTGCTTGTCAATAATAAGTCTTTTTGGGAAAATTTGACTGCTTTTGGGCTCTTAAACTATTCTTCAACATTAACAACATAAAATTTTTGACCAGGGAGTTGGGAAAACCCTACCAGAACATTCGTTTGGTATTCTATTATTCAGAAAGTGTTTTATTTGGAACTTGACTTCAATTTCCATCTTCTGCTTTTGGCTTCTTAATTTTAAGCAACATTCCTGTTAGAAACTTTTTTATGTTCTTGTATGTTTTCAAACCTGCATGAGCTTTAACTTTACGTACCAAATGGTCCCAGCACTGAGGTAACTGGGCTGTTTTCCTACCGGACTTTTTAGTACCTCTTTTGAAAATGCTTTCTAATTTTTGGTTTTTGAACCATTAGTGGACTCTTTCTACTACCTGCACCAGGTTTTCTATCAACGGACAAGTTCTCTCGATACTGTTGAATGACATTGGAAACAGTTTGACGGTCCCTCATTTTAATCACAATCACGATACACCTCATTTATGTGAAATTAAACATAATAACTGACATCTTTCACTAAGGTAAATTGATCAAAATAAATATCAAATAATACTTGTTTCAAAAGTTTGTTTAAAAAATTTTTCGATCTCACTCCTTAGATATATTTATGTTTGTATTCTTCATATATTCATATATTCATTCATATATTCATACACATTTATGAATATTTATTATGATAAAGAAGTCCAAGTGTGTTTTTTCCGTTTGGTTTGTAACTGCAAATTGTTGCCAAGTTTGTTGTTGTTGTTGTTCTTATTTATTTTCTTATTCGTTGTTGTTTTTGTTATTGTTGTTATCTTTTGTAATTTTACAAAGTTACTGGGTAGAATTAAAGCGAAAGTTAGTTGTACTTAAATGTACATAAATGCAGATTATAATACAGTGGGTGACAAAAGTTTGCACCAACTGTATTATAATTTGCATTTATGTTATATAGAAAATTTTAATATAAAATTTTTGATTTTTTTTAAAGTGATCATCAATTAAGCTTATTTAAGCCAAAATGCGTTTTAAACGAAATATAGACGATTTTAATTTCATAATTTGATTTTTGAAATTTTGTAAAAGTGATTGTCAAATTTTGTACACGTATGACTTAAACATTATTTTTAAATATTAAATATGTCAATAGTCACGAATTAAGCTTATATTGACCAATAATGTAGTATTTAACACAATATCGTCCATATTTATCTTGAAACAGGAAAAAATGTAATAATCGGCAAAGTTCGAATATGTAATTCCCTACATCACATTGCTTCGAAAATTTTATGAACGGCCCTCGTATAATTTGGATACTAAGGTTTATGTAAAATTTATGCGTTTTGGCTAGAAAATTATTATTGACCGATCCTCGTATAATTTCATTCACCGGTTTTTACTTAATAGACCGATCCTCGTATTATTTTGCACATCGTTTAAGATTTTCTTAGGACTTCTTTTTTGTAACATTTGGTTAAAATCGTTTATTGTTTAAGAATTTGATGATCTTAAAACGCCATTCCGAGAAGACATTTGAATGGGCCTATATTACATAATGAACCGATTATTTTCAATTTCAACAGGCATCACCCTTGAGCCAAAATAATATCACATGTCAAATTTCATTAAGAAATCTTCAAAATTTCGAGCTGTACTTTAATCACAATCATTACATGGACAGCCAAACGGAGGGACTCAGGAAATGATTCTGAGTCGAACGGTGGTACTACTATATTTCGGCCCGTTAACTTTAAAATTTAATTTTTGAAACATCTTAAAAAGCGATCATAAATGAGGCTTCTTTTGGCAAAAAAATAATTTCTACTGAAATATAGACGATTAAACATAAGAACTAAAATTTTTTGAGTCTTAATGAGATAAAGACAATTTTACGTATAAATAATTTTTTTTTATTTTGAAAAAGTGATTACAAATAAAGCTTATTTACCGATATATAGACACAATTTTAGCATAAGAAGTGATCATAAATTCTACTTATTTTTGACAAAAATTCAAAATACAAATTTAAAATTAAAATTTTTATAATTCAATAAAACACTTTTTTTAATAGTGATATTCTTATTTTGGTCAAAAACCCAGAATTTTTTAATAATTTAGAGAGTTTTAAATGGATTTTTGAAATTTTAAACATACATCATCCTACACCATGTATCAGACATGACAAATTATATAACGAGTCTTGTATAATTTGATTTTGTGATTTGTGCCTGCTACTGCCATATGTGAGATATTTGAAGTGATTTTCGGAACTATGAGTAATGTAGGGACCATAGGATATAATGACCCCGATTCTTAAATATACTGAATATTATAAAAATACTACAATTTGTTCGATATTTTTCTACTTTAAGTGGGAAGTGGGTTAACGAACATCTTAAAATTTGGAATGTTTTTGGACAAATGGAAAATTTGTGTACCAAATTTAATTAAAAGCATCATTTGTGTATGTCATATGAGTTTTAAATCCCATTTGCAATTGAGGTGAAAGACTTAAATTCAGCCAGAATACTTAGAAAGGTGGCCCTTATCATAAAATGGCAGTAAATTTTGAATATAACTTGCAAAAAGTCCTTTTGGATCATCCTAACAGACAGCCAGCAGGATAGAGGGACGCAAAAAGTCATTCTAAAAAAAATTATTCGAATTTTTAATATTTTTCTAATGAACGAGACCCACTGTGCACTGCAGAAATATATATGTTAAGTAAATGTACAGATACCGTTTTTAAACTGGGGTAACATAATGCATGCAAATAGACCAGGCCATTACGAATGGAGTGTAAAAACTACAAAAACATCACAAATTAATGAAAATAAATGGAAAATAATAGAAAAACTGTTTCCAAACACAAACAACAACACTTTTTATGCTAAATTGTATTAAAAAAAATAAGAATGTAATTCAGTTGTATCTCTACTCCATTTAATAGCATTTAACAATGACTGTTGTTGTAGTTAATATCATTTATACTTATGCTCTGAACTTAATGCTTACACACATACAGAAACACATTAACATTAGAAACTCTTAGCCTCTGGCAGAGTATGGAAAAACTCGAAGCAAAATCTTTATTTTCAAATCATTTTTATTTTTACTCTTCTTTGCGTAGTTTAAAAAATAAAACTCTTTTTTATCTTTAGTTTTTCAATTTTGCACTGAGTAAAACTTATTTAAATCTTCTTTCAGTTAAGAGTAAAAACGAAGATTATATTTTTTAATTCGCTCAATGCGAAATGGTTGAAAAGAAAACAAAAAATGTGCTTGTACGTACACAAGTACTTAAACAAGTTTCTTGCCGCAATAAAACTTACAGTTGTAGTTTTATAATAAAAAAATACAATAACAAAAATTTTACAGAAAAAGTGGACACATTCTAATATGTGAGTTATTTTGTACACAAAGATTGTAACATCAATGTACAGTTTTTTTTTTTTAAATTCTTCAAACAATCAGATCTTTCAAAGAGTTTAATTTTAGGTTTTAAAAAAGAGTTTTATTTTTTATCGCTCTTTGAAGAAGAGCTTTATTCGAAGAATGATAAAAATCAAAAAAGAAAAAATAATGTTTGTATGTTCAACAGAATATGGAGTTAAACTCTTTACTGATTTCACTTTTATATTTTTATCTTTTTTGGTTTTTATCATTTTTTTTGGAATTAAACACTTGTTCAAGAAGCGATATAAAAAAAATAAAACTAACTTTTAAAAAATTAAAAGCAAACTCTTTGAAAGATCGGACCATAAGAAGAATATTAAAAAGTTTCGAAAGCCGTAACTTGGTTTCTGGTATCAGGAGAATAAAATTTAAATTTCAGTTCAAAAAAATAAGTTTATTTTATTATTCTTCGTATTCTATTACTTCTGTGTGTATAAGTTTATTCCATCCGATTAAAAACGTGACTTTTGGGTTAACAAATGACAAGAACAACAACAACTAGAAGAAGAAGAAAAAGAAGAAGACAGAGTTTTAAAAGTAAAATTAACAAACTAAAATTGTTAAGTTAAATAGATTTAAATTAAATAGAATAAAGCTTTTTTGTTGTTGTTGTTGTTGTTGTGAGTAAGTATGTTTTTGTAGTTAATATCATGAAAATACATACATACATACAAACACATATGATTTTAGATACTTAGATGAGTTCAAACTAAAACTGGGTTAAAATTAGCACAATTTTTTTGTTTGTTATTTGAATTTATTTATTTCTGACTTTAATAAATATTTTATTTAATTTTATTTAATAACATTTTGTTAACATGATTTAAATACCCTACACCATTAAAGGTGCTTGTGGTATTATACGTCTATTTTGATATTTGTAACCGATCAACACCAAATCATGTGGAGGAGTATCGATTTAGTGTTTTTGCATGAAATTTAACATAACAATAGCGGAAGACTGTGGCATTATAATTTTGGCAGTTTGAAACCCATTGTGACTCTATGGGCAGAGTTATAGGCGCACAAAATGAGAATCAGAAATGCATTTTTTTTAAATGCATACTTTAATTCCATTTTTTGATTCAATTGCAAAAAAACTACTCCAAAGCCCTTAATGATTTCTTATTTCTTATAGATTTCGAGTTATTTGCATTTAAATTTTAGGCCTTCAAAATTTTACAAGAGTATTGCCCCGATTTTGTTCAAGTTTTTTTTTTTTGAGTTGAAAACAAAATTATTATATCTAATTAAATTATTATTAATTAATTAATTACTATTAAATTAATTATTAAATTATTATATCGAATTAAACATATTGTGGTCATTATCTCCATCCGGTTCAAATATAATCAATTTTTATTTGCCGAAAAAGTGTCTTTACTTATTTGCATTCAAAACATACTTTTACTCTAAAAACTTATGAATTTTTTGATTTTTCTGAAAATAAATTTTTTACAAAATATTTTATTAAAATTTTTATAAAAAATCCTTACAGGACTACAGTTCAGACTCCCTCGCAAGAGGAGCTTTTTTTCATAAAAATTTTGAAAGTTTCAAACATTTCAAATCGATAAAAAATTACAGATTTATTTCCAAAAAACAATTCCGACCCACTGTGCAGTTTGTCCAAAAATAATTTTTTAATGTTTCTGTAAATTTTCCCTCAGTCAGAGACGAACTATTTTGTATTAGATTTGGAGAAGTCAAGGGCAGAGATACTGAAATCAAAATGAATTTAAGCAGACAGAATTTATTTGTAACAGATGGATTTCGCACAGTGTATTTACTACATTAAGCCCGCTACCTTAAAGATACTAAAAAACACAAGGGTAAAAATATGGTACCCTTGTGTTTTTAGTATCTTTAAGGTAGCGGACTTAATACAGTAAATACACTGTGCGAAATCCATCTGTTACAAATAAATTCTGTCTGCTTTAAAAATTCAAAAATATATTGATAAGATTCTTAGTTGGAGCTTTATTTAATGTACATTTTCGATTCTTTTTATAAAATTTCGAAAGTGATCACAGATTAAGCTTAGATTCTTAATTGAAAGCGTTTTTAAAGTCTTATTTTATAAAATATTTAAACTAATCTCAGATTTGATAAAAGAACATATATCTAAGATATAAGAACATTTATGGAGATATGGAGAAATTGGACATTTGATATTATAAAAATTTTAAAATGTGATCACATATTAAGTTTAATCTTCAAATTGGCGGGCTTTTTAAAGGATCTAGAACCAAATTTAATTTTTATAAAACTCAAATTTAAACATCTTAATTGGGGTCGTCTTTTAGGAGTTATAACAGTTTATATTTTATAAAAGTGATCTCCAATTAAGTATTGTTTCTTAAATTAGTATTGTGGAAATATTACAAATGTTTTCGTTTTTTTTTTTTAATTTTGCGAAAATCGGTTCATAATTTCGAAAATGACTTTAAATATCCTTAATCTTTCATATATGTAATTATCATACAAATATTGTAAATAAACATAATTTTTCATGTCTACGTCATGGTGTAGGGTATCAAGTAGTCCATCTTACCCTTCTTTAACACTCTAACTTGTTTTTTAGTTAATAAAATTTTTTTTCTTGTTAACTTATGACCAGAAATAAATCAATTTTCTATATTTGTTTATACTTCATACTCAGTCCATTATTATTATTGATTTTTATATTTTAGAACGCCTCCTTTTAGTAGTTAATGTCAAAAAAAATGATATTAAAGTAAAAATAATATAAATTATTGATGAAAAGAAAAGTAATTTACCAGAGCTTATGAACAAGGGCGTATTATGAGCAAAAATATAATTTGAAAATTTATTTATTTATATAAATTTAATTAATAACTCCCAATATACCGCTATTACGATGTTTTTGGATATAATTCTGTAACTTTTAAACAATTGGAGATATTTGAATAAAATTTCAACATGGTCATAGCTAAGGTGTTTTCGAGTTGACTTGGAGGATTGTACGCTACCTCATGGTCAGGGGAATAGTGGATGGTTTTTCAAAGTTGACCAACTCGGGTATTGTGATTTTTATTTTGAAATATCGCCGAAATTTTTAAAATATGTGTGACAGTGTATTTTAATACAAACATTTAGAAGACCAAAATTGCGCTCCTTATTACAATGAAACCTTCAATTCGCTATCTTTTACAGTTTAGGAGTTATTATCTATTGAAATTATTTATTGAAAAAATTTTAGTATCTGATTATGGTTTGCTTGGACTGGATTTTTTTAAAGATTCTCCTCAAATTTTATTATTTAGAATGAAAATATGTTCATATTTTTAATCACGTGTGATGAAATTTTGAACCTTTTGCGGAAACCCTTCCATAAACGGTGTCACTTTGCTCGAACAAGTAGTCCATCTCCATTTAAAATCTACCACACTTTTGGACACCTATTTGTGATCTTCAGTTACCTCTTAACAAGAACTCAACCACACTCCACTGGACATAGTTCCATTTATTTTGGTGTATTTGTCTCTCTTGGCACGGATACCACATTTTTGTTGTTATACCACTCAAGACCTGATTTACCATAGTGACAGGATGCCAACTCTGGCTAAAAAAATAAGTGGACACATTGGAAGTATTATGAATGGAAGGAGCCTTTTTTTAAACATTCTTCGATGAAAATTACGGTATTTATAGAGACCTTTGTAGCAAATGATCGGCTTTCTTAGCCGCAACTGTATATATCGCCACAAAATTTTTTTAGAGAACTTGAATTTCGATTTTTCCATTTCTTCTACTTTGGGTTTTGTTGAAAAAAGTTTATAATTTTAGTGAGCGCTTTTCCTGGTCACTCAATTTAATCAGATTATCAGTTCACTTCATTTGTTTGTAAGAAAACAAATTACATAAAAGATTTTAATGAAAAAGGTGTGTTAAGAATTTGTCCATATCAGTCCAATACAGTTTTCTTCTTAAAGTGAACTGATGATGCTCCTAAGAAAATGATCGTAGAAATATTATTTTAAAATGTGTAAATTTAATCTTAAATCTTATAAATGAAATTTGTATAATTTAACATCTTTATTATTTATTTTTTTAAATAAAAATCCCTTTTATATCTTTATAGCTTTTGTGGATTAAAGGCACTTGAAAAGGTCATCCACATTGTCAACATAGATCCAAATATTTAAATTATCCTTAAAGTCTATGCGATGAATTGACGTAAAAGCTGAAACTAAAGAAAAAATATTCATTTTGAATGTATTATAGCAAATTTATAATATTTAATACAATAAAATGCTTTACAATAATATACAATAAAGCTGAAGTTGTCGCCCTCATTTACTTTAGCTAATTTTATGTAAACATTTACCGTTATAACTACAGTAAGATAAAAGTCAGACGAATGAAATTTAAAAAACTGTTAGAGAATAATCTGCTCTTTTCATGCCAATAAATTTTTAAAAATAATTTTCACTACATTCCAATTAATTAAGGTTTGAACTGTAATTGCCTAAATTTCTTTAAATAGGCGTGGTAGTGGGCGGTAAATTTCTACGTCTTTAAAAAGCCAAACCCCCTCTCTACATTATAGCGAAACATTCATTCTTCTATCTTTTATAGTTTAGGAGTTATAATGCTTTGAACATTTTTCATAACAAAAATCCACCTCCTGCTCACTTATGTTCACCTGATGTTCGGAGAAATTTTTTGAAAAAATTTTGCACCAAATTTTTCATTTCCGGTTAAATAGTTTTTTTTACGTTTTTCCTCATATTTTCTATAATATTTAAGACAGAATAACGAAATTTGACATACTTATATAAAATGATACTCTGAATTAAATACACCAAAAAATAATTTGACCATGCCCACTAAAGCTTAGAAAAAGGGGCGTATGATAAACAAGTCAAAATTTTCGAAAGTTGCAATTTTAAAATGCACACAAAATTGTAGGCAAATTAAAGACAAAGCTGAACTCTATAAGGGTAGTACAAATTTCATTGAAATATAGCTGATAGTTTCTCAGTTATCATCCTTAAAACTTATTTTGTAAAAAGTCAATTCTTGCGGTTAAATCTCTGGATTGATTAATATTAGATGAATGAAATTTGGTAGACTGATAAAGAATAGATTGCATTATCCTTTCTAGTGATTATTTTATTTATTATGTTCACTACAAACGGAAATATTAAGCTTTGAATTATAAATTTCAAACTATTTTAAAGTAGGCGTGGCAGTGGGCGGTAAATATTCAAACCATTAGAAAGCCAAATTCCCTTTCTATATTATAGCGAAAAATTCATTACTGTATCTTTTATCGTTTAGGAGTTATTATGCTTTGAACATTTTTCATAACAAAAATCCTCCTCCTGCTCACTTATGTTCACCTGGTGTTCGGAGAAATTTTTTGAAAAATTTTTACACCAAATTTTTCATTTCCGGTTAAAATATTTTTTTCGTTTTTGTTCAAATTTTCTACAACACTGAAAGCAGAATAATGAAATTTGACATACACATAGAAAATGGTACTCTGAATAAATTATACTTACGAAATAAATTGACCACTCCCACTGAAGCTTTGAAAAATGGGCGTATGATGAAAAATTCTTACTTTGAGAAAGTTGCATTTTAAAAATTCAAATAATAGAAAAAAAATCATTGGAATAGTCCTGTTAGTTTTTGAGTTATTGCCCTTTAATCTTATTTTGTAATAAGACAATTTTTACTAATTCTTTTCAAATTCTGTTTACTGTTATATTTCTGCTTTGTTTAACATTAGACAAATGAAATTCGATAGACTGATAGAAAATATGTTGCTTTATCAATCCCTAAAAATTTTTTACGAATTATGTTTCTCAACAAACCGAAATATTAGACTTCCAATTATAAACATCAAAATATTTTAAAGTAGGCGTGGCGGTGGGCGGTTAATTTTAAAATCTTTAGAAAGCCAAAGTCCCTCTCTATATTATAGCGGAACATTTATTTCTCTATCTTTTGTAGTTTTGGAGTTATAACGCTTTAAATATGTGTCTTAGCAGAAATCCGCCTACTGCTCAATTATGTTCTCCTGGTGTTCACCGAAAATTTTGGAAAAGCTTTGTACAAGATTTTTTTTCCGGTTTATTTATTTTTCCTATATTTATCAATTTAAAATGCCCACTATTCTTAATATAATGGACTAATTAAAGTTATGTTTATAATACTTACTGTATGAAGATCTAAAAAGTAATAACTCAAAATTTAATATATTTTTATATGCTGTTTTTATTAACAAATTAATTTAAATAAAACTTTTTCAAGAATTATTTCGTTTTTATTTATTAAATAATTGTTATTGATTAAATAATATTTTGGAAAAATTGTCCTTATTGTCCATATAATTCCATCCATTTAAATTATTTTTGACGTTTGAGTTGATGTGTTGCAATTCAAGCTGAAATATAAAGAAAATAATTATTATTACTTTTTTATAATTTACAATTGTTTTGTAGTGAAATTAAATACTTTTAGAAAATAAACTATGAAATCTTAAGAAGCTTAAATAGTGTTGAATTATTTTCATGCTAAAAAAAAAAAAGAAAATTAAGTTAACTGACAAACTAATTTTGTTTCACCCACTTTTTAATTTTGAAAAATAACAGGACAGGAAGCCAAACAATAACCACTTAGGGAAACGGAAATTTATAAAAATAGTGACTTTTAGCTTTCACTTTAATGGTTAAGCATTTGAATGAAAATGAAACAACAATTAGGTTTCATTTATACAAATTACTTTACTTTGATATTTGACAAGACATTTGGGTTATGATGGAGAAATAATTCAGACAAATAAAATGGCAAATTGTTGGGTTTAAAAAACTTTTTGAAAAAAAAAATATTTATAAAAAAAATTAAAAAAGGAAATGGAGGTTCTTTTAATATAAAATAATTGAGTTAATTAATTATTACCTATTGAATATATGAATAATTGGGGACCAGAAAAAAGTGCGTATGAAAATTTTTAAATATTTTCCACAAAAAAAAAAAAAAAAAAAAAAAAAAAAACAAAGTTGGCCAAACACTCAAGGTCTGCCGTCAAACTGTTTCCAATGGTACCAGGAGAACTTGTCCGATTTTAAACAAAAACAATAGAAAGCATTTTCAAAACACATCCCAACACATACAGTGGGAATGCTGACCACTTAGTGAAAGCTAATGCAGGTTTAAAAACATTTAAAGCTCAAAGAGTTCCTGCTAAACATTTAAAGGCCAAAAACAATGCAGACAAGTTTTCTTAAAAAATATTCTTGCTGCATAACGAAACGTAAGGCCAGTGGGCAGATATTGGGCTCGTGTTAAAAGAGAATTGAAAAAGGGCAAAAAAAGGTGTCCAAAAGTGTGGTAGACTTTAATCGGGAATGAACAAATGATGGCTAATAAACTACTTATAGAAGATAGAGAAATGAATTTGCCTCTAAAATTTAACATTCACTGTAACGCCATCTTTAAAAAGTTCAAATACGTGTGAATGTTTACTATAATTTAGAGATGGACATTGGTTTTCCAAAGGTATATAAATTTGCCGCCCACTGTTACGCCTACTTTAATTCAGATCGTAGTGAAAATAATTTCTAAAATTGATAAACTATCACCCTACCAAATATAATTCATCCATTGTTCACCAAATGATTTATCACATAATATATTCAGAGGACTACAACTCTGGAACTATCAGGAATACTATAATAAAATTTTTACCTGGAGAATTTTTGTTATGAAAATTTTTCCAAACTCCATGAATTTTAATTATGACAGATGGAATCATCAATATTTCACTACAGTGTAGAGTAAAACTTTTGCTTTTAATGGTCTATTTAACACCCAGTTATAAGGCTGCTTTTACAAATTCGGAGATGCATAGTGTAAAGTATATATACAGCGTTAGATAGAGCAACTTATCTTTCTATAAACCGGTCGAATTTTGTTCGAATCTTATTTAACGTAAATGTTTAAATTTGATCAGACTTTTTGAAAATCTCAATTTCAAAAACTTTGATTGAAATTTAAAGAAATAATTGCCAATTTTTTAATTTCTAAATATCTTTTTCTTTACCCCATTTTCTTGAGATTTAATGGTCATGGTGGAATAATTTTACTTTTGTAATTTGGTGTTTAAATTCCTACAAGTATCACAATCTTATCCTCCTTTAAATAATTATTTTACTAAAAATCAAGAATCCAAAATGACACAATTAAATACGAAAATCTGGAAGAAAATACAAGAACTGAAAGGCAGACGAACTTAACCTCAATTTTAATAATCATTATTTTTATAAAAATTATTTTTACCATTTATATATATATATTTTTTATATAGATCTACTATATAGATCTACTTCTCATGTCAAAACAAACACCTTCTCTGCCCTCTTTTTTTTAGCCTTCACTGTGTCAAATTCAACACGATTGATTACAAGATTATCTCAACTACTTTCGTAAAAAGCTTAAAGTAACATATCCTTTTTTAGCTTAAATGCGTATCGTGTCCTTTAACCAACCATTAAGTAACGCCAGGGTTGATTGAATTACTGACCAAAAAAAAGAAGCAAAATAAGATTTATATGAGAGAATATTATGTTGTCATCATTTATCAAGCGGAAAAAAAGTATGAAATATAAAAAAATATAAAAAACTTAATTGATACACTTGACTGATTAGTTTAGTTAAGGAGTGAAATCGAAAAATTCTTAACATACATATATATGAATATAAAAACAAAACCACTTATTTGATTTTGCTCGAACAGGTACTTCAACTCCAATTAAAATTTACCAAAAACTTTTTTGTGCTCTTCAATTCTCTTTTATCAAGAGCTCAATATCTCTCCAGTGGCCTTAGTTTTGGGCAATTTCTCTTCATTCAAATACCAAATAGACACAATGTCAAGTCAAGCCAAAAATATGTGGATACATTATGAAGTCTTATAATTCTTATGAATGGATTCAAGAACTTTTTGGGAAATTTTGACTGCTTTTGGGTCTTAAACTTTTCTTTAACATCCTCTCGAGCTTCCGTAACAAAAAATTATTGATCAAGAAATTGTGAAAAAATCTGCAAACATACGTTTTGCCATCCATTAACTTGACTTCAATTTCCGTGCTCTGGTTTTGGTCTTTAAAATGTTTGCAGTGTTCCTGTCAGAAACTTTTTGAGGAAGAATAAGCATGAGGCTAAATTAACGTTGAACATAGTTGATTTGAGATTAAATAATTTTTTTATTTAGTTTAAATTAAATGTTTTTACGTTTGTGGTAAATTAATATTGTACTGTAGAATTTTTCGATGTAACGTATAGACTCCGCAATGGCAGCAGAATGATTCTAATATATCCGAAAGTAACAAAGGCTATAAAAAAGTTCCGATAGGACCAGGTGAAGGGGTATCGCCCATACAAAATAAATATTGTTAATCAAAAATCTAAAGAACTATTACAGCGAGAGTGCTCAAATTTAGTACCAACGACTTCCTCAATGAACGTAGGATGGATAGGACCAGGGGAGGAGTATCTCCTTTGCAAAGGAAATATTGATTATCGAATATCTTAAGAGCTATAACACTTAGAATCTTAAAAGTTTGCAGCAATTATGCTACTGTGAGACACCATCACTGAAAAAAATAATGGGCTAATAGTATCAGGATGGAGGTACCCCTTATACAAGGCAAATTAATATTACCAATAATTTATTTAAACTGTATGATATTACAATACTAATGTTTGTTTAGGGCCAGCAACGCCTTAAGAAATTTGCTTTCGCAAAAGGAAGATCTGTTAGTACATAATATTACGCAACCGTACAACCATAAATTTTTAAAATTACTTTTAAGTATTAAAATTTCAAGTAATAAAATTTCAAGAATTTTGTGAAATAAAACTGTTTCTACTGTGAAACAATGTTAAATTAACATTTATTATCTATGAAGCAAAATCATAACTGAAAAAAAGTTAATTTATATTTAAATTAATTTTACATTGAATTTTTTCTGTGTGTATGTTATTTTAAACCTGCATTAGCTTTAAGTTTTCATACCAAATATTCCGAGCACTGAACTAATTGGAACTGCTTTGAACTGCTTGTGGAAATGCTTTCTATTTTTTGGCTTTAGAAGCATGTTGTGGTCCATACCTTCTATCTGAATTAGACTTTCTATTAACGGACAAGTTCTCCTGGTGCTGTTTAATAACATTGAAAACAGTTTCACGGCAGACCTTTGAAGGTTTGGCCAACTTTTGATAGGATCAAATTGGGTTTTGTGGAAAACATTAAATAATTTCAGTATGCAATTTTTTCTGGTTTCAATCAAAGAGAGTTAAAAGTTTTAATGAATTTTTTCGAACTCACTCCTTAACTATCTACACACAAAAATTAATATTTAACTTAATACTTTTCTCATAATTGAAAAAGAAATTAAAAACATAAATTCTTAATTTTCAAATTAATAGAAATTGCGTGTGAGATTGTACTTGAAATATCGTTTCGTGTTGAGTTTGAGTTTCAAAACGTTTTTTATTATTAATTTTTGAAAAAAAAATATTTATTCAGACTTGTCGTATGTTTGATATTAATAATAAAAAATAATAATAATACAAGGTTATTGTTAGACGGGTGGTTGGAATCAAGATGGTGTCAAACTCTACAGGCAACGCTTATAGTGGGGGAAGAAAGGGTGTGAAATTTAACATAATAATTGCCTTTTTAGAAAACGACACGATTAAGATAAAAATATTTGTGTTTTTAGCAAAACCTTAACATAAATTAAATTGAAAACACCACCCCCCCTCCCCCCACCTCAAATGAATATTAATTTAAGTTATAAATTAATTTTTAACAACAAATTTGATATGATGTGATGATGACTTAAAGGTCATTAATCGCATAAACTGGCAATTTGCAAATTTAAACTAATAAACATTTTCGTTTTTTTTTTCACTTTTTTCAATTTATGTCATTTTAGTTTGAAAAAAAGACTGATTTTGAAGAAATAATTGAAGGCAGCGGAGTAAAAAACCACCAGCTTTTAAATGTTTAACTAACAAGAATTTCCGATTTATTTCACTAACACCCCCACATACACGGTCAATATCACACTCACATCATTGAAGAAAAGGATTAAAGGTTTAAATTGAGAAAATAACCAACATGTTTCTGCCGGTTAAATCAAATCTGTAAGTATCGATCAAGTTTAAGCACACAAAATGTAAAATTAAATAATGACAAAAATTATATTGATGACAAAGACACGATATTATTGCAATTGGAAGATAAAAAGAAATCGATTTTTATTCTGCAAAATTTAAGCAAAATTTAAAATAAAAATATTAAATATTTTAGAAGAAATTTTCAAATATTCAAACATTTACGATAAATTTTATATTTCAACAAAATTTAAGATAAAATTCATGTTTCAATAAAATTTACGATAAATTTCATATTTTAAGGAAATTCACGACAAATTTCATATTTCAACAAAATTTAAGATAAAATTCATGTTTCAGGAAAATTTACGATAAATTTCATATTTTAAGTAAATTCACGATAAATTTCATATTTTAAGGAAATTTACGATAAATTTCATATTTTAAGGAAATTTACAATAAATTTCATATTTTAAGGAAATTTACGATAAATTTCATATTTTAAGGAAATTTACGATAAATTTCATATTTTAAGGAAATTTACGATAAATTTTCAATTAATAGAAATTTACGATAAATTTCTTATTTTAAGAAAATTTAAGATAAAATTCATGTTTCAAGAAAATTTACGATAAATTTCGTATTTTAAGGAAATTTACGATAAATTTCATATTTTAAGGAAATTTACGATAAATTTCATATTTCAACAAAATTTAAGATAAAATTCATGTTTCAAGAAAATTTACGATAATTTTCATATTTTAAGTAAATTCACGATAAATTTCATATTTTAAGGAAATTTACGATAAATTTCATATTTTAAGGAAATTTACGATAAATTTCATATTTTAAGGAAATATACGATAAATTTTTAATTAATAGAAATTTACGATAAATTTCTTATTTTAAGAAAATTTAAGATAAAATTCATGTTTCAAGAAAATTTACGATAAATTTCGTATTTTAAGGAAATTTACGATAAATTTTCAATTAAATGAAATTTACGATAAATTTCAAATTTTTTAAAAATTTACGAAAAACAAAAGAAAATTAAAAAAAAGCAAATTCTATATAAAGAAAATTTCGAACAAATTTTTAACATAAAGAAAATTTTAACACAATTTTCGACAAAATTTTCTGAACAAAGAAAATTTCGACAAACTTTTCTAAACAAAGAAAATTTCGATAAAATTTCCTAAACAATGAAAATTTCGACAAAGTTTTCTATATAAAGAAAATTTCGCAAAAAAATCTATACAAATTTTCTATATAAAGAAAAAATTTAATATAAAAAAATTTTATAATAAGAAAATTTCGACAAAATTTTCTAAACAAAGAAAATTTCAACAAAATTTTTTAAACAACGAAAATTTCGCAAAAGTTTTCTATATAAAGAAAAAAAATTTATAATAAGAAAATTTTGGAAACATTTTTTTCTAAGAAAATTGCGGAAAAATTTTCACAAAAATTTTTTAAATTTTGAAAAAATTTCGTAAAATTGCTTATTAAAGAATTCGTTACAATTCTGAAAATTTTTCTAAATAAGAAAAATTTTCAAAATTACAGATTTTTTTTTTTAATTTTCAATATAAAAAGGATTTCAAAAAAAAATATTTATTAAAGAATTCGGTTAAATGTTTATATATTACAAGTATATACTTTGTATAAAATATCAAAATTTATAGAATATATATTTTTTTCATTCTTATTTTTTTTTACATTTTCATGTTTGAATGTATCAATTAACCTCATTTTCTTATTTTTGCTCCCCAAACAAATAATCCATATTACAACAGCTTTTAAATATCAATCCCCAATGAATTCGATCAGCATAAAATCATCCCCCTTTTAAAACTCCAAATCCCCCTTTTGAAAGGAGTGGAATATACATAAATGTAATAAAATCACAACAATAATAAACTTAAAAATCATTCACAATAATTCTGAGAAGTTTTTTCCTTTCAAACAACTGAAATAATACAACTATTATGTGTATGTTTGTGTATTTGTATGGATGTCTGTGTGAAAGTGAAAAGTGGATGAATGAATAGTTTGGTTTTAGTTTACAATTTCAATTAATGATGACATCAAGACGCCAAAGTGCCGAACAAATAGTCTGACTACTGCCCCCCCATCCTCATTTCCCCCCTTTGAAATATTTAATGGCCAAACAACAACAAATGTTCAATGAACAACAACCAAGAGTCCAACAAAAAGGAGGAAAAATAATCATTAAGGGTTTTAAAAAATATAAAAGTGACTAAAGGAGAAAAATGTATGAATGAATAAATGAAAATGTGTGCGTGTGTGAAATGTATGTTAACAACAATGTTAACCACAACACAACATGATAGTAAAAACAACAACAACAATACTATATATAAACCAAAACCGATTTAACACAATCTACCAAACCAACCCTTGTTTGTTGTGGATTATAAAAAAAAACAGGAATAAACAATTTTTTCCTTTACGTTTGGGGCTGAATTTTATCAACACATCCATACGCACACACTCAGATCCAACAGACATCCAATGTGGAATGTCATATTACAAATATTTTGTCAATTAAAATGATAAAAATTAGTGGGGATTTAAAAATTTTTTATGCTGTCAGTTTATATTTTTTATTATTAAGGAATAACATTTGAATTGGCTCTTATCTGAAATTTTTATTAGGGAGGTCTTTAGTTTTTATATCCATCTCCTAGAGTTCTCAGTGAGATTTAAACAAATGAATCAATATATCGTGTTTTGACTCTTCAATTTGTTTAACAAAAAATAAATTCGATTTTATCTTAACACGCAAAATATAAGAATTTTCCTCCAAATATAAAAAGTGCATCGTGAGACAGACATAACAATTATGGACCAATACTCTTAGAATCGTATACTATGTTTTGGACTTTATAAAGAGAAACAAAAATTATTTATTGATCATTAATATATGCATTATTTCGTTCTACCTCTCTTCCTGATCCTATGCGACCTACATTTTGTCCAATTAAACTATTCCAATTTTAATGCTCTCAATTCAATAATTCTTTTGATATTCGATAAATAATATTTGTTTTTAAAGGGGCTTTCTCTACCCCGTGATTCCATACGTTCTACCTTTTTGACTATTAAAACTATTTCTTGGGAGAGTAATTGAGATGAAATCTTAATCCTCTCACTTCAATAGTTCTTTAGATATTCTTTGTACGGAGGACACTTCTCCCCCTGTTCCTAATCGTCCTACATTTTATTCAGTAAAATTGTTCCTTCGAAAATTTTTATACCATTTAAGGTGCATTTCGAAAATGGTGGATATACGAAGATTATAGAAAATTTTCAACCGAACTTTGCAAAATTTGATACTGTGTTTTCTGGTTGTATGAATTTTAAAAAATATTAACCCAAATTTTTCAGATTTATTTTCGGAACTGGTTCTGTATGAAAGTAACAGTAAACGATCTTCTTGAATTTCTGCATTTATATTCTAAATAAAAAAATAATTATTAAATTATATTCATATTTAATTTTAAACTTTAGTCCGAAAATATATTTGTATGGGAGCTATATGAAATATTGGAGCTATCCTAAACAATTTCATTAACACTTGTTCCAAAATAATAAACAAAATATCGAGATACCTTTTTAATTGTGATCAGTAGAGTATTCTGAACGTTACATGGACAGACACCAAGCCGGTTAGAATAACGGACAGACATCAGTCAAAACGACTCAGATAGCGATTTTGTGTAGATCGGTATACTTTAAAGTAGTGAAGCATCATTTTTTGCCTAACGAACATCTGCAATACCCTTAATATCCCAACCATCTGTGGCGAAGTAGGGTACAAAAAATCATACATAGACTACACGATGTTAAGGTAGAGACTTAGTTGAATAAAACTGTGTTCTTAGTTTCTTATATGGACTTTAAAAATACTAGATAAAAGCCTGTGTAATCTTTTAATCAATTTTGAACCAATGTTGCGTTTTCGCATTTGAAATTTAATAAAAAAAACAGAGTTTCCCAAAATGTTTACCCCCTGATTTAATAATGGACCTTTATCAAAATTTAAAAGAAAATGTACCAACTTTAATACAGAAATTGTTTAATAGAATTAAATATAATTATAAAGGTTCTAATCATAAATGCGATTATCAATGCCCGATATCACAATAACTATACTATATAAAGATTCGTCCGATTTTATAATCATAATAATAATTATACAAAATTGTATGATCATATTTTTTCACATTTATTTTTCCATAAAAAATTTAAAATTTCATATCCTTTAAAATCGATATAAAAAAAATATGTTCCGATATGTAAAAAACGGAAATTTTTGTGTTACGAACAAAATACAACAAATTTAATACATTTATGTTTTCTGACCAAAATTAAAGTATAAACAAATCTTGCAATTAAAAAGTTTTAATAAATTTCCTCTTTTTTCCAGTTCCACCGATAACACTGCCAATAGTGAAGATGTCACTACCACCAGTAACAATTCAACACAAACACCCAGTGATCTTAGTCCACCGGGGCCAAATGAAGAAATATTACCGCAAGCTCATCATCAAAATCCCGGACATTGTGTGGCATCATTTGCAGCCATAAATCAAATGCGTACAAATTCGCAGGTGAATAAATAAATACGAAATTAAATACACTTTTACAATTTCAATTATTATTAAAAAAAGACTGAAAACTAAAAGTTTTAAAGATTTCGTTTTCTTTCCATTTAAAGAATCCCTAAAAATGCTCTTCCCAAGAACATATCGAAAAGAATGAGGAGCAAAAAACTTATTTGTAAATTTATAACAAAACGGTCTATAAAAAAATAATACTCGAACATTAAGTTGTGTGAAAGACGTGCCAGACTTAGTGGCGCATTAATGAAAAAGGAGCAAAACAAAAGTAAAGAAAACAAAAACAAAATCACTTGTTATTTTCTTACTTGCAAAAGAACCTCTCGGTGGAAATAATAATAATGTTAAATTGTAGGGTTTATTGACTTGTAGTATCGTATCATCATCATCTTCACATATTCACAGACAAACATATGAATGAATATATTGTATAGCATTTATTTGTCGCTTTTCGAAAACCCCCTCCAGTCATGTCTGTATTTAGAGTATTGAAATTTTTACAAGTATGAAAGAATGATGAGACAGTTTTTTCTACTAAAATTGAATTGTATTCAGCGCCTTTTATAACTATAGAAAGGTGGAAGTTAAAACTTTTTGAAGCAAGTAAAATAGTTGGCACAGGTTGATCATATTATGCCCTACAGCACATAATATATGTAAATGATGCATTTTCAACCGACTGCATTGAAATTTCAAAAATAATTAAAACAAAATTTAGGGATGTGAACTAAATCACCGACATAATTTTATAATCGTTTCCACGACAATTGGATCAACATTCCAGAATGGCCCCAGACGCACTCGGCCAAAGATTGTCAACCTAGAAACAACTGTATGAAACGAAATTTGTTTGCCCAAGAAAGAACTATCAGACACAGCCGAACTGTTACTTCAAGAATGGAAGTTAATATGTTTCATCAGCCAATTTTTAAAACTTATTACCGATGTGCTCTTGAGTGGTACAAGACAGGAGATGCAAATCAGCCCAACTGCCCGCAGCTAAGGCCAGTGGGGAGACACTGAGCTCATGTTAAAAGAGAATTGAAGGGTACAAAAAGGTTTACAACAACGAAAGTTAATATGTTTCATCAGCAGATTTTTAAAAACTGAATACATTGGACTGACAAATGGATTTGAGTTTTGAATAACAACGTGATCCATAGGTATACATTAAAATCAAACAACAATTTGATTTATACATTATTTACATTATCATAAGTCTCTGATGGTGTAGGGTGTGTAAAAATATATAAAAAGTAAAATAACAGTATAAGAAAAGAAATATATAGTATAACATAATCCCATTAGAATAAGTCTAACGGTAGACAGATTATGGGAAGAAGAATTAAAATTACTGCACATATGCAAGTTGGTGTGACACATGAATTCCCATCAAACAATTTTATACACGAAATAAATAAAATTTTAAAAAGTTCTAAAGAAAATTTTTTCGAAATTATTCTTTTAATAACATCATCGTCATAGATGAGATGTTTCCGAAGGATATAACAGATTACAAGCCACCAGCTGGTCAGGGAGAAGAGAAAAAATGCGTAGTAAAATCAAAACCCAAATTGGTCCTACAAAAAGTTAGCCAATCATTAAAAGGTCTGCCGTCAAACTTTTCCCAAAATACAACGTAGTTAGTTTATAGAAGCCTTGTCAGGTAGAAGGAATGGTCCACAAATAAATACAAAGAATTTTCAAAATAGCATCTAATGGATGGCGAAACGTATGACCTGGCAGATTTTTCGCAAAAATTCCTAAAAAAATTCTGGAATGATTAACAATATGCATCACATCATTTCTTACAACGGAATCTATAAATACAGAAATTTAAATCAAAGAATGTTAACAAAAAATGCTGCTTCCATTCGTGACAATTTATTTCTAGCTCTTGAGTAGTAGAAGACAGTAATGTGGTATTTGTACCAAGAGATGCAAATCCAATAAAAAGCCCGGAGCTAAGGCCAGTGGAGAGACACTGGGCATTGAGGGACACAAAGAGGTGCGCAAAAGTGTGGTAGATTTTAGACGGAGATGAACTGCCTGTTCGAGAAAAATGTCAGGAAGCATTTTAAAAACATTAATGGAGGGTTAAAATTTGATTACCAGTGATAAAAGTTATAAAAACATATTTTTTTCGTAAAAATTTCACTACTGAGAGGTTGTGAACGCCCTACAGATCGCCTTTTTAAAGATATTTGATGAATTATTTCATGCAGCTCCCATATAAAAATCCGTCCGGAATTTGGCGCAAATAAATTTCCAATTTCATATGCAAAATTTTAGTATTGTGATGATATTTCGTATGTTTAAGAATTATACAATCAGAGAACACCAAACTAAATTTTACGAGGAACGTCGAATATATAACCCACACATTTGAAAATTATCTCCAATGATGATGGAATGGAAAATATTTCAAAACATAAATTTACACATTTGCTAGCCAAATTTAGGTATTTTCCAACAAATGTGATACCATTAAAAAAACAAAACGAACAAAGTAAAAATTGATTTCCACCATCCATCTAAATTAAACTTTATAAAAAAAAGTTTGCTGGGTTACGTATGAATAATGGTGTGCAGTCGTTTTAGGGTCTAAACAAAAAAGTCAACTACATTTCAAAGCCTAAAGCTCTTAGCATATATATATTTTTTAAATAAATTACATAAAATTATAAAGTTTGTATGAATCATGTTTTGATGATCTGAAAAAAATGGTTTTACTTGACATGTTCTTCATTAGAGAAGTATTAACTTTAATTACAATTTTAAAGCAAAAACAAGAATCGCAAAGAAATCGATCAATTCAATATAATTTAAGTATCGTTTGTTCATTAATGGAAGACATAATAAATTTTAATTGATTAGACAAATATTTGTTGTATTTGTTATATTCTAGACAAATAAATTAAAATAAAAAGCTTTTCTCGGATAACATCCCTTAAACGATTAGGGAATGAGAAACATGCAGTAAAATAAATTATATAAAATTAATCAAGATTATATGTCGCATACTAACGTATTCATGTACACACATACACACCCACATATATAAATTTTAATGTATGTTATTTGTTTTATCATTTACTTGCAGTTATGTGATGTGACTTTGGAGGTGGGCGGTGAAACCCTACATGCTCACAAGGTAGTTTTAGCTTCAGTTTCCCCTTATTTCTATGCCATGTTCAATGGTAAGTATTGTTGCTCATCATTATCCTTTCAAGGATAAAACAAGCAGACATGTTAACATTTAAAATAATTTGCTTTTTATGTTTTATAGATGATATGTTGGAACGTACCCAGGGCATTGTACGTTTACAAGATATTGATGTTATGGCTGTAAGGGATTTAATTGACTACATTTACACGGGTGAGATAACTATAACCGAACAAAATGTTCAAGTCTTATTGCCGGCCTCAAGTCTTTTGCAAATGCATTCGGTGAGAGAAGCATGTTGTAAATTTTTATTGCGTCAATTGCATCCTTCAAATTGTTTGGGTATTAGAAGTTTTGCTGGTAAGTGTAAACACGTGTGAAAGGAAGTTGTTAGAGATTTTAATAATATTTTGGTGTTTTTTTTTTAAAGATGCTCACTCTTGCAAGGAATTGCATACAAGATCCCATAAATATGCTTTACAAAATTTCCAACAAGTTGTGGGTACTGAAGAATTTTTATTGCTGCCTTTTGAAGAGGTTTGTTGAGAATATTGTATGTTTCTTTTTATAACTTAAAAAAAACTTTTATGGTTTTTCTTAAAGGTCAAAGATTTAATATCAAATAATCTTCTCAATATATGTTCTGAGGAGAAAGTATTTCATGCTGTTTTAAATTGGATTAAACATGATTTGTCCGAGCGACAAAATCATATTGCTGAGCTTATGAGTCACGTACGTTTGCCTTTAGTAAGTCGTGACTTTTTAATGACCATAGTGGAGACAGAGCCCTTGATACGTGATGATTCCCAGTGTAAAGAACTTTTACTGGAAGCCATGAAATATCATTTGTTGCCAGAGCAAAGAAGTTTAATGAGTAGTCAACGTACCATGGAGAGAAGACCGGATGGCATGAAACCATATATATTTGCAGTTGGTGGTGGCAGCCTATTTGCCATACACAATGAATGTGAGGTTTATAATCCTCGGTCAAATATCTGGTCTAGTATAGCTCCCATGTTATGGAGACGTTCGAGATCTGGTGTTACAGCTTTGCACAAGTCTCTGTATGTGGTAGGAGGTTATGATGGAGTAAATGATTTGGCCACTGCCGAGTGTTATAATCCTTTGAATAATAAATGGTCTTATATAACACCCATGGGAACGAAACGTTCTTGTTTGGGTATTTGTGCCTTTGATGGTTTAATTTATGTGTGTGGTGGCTATGATGGTGCATCTTGTTTAAGTAGCACAGAACGTTATGATCCTTTGACATCTGTATGGAGTTCTTGTCCAGCTATGAGTACTAGACGTCGTTATTGTCGTTTAGCGGTTTTGGAAAATTGTATTTATTCTCTAGGAGGTTTTGATTCTACAAATTATCAATCGAGTGTAGAACGTTTTGATCCAAGAGTTGGAAGATGGTATCCTGTGCCCAGTATGACAGCCAGACGTAGTAGCTGTGGTGTAGCTTCATGTGATGGTTATCTCTATTGTATAGGCGGCAATGATGGTACCATGTGCATGTCTAGCGGTGAACGTTTCAATATAAGACGTAATAGTTGGGAACCTATAGCAGCTATGCATTCACGCCGTTCTACCCATGAAGTTGTAGAAGTAGAGGGAGCTCTTTATGCTTTGGGCGGCAATGATGGTTCTTCTTCTCTCAATTCTGTGGAACGTTATGACATACGTCTTAACAAATGGACTATAGTTAATTCAATGGTAGCTCGTCGTAGTTCTGTGGGCGCAGCTGTTTTAGAGTGTTTCAATTTGGAAAGGGGTTTGGTGCAGACTACAAATTTATGACCTCCACTAACAGCCATTGCTGAGTCATTTGTAAATGCTGCCAATGCTTCAACCTCCAAAAATGCTTCACCCACCACCGCCACAACTCTGACAGCCACTAATGGCACTACTGCATCCACATCAAATTCAGCCTCTTCATCTTCTTCTGTATCATCAACCACTTCTGCAAATAATCCCGTTTTACCGGGTAGAGCTGTAAGTGGTCGTAGCATGATGGCTGGTGATCTGCTAAATGTTGTCTTGCCTTCTAATTATACATTAAGCACATCCGCCCCCTCATCTTCGACTTCCACATTGAGGCGTTATCGTGATCGTAATCCTGCACCCGAACCAAGCCCCCGAACTGAAAGACCATCTTCAAGTGATGATAGTAAACCTGCCACTGCCTGATATTTATATTATAGATAAATTTCTTATGAAAATCATATTTATATACAAATTAAAAACTGCCTCCAACTTTCCGATATCAAAAATACCACTCAATCCGAATAACTCTCTTTTTTACAAAACTTTAATTTCGAAAATCAAAATACTGGTATTCAAATAGGGAATTACATATTCAGATAATATTTATTATAAGTTTTACTTATTTTCATTCATTATCAGACATTAGAAGCTACAAACTACTTTTTAATGGAATTGAAATTAATTGCCATCCATCAATTCATAAACATCTTCATACTTTTGTTTTTAAATAATAAAATCATAAATTATAAAAATACCTACAAATAAATATACCTAAACATTTATATAAACTTATGGCGTTTAAAGTTTATTAATTATATAACAATTGACCAATATGAGCTCTTTAAATAAAAATTTTACAAAAAAAAAAAAATAATAATAATAAAAAAATAAATAAATTATATATTAAAATAAATTAACACCTTAAAAATTAATCGAATCTACCCACTTAATTATAGTATAAATTTATGCTCTTATGAACTTTTTACAGTATTTTTAAATTACACATCTTAAAATAAAATATAATTAATTATACAAATGCAAAATAAATTTTGCATTTAATATTAAGAATAAAATTAAATCAATAATTTATTGAAAAAAGTATTTGAATAAAATCAACAAAAAATGTGTTTCGAAAATTTTAATATGGATGGATGTGTTTTAATTACATGGATCCAATAATTATTGCAAATTTGAATTGTCTGAATACTATAAAGTTCTAAGGAAACTTTAATTAAATTCAATACGATTTTTTATGATTTTGTAGTTAAAATTTCGAAATTAAATGATTTATTACAAACAGTATTTAATAACTAACGTCTATCAATTTTAGTTACTAAATGCATAATCGATAGAGCACCACGAACTTCATCATTTCCTTTTTTAAGTTCAATTAAAAATGGTGTTTTCTTCGGTTCGTTCAAGTGGTGGTGAATTTGTAGGAAAACAAGGTCCCTTAAGTTTATTCAATTAATGACCGAAAGGAAAGCAAAATGACTTTTTGTTAGAATTTTAAAATTTACTGTTTTACGTAATATATCTTTTGGTAATTTCATTTTTTACTCCACAAGAGCAAAAAACTTGCGTTTGAAGTAACATTCGGTAATAGCTGTATCAACAGGAAATTTTTTTCGAAGAAAAAAACTTTAACAACAGTGAAACTGTTACAGCAACAACCAAGACTCCCACTTCTTCACCGTCGAACGAACAATTAACCATTTTGAGAAATTTTTAATTAATATTACAACTTGAGGAAATATTCAATAAATTTATTGTAGAGAAAATTTTCTGTAAATTTCCTACATAAGGAATGAGAACGAAAAATTCTTAACACACGTTTGTCATTAAAACTTTTAACTCAAGTATTATTTGCCTTTATTCCTTTAATCAAGTTACCTTTGTAAAACATGTTTTTATCTTTGTTAAATCGAGTGACCAGAAAAAAGTGCATACTAAAATTATAAAATATTTTCAACAAAACCCAAGTTGGCCGTACAAAAAGTTTGCCAATCATTCAAAGCTCTGCCGTCAAACTGTTTCCACTTTTATTAAACTTCCCACTTAATAGAAAACCTGGTGATGTTTTTAAATCTAACTAAAGTAGAAAACATTTTCAAAAGAGCTCCCAACACATCCCTTTGGAAAGCAACCCGTTTAGCTCAATGCTCGCACGAAACAAAAACGCTACTGAAAAGTTATAGGCCAAAAAGAGATCAAGGAAATTTAAGTCAAGTTTTCTAAAAAAATATTCTTTTTGAAAAATGAATGACGAAACGTATATTCCGACAGCTTCCTGGTCCCCCTGCTGATGCTCGGGTAATGTAAAAAAAGGTTAGGGAACCAAAAGCATTCAAAGTAACATGTAACATACAGTAGCGTCAAAAGAAGCTAATGTTACAACGGACTCTATAAAAACGAAATTTACATCAAGGAATGTTTACAAAAAAGGCTAATTTATTATGTGTTAATTGTTCCAAGAGAGGCAAATTTTTCTAACTGCTCGAAGCTAAGTAATGAGATATTGAGCTCTTGTTAAAATAGGAGCACAAAAAAGGTGTCCAAAAGTTTTGAAAGTTTTAAACGGAGATTTACTAACTGTTCGAGCAAAGTGACAGAAACTTTAATGGAAGGGTGTCCGAAAAAGGTTCAATATTTTCCTATTTAGAGAAAAGTTTCGATATATGTCCTGTTTAGAGGAAATTAGCGATAAATTTCCTATTTGGAGAAAATTTTCGGTAAATTTTCAATAAATTTTTTATTTAAGGAAATTTGTTAATGATTTTCCTAATTTGGAAATTTTTATATTCTCTTTTAACGAAATTTTCTGACAAAATCCTATTCTGTATTAATTTTTATTTGAAAATTGTGATCAATTTCTTTTTTAATAAGTTTTCTATATATCATATATATTCAATATATATTGTCTACTTTCGAATTCCCTCAAGATTTTACAAGACAAAATAAAGCAATTAATTGACAAATTTTTCTACTCGTCAAATCAATGATGAATTAATTTATTTATAATTAATTTAAAAATTCTTAGCGTAACACCAATATTACTTAACATACTTCTTGCTGTCGAGGTATCAACCATATAATTTATATTGAGAACAAATATTAATTCATTTCAAGTATTTTTTTTTTTCCATTTATAAAATAAATTGAAAATAATAAAACAGAGACAATTAAAAATTTAACACTTACTTGGTATATTATTATATATATTATTTGCACTTGTTGGTATATAAAACGATGTATTATTGCATTAAACAACAGATGCATTTGTATTAGAAATAAAATCAAGTCTTGACGAAGAAGGTGAAATGTTACATTTCATAAAATTTGTTTTTTTTTAAAGGCACAAAATGACATTTTGACAATTGAAAAATCCACTTTTTTGTATGACAAAATTTAAACCAAACGATTTGCAGTTTGATGAGCAAGTTCCCCTATTGTTTTTTCCGAGGATTTCTTGCTTTGTGCTAAAGTTTTTGAGGGACCACCAAACCAACTCTCGCCAACTGTAAAATGTTGGAGAAATAGATTTTATGAGAAAACAACCAACAAAATGAAAAAATTAAAAACGAAATTCTTTAAACAGAAATAGTTTATTTAGTTTTTTTTCAACAACAAAATTAAATGTTTGTTTTTAACTTGTTCTTATTTCTTTTTTAGTTTGTTTGTTAAAATTTTAACAAAATTAAACCATTAAATTTGTTTATGAAAATAAATTGCAACATGAAATTCATAAATGAATATAAAATAAAAATCATTCACTGAAACATATAAACTCATGTCGTGCAATTTAGGTTTTATAAACAATATTAATGATTTATAATTTTACGATTTTTTCAAATTGTAGACTTAAAATCTATAAAAAAATGTTTACGCCCATTAAGGAGTTTAACTTAAGTATGGTTAAATGAACAGTAAAGTAAAAAAATATATATAATAAAAATTAACAAAGAAATCGTTTAAAACTAAAGAAAATGAAATGGCCTTAAAAGCATTTGGAGTTTTAAATGAAATTTTTAATAATTTTAATAATGAATCTGAAAATTATCCACATCGGCAGCTAAATTTAGGGGACAATTTCAAGAAGAGAAAAAAAGATTAAGAGAAATAACAAAGAGAAAATATAAAAGTTATTTTCATCATTATTTTTTTAAAGATATTTTCCTTAAAATATTAAACTTAAATGTAGATATCTATATAAAAACAACAAATTGCTAATAAAAGCCAATTTTCAATTATGGTTGGATTTGAAAAAGTAATTTTCCAAGACATTTTCTTTTGTTCATTCATATTGTTTTTTGTAACACATGGTGTTGTTATTATTATTGTTTTGTTAGGTAGAACTTTTTTCATTTGTTTTGTTTTATCTTAGAGATGTTAAAAAAGTTTATTTACTTTTGTAGACTTTTTCAGTCATATCATCGAAGCCGGAATCTTGGATGTTCAACATCAAACTGTCGGCCGAGAGGTAGACCTTGTTCTGTGAGTTGGCAATCTGTTGTTATGGGAAGGAGAGAATAATGATTTAAGTCGTTAGTGGAAAAGAATAATAAAAATTTGTTTATTAGGGAAACTTACGGTTCTAGCTATGCTTTGAGCAGCGCGCAATTTACGCAATTTCAAATAAGCTGGATTCTGTTTGACTGCAAGACCTAAGTAAACATATCAGTTATGGAAAAACCATTGAATATTTAAGATATGAGATGTATTCTATATATTTCTATAAAACTATAAACCCAAATCAAATTTCTTTTAAAAATTCAATTGAATTTTATCGAACATTTTCTGCATTTAGGAGTCTAATTGAAAATATGAAAGTTTACCTATAGTCGACACTATATGGGATATTTATCGATTATTTTATAATAAAAAAATTTGGAAGAAAAAGCTCTTAATTCTCGACTTTTTGCCGTTCCATACTAATCTAAAAGGTTTTATTTCCAAATGTGTCATAAGGTATATTTTTGACTAAAACTTTTATTCTTCCGAACCGATTTTGATATTTTTTGGAATGGTCATGATGTACATATAATTTAATATTATTATTTGTGTGAGCGTGCGAACAACAGACAAATTTTGATTTGGTGAAAAATTTCTTGAAAACGTTCTATAACGTTATTTCTATTGAGAGAAAAATATATATTTATGAGAAGGGAAATTTATGAATAATTTTCTTTATCAGAAGTTTCCATCCAAAAATTTCCTCTTAAAGAAAACTTACTAAACTTTCTGTAGGAAATCCATTAATAACTTCTTTAAAACATAAGGAGAAAGTCATTTAATATTAAATATGATTTTGGAAACAATTTAGAGAATATCTTTCCAATAAAAATTTACCGAAATTTTGCCTTAAAATTATGTTAAACTTCTACTCAAAAAGTTTTCCTGTCTAGTTTGCTATATGAAAACTAATTCCTTTCGCAAAACTTTCCTCGGATAAAAAGTCTTCACAAAGATATTAATTTTTATAGTTAATTTAAAAAAGGATATCATTTTAGCTGCTTCAGCTTCACCCTCAGCTTGTACAATCTTTTGTTGTTTCTCTTGCTTGGCACGTTCAACGAAGAAAACAGCACGTTGGGCTTCTTGTTGAGCGACTTGTTTAGCTTCAACAGCAGCAGTATATTCCTTACCGAAACTCAATTCAGTTAAAGAAACATCATCCAAAATAATATTGAAATCACGGGCACGTTCAACCAATTCTTTACGAATCAAGAGAGAAACCTTTTTTAAACGTTAAGGACGACCATCATTTATTAAATCTTCCTTTAGGAAAGCCTTACACAATTAAATTTAATGGACTTACTTGAGCACGTTGGGTAATCAATTGGGAGGCATTGAATTTAGCTACAACACTCTTAAGAACTTCATTGCAAATGGAAGGCAATACCTTCTCATCATAATCCAAACCCAAATTACGATGAACGGCAGGCAAACGCATAGAGTCGGGACGTGACAGAACACGCAAGGAAATGTTGATCATTTGCAAATCCTTAGAACCAGTGGGTGAAGAAATCTTACGGGGACGAGAACGAATATCATAAATGATGGGATATTGGAACCATGGAATGCGGAAATGTAAACCCTCAGAGTAAATATCATTTTGAATACCACCAATTCTGTTAAAGATAATAGCGCGGTGACCACCATCAACTGGAAACAAGAGTTTAAGTTAGAGAAATAAAATTAAGGGGGGAAGTACAAACTTATTCTAATCGAAAAATAAAAAATCGAAAATAAAAAAATCCTTCACATATTAAACTTATCAATAACAAGCACAACATTGTTACAAACACTTTACTTTTAATGTAGCAACAACAAAAGCATAATTAGAGTGCGGCATGGATAGATTAAGGTTATGCAACTTCTTTGTAAAGAAACAAATGAGCAAAATATAATTTAAAGATTAAATAGAATAATAATAATAATTTTAGTACATAAAACCACTTGTACAAAGGTCTCATGTGGGTATATTTAATGAAATGTAACATCACGTTTTTATTATGAAATTTGCCGACAATAATGATGATGAAAATGTCACTTATACTTATTGTCAACTTTGAGGTTATGTGCGTTAAGTTTTTATGTTTTTCTTAATTTTTACTTTATAAAACTATAGAATTTATGGAAAAACATACCGGTATATAAGGATTGGCTAAAACCATAGGCCACAGCACCTAAACCAGCCAAAACTTTTAAGCCAGTGGCCAAACCGGGTGGACCACCCTTGCCCAATTTACCAGCCAAATCATTTAATTTACTTTGAGCCATTCCTTAAATAATAAGATGATGGATTACACTAGTGATTATGAAATTCTTTATTTTTTTATATAAATTATTACTTTTTTTAAAAATAAATGCCTTTAAATTACTATGTCACACAAAATTACAAAAAAATACGAATAAATATTCCGGCGTGAATCTGACAATGTCCAATAACCCAACTAAAACCAAAGCCGATTAAATTTTAACGGCGCTAAAAGCTAATTTGACATAAAATAAAAATTTTACTGCGAACGACGTTTAAATTATCGTTTACTTTGGACTTCACTGCAAGCAGAGGACATTAACGCTTAAACATTTATCAGCAATTAGATTTAAATCGATTTGAACTTGCAATATGTAACATGATGTTCGGCTATTTTAAAACTTTCACGATGAAAATACAAAAAGTCCAATTATGACAAATAGAGGAAATGTGTATTTTCGTTTAAAAAATTACAACAACAACTATTGTTACTCAGTGTTGTATTTTCAAGTCATTTACATCTGCTTAACATATTAAAAAATTTGGTAGCACTTGTACATGAGAGAAAAATTGAAATAAAAACAAGTAGTGCAGTGAAGCTAAGGGAAATTACGAAACAGTCCTCGTAAAATGCTGAAGATTTATTTTTGCATATATTTATCTTAATGTAAAATATTATTACAAAATGATACTCAAAATGATATTCGCAAGTGGCAGTTGCATGGGAGGTATGAGAAATAATGGACCGATCCTGGCACTTCATTTTAGAATAATATGAATTTTTTTCATTAAAATATTTTTATATGGGATTTTTATGAGGTTAAAAGTCAATTTTGGGTGACATTTGTAATGCAATTTGACTATAAGTCCAAGTAAAACTAATAATTCATAACTCTTAATAACTGCGATCTGTGATCACTTTTTAAATAAGTTTCCAACATATTAATTATAACCTCCACCTCCACAAGTGGTGATGAGGGTATATAAATATAAACTTTCCGTGTTAAATCCAAAAAGGATTTATCTCAGCCCCCTAAAGCATATATATTCCTGCAGCAAAATTATAACATGAGTTGATTTAGCTGTGTACTTCTATCTGTTGGAAACATTCTCACTCCCAAAAAATTTGTCCAGTTTCTATGAAATATGTTCACATTTTTTCTTATTGTCCTGAACAGTTTTCCATTTAAAACCAGCTCTCGATTCATTGGAAAAATATTATAGACCGATATCTGAGACAACTTAAAAATTCCGAAAATAAACTTTTCTAATTTTTTTACAAAATTTAACTGGATTTAAAACAAAATTCAATATAACATACAGTCAATATACATGGGCTGCATTTTTTTACGAAAATTTTCTAAAATTTACCTTATATATTTATTTTGTTATAAAAATGAACCCAAAGAAACTAAATTGTGCTGAGGTATTTATTTAACCTAGCTTCCTTATAAGACCCCTCCCTGGAATATGGTTTATAGCTTAAAAAGCACTTTAATATGAATATATGATATTTTATTGATATCGGTCCATATTTTGTTATGGCTTATAAAGCTCTTGAATAAAGATCCATCCATTGAAAATCGGCACTATGATTTTTTTAACTATCTATATAATATATAATATAATATATAATATATAATATATAATATATAATATATAATATATAATATATAATATATAATATATAATATATAATATATAATATATAATATATAATATATAATATATTTGAAAAATCTCATTCCATATTTTGTTGTAGCTCCCATATAATGCCCCTGTTTTGAACCCATTAAAATAAAAAATAATGTTCAATTCTATGGAAATTTGCTACAATTATTTTTCTAACAAAATATATTACTCCCATATAACGCCGTTTCCGGAAAAAAAGGTTAGAGCTTATAAAACTCTTAAATAAACCTCAGTTCCATTAAAATTCAAGACTTTCTTTAAAATATATTTTATTAATTTGAACAATATTTTCTTCTTGCTTCCATATAACGCCCGTATCCGGAGTTATTAAAACTAGTAAATAATGATCAATTCTATTGCAATTCGGCTCAATTATTTTTCTAACTGTCTTGAGATTCAAATATGAATCTCTCCCAGAAAATTGTATTAAATTTCATCAATATGTATGTAACATATAAAACTAATTTGATCAAAATTTGGTTATTACTCCTTTTTAATACCACTTCTCGAAATAGAGTCTTAGTCTTGCAAGGTCCTTGAATACGAACCAATTCCATTGAAATTTAGACAACTAGATAATTATTTTTAACATACGTACTTAATTTTTTAAATATTGCCTTTGACGTCATAAAATGATCCATTAAAATCTATAGCTCGGTTCCAATATTTAAAGGTTATTTCAAGAATATGTTGCTTTATTTCGCTGTAGTCTTTAAAGGAGCCTTTTATCACAATCGACGTTTAAGCTGACGAACGATTAAGTATTTTAATGCAATAGTGGTGAAGGGTATTTATGATTCGACACAGCCGAATATAGTATTCTAACTTGATCTTAGTAAAATACTAAAGTCGTCTATAATTTAGTAAATTAACCCAAATAAGTTCAATTTGTGATAATTTTAATTAAAAGCTCAATCTGTGATTATTATCGTCTATAACTTGGCAAAGAGCTTGAGATATAAGTTAAATCTCTGATCCTTATTCATAATTTCTCCAAAAATTTTACTTTTTATTTAATATTGTCTAAAATCGGATAAAAATGATTTTTGACCAAAATGATCTCAAGCTGTGATCACAATTATAAAAATAAATTCTATATTTCTTTTCAAGGGTTCCTGAGCACTTTTTGAAAATTATGAAAAAAAAAATAACTTTAAAATTTTCAGAATTTGAAATACTCTACTTTCTGTTATATTAAGTAGGGTGTTAATAGAAATGACATTAATCAAATGCGTATAACTTTTTTTTGCTTTGTACACCGTTAAACACCCAGAAGTTATGAAAAAATAGGTGTGTACATTAGTGGAGCTGAAACTGATCAATTGACTGGAATAAAATTGTCATTTGGCTACTTTAACATTTTGTTACATTTAAATCTTGTTGAATTTATAATTTCAAGTCATTTTCCTAACAACAATAAATAAAAATGATGAAAATTCAGCAAAACGATTTTTTTGAAAATAAAAATTAAAATAAAACGAGAAAATAAAATTCAGGAGGAGAAAAAAAGGGAAAAAAACTAATCAAAAACATGTTTGTTTTTAAGATTAAAAAATATATGTAAATGTAAACCAACAATCAATATTTAAAGAAAAAAACTTTCATACATACATATGTAAGGAATGAGATGAACAAATTCTTAACACACGTCGAAGAAATCAATTTTTAGTTAATCTAATGAAAATGAGTGACCAGAAAAAAATTCGTACTAAAATTATTAACAATTTTCAAGAAAACCCAAATTGGTCCTACCAAAATTTGACCAAACATTCAAAGGTCTGCCGTCAAACTGTTTCCAATGTTATTAAGCAGTACCTGGAGAACTTGTCCGTTGATAGAATATTTGGTTCAGGTAGAAAGAATAGACCACATGGTGTTTTCAAAGCCAAATATATAGAAAACATTTTTAAAAGAGCTTCCAACAAATCCGCTAGGAAGCCCATCTGGTTAACTCAGTGCTATGACTATTTTGTACTTAAAGTTAAACATACAAGGCTCCAAATGATAATGAAAGCAATGCTGCCGATAATTTGGAGACCAAATCCAGAGCACGGTAATTGAAACCAAGTTTTCTATAAAATGGAAGACCAAACGCATGTTCTGCCAGATTTTTCGCAACTTCCTTGTCAAACATTGTTTTGTATTGACGTTCGAGGGAATATTGAAAGAAAATTTTAGAACCCAAAAAGAGTTAGAATTTCCCTAAAAGTTCTTGGTATCGTAAGCAATATACTGTTACGGCAACAGAAGCCAATCATTTGTTACAACGAGCTCTATAAAGACTGAAATTTCCATTAAGGAATTTTTACAAAAAGTCATAATATGTCCACATATTTTTGCCCTGACTTGGCATTCAGTCACAGTCGGTATGGTAAACAAGCCCTTGAGTGTAAGAAGAGAGCAAAACCTTCAAGCTGTCCGTAGCTAAGGCCAGTGATGAGATATTGCGATCTTGTTCAAAGAGAATTGAGTAGAAGAAAAAAGTATCTTAAAGTCAGGAAAATTTTAAAGGGAATTGGACAATCTATACCACAAAAGTGACAGAAAGGACTATAAGAAGTACGCTTCGGCTATGTGAAATCTTCTTTAACCTCCACCACAAATGCGTGTGAAGCAAATACGTTATGTAGCATTCAGACACACGCACAAACGTTTACAATATATAATTTTTTTTCTTAAAAATAATACAGGAACATTTAATGAGTCATTAAATTAGGTATATTTTGGGCTATAACTTATCTACTGAACCGATATTGATAATTTTTGAAATATTAATGAATTATAATGCAAAATTGCATTCTAAATTGTTGATTTATAATTTACTATTTTGCGTTAATTTCTTCGTTTAAATTTAACGATTTCTTCAGATATCGGTATATATCTTTTAATATATTGAAACAATTTTGCTGATTTAAAATAGGAAACTTCTTAGGACTCTAAAATTTCATTGTAGTCTGTGGCTTAAACACGGAATGACAAAGTAGTGGAGGATATAAAAATGTTAATGGAAGGGCTTCCGAAAGTGGCTCAAAATTTTATCACTCACGATTAGAACTATAAAAATATATATATATTTTTATTTCTAAATTGTTATAATAATTTCAATCAATCAAATAAAATAATTAAAACCGTAAGTTTACTGGTTTGGTGTTTTATTAACATATATGTATGTTAAGAGTTTTTTGATCTCACTCATTATATACATATGTATATTTACATATGTAATAAATGTTAATATACTTAACAGAAAGAAATATATTTTTGTTTTTGTTTTTTTTTTCTTTTACTTCTAAAACAGTAAAGTCTGGACGCCATAGGTGACATACAACCCACATAATATCATAATGTAAGTCATATTAAATTAGGTGGTCACAACAACATTTCAATACACATACAAACACACATTTCTTATATGTAACATTTCTATTTACATATTTATATGCAACAGCGTTAGACGGACAGACAGACAGACAGACAGACAGAGTGTTAATACCATAAAATAGTTTTAAATTTTTTTCTTTAAATTCAGAAATTGACAATGATTTACAAAAATAATAAAAAAAGATAGAAAATTTTTGAAATTGTTTTACAAGATTCCGGTTCGATAATATTTATTCACAACAACATTTGCAACAACTAAAACCTGAAACTTAAAAAAAAAACAAACAAACTCCAACACTGCAACCACAACAAATACAAAAACAACAAATATGAAACATAAATTAATATTGAATAAGTTATAAAAAAGAAATATTTAAATTAAACAGTTTAATAAATTAATGATTTCATTTCATTACATAATTAAGAATCAGAGATTTCGGGAATTTAACCGAGATTCTTTTTTTATTCTAATTAAGTTGTTTCTTTTCGAAATTAAATTCATTTACAAAATTATTCATGTTAAACCCTTCACCTGATTAGGTCAGAAAGGTAAGTTTGTCATTCCGTTTGTAATTTTTACCATTTTCGACTTAGAGCCCCAAAAGTATATATAGATTTTGAAGCGGTATGAAAAAAGAATTTGATTGAGCAATGTTCGTCTGTCCATCCGTCCCATCTATAAAATATATGATATGTATATCAAACGATTGGAAATGTTTTAGAGAATTTTGCTATTGAAATCCAGCGAAATTGATTCACAAATGGCTCAGATATTAGCAAAAAACTGAAGGTACCTCAAATTCTTTACGGGTTTTTTCTATTTTTTGAAGAATCTGCAAGAGAGTTAGAGATTTCAATAAATATAGCGGATTTGAATGAATCGGACCACTAGTTCCTGAGTTAAAGGCAAACCTATATTTTCCTATATTTTGAATCCCCTATGAGACCTATGGACTTGGTTATGGCATTAATTGGTTACCATTTTTTTCATTGAACATAATCTTTTTCATTTTTCAAAAAAGGCTTCATAAACTATCGAGATATGGTCAATTCTTTCTTTAAAAATGTAGTCCCATGTGATTGTTGTTGTTTTTAACTATAGGAAAATAATAACAACGATTAAAATAAGGTTTTTGAGATTTTGGCCTTTTTTGTTTGGATTTTTGAGTCAGAAATATTTTTGTGGATTTTTCATAAGAAGGCATAAATTCGATTAGGCCATTAGTTTTCGAGATAGGGGCGAAAACTTATTCTGACGCTCCGTGGGCAGCAACAGACCTAGTTACCACGCAGAAAAATTACAAAATTTTTTTCTCGAATTTTGGATTTTTTCAATTTTCAAAACGGTTCATAAATAGCCGAGATATTAACAATTCTTTATTTTCCCTGTGGTTGTTGTTGGATAAAGTATTTAAAACAATAAAAATGTAAGGCAAAGTGATGTTAGAGACATAATTTTTCTACTAGCAGGTCGGAAATAATTAAAAGAATTTTTGAGTTGAAAACATCACAGTAATCGGTCCATTAGTTTCCGAGTTATAGGCAAAAACGCACTTTCCGATATTTTGAACCTCCTATGGGTTATATGGACAATAGCTAAAAATAGGTAAATTTTTTTTTCTAAATTTTGATTTTTTTTAAATTTTCGAAATCGGCCCATAAATTACTATTCGTGCATAAAATTTTACATGCATATTAAGTGCTCTAGAGAATCTATGTTGACTCATATAAAGACTATAGTAATGACTGTATTATAAAAACCTATTTATAACAAGGACTTAACAATAAATGTTAAGTCCGAAACGAAAACGAATTTTTATAGTTTTAATCACAAGCGATGAAATGTTGAACCTTTATCGGAAACCCTTCCATTAACGTTTAGTGCTTTTGGTCACTTCGCTTTCTCTCTCTTTAAACAACGGGCCAAAATCTCTCCACTTGTCTTAGCTCTGGGCAGTTTCAAGGATTTGCTTTTCTTGTCAGAAATACCACATTAATCATCTTGTACCACTCGAGGGCTTGTTTAAGTAGACAAACTTTCAAGTCATATGAAAGAAGTCTTTTCTGTTAACATTTCTTCATTTAAATATCAATATTTATAGAGTCTGTTGTAAGAAGTTGTTGACTTTTTTTGCTGCAACTGCATACTGCTTGGCATTCCAAGAATTTTTTGGGAAATTTTGATTGTTTTTGTGATCTTCCACTTCATTTTGACTCTACATTTCTAGGCAGCAGAACTTTTTGAGCCTTGTATGAGTTTGAACCAGCATTAGCCTAAACTTTTCTTACCAAAAAGGCCGAGCACTGAGCTAACCGGGTGTTGGGAGCTCTTTTTAAAATGCTTCTTATATTTTTGGCATTAGAAATATGTGGACTAATAAGAAATGTCTGCGGTACAATCCCACGCAATAAGAATTGCTTCCCATATATGCGACATAGTATAGATATGCCGAACGTAATTTTACAATCATCTTTGGAGTACAACGTTTGGCCAATAGTATCCGGTAAATAAATGTTCGATGTTTCTGTCCCCTCATACACCTGTCTCTAAATTAACTGCCTCTTAAATGGTCAGCACATGTCAGCTACAGTCGTTACCTCGTCAAGATTATTACACTCGTTAAGTCTAGTGTGTTCCAAGCAGTTTATTGAATTTTCTTGTCCGTTTATTTGCTGCAATAATGCTTTCGGCGAAATTCTATTAACATTTCTTCAGTTTTGAATTTCTGGACTCACTCTACACGTCTGCTAGTGGCGTTACTCTCCATTATTCTCTCCTGATGATGGATATTCTCTATAACTATCTGTATATATCAAATTTTTATTGTGGAGGTGGAATTCTTAAAAAGGTACAAAGATGTATATGTTGGATTTTAACCGACTAAAACCAACTCCATCGTCAACATCATATATGCCCCGCAGCACTGCTCTTCGTCCTTTTGGGGAGTTTACCCAATCTGCTATTGTTCGTTTTTGCTCCCGTAGCTTCCTTTCTTTTTTACCCTTCGAATGGGGTAAAAAGACAATATGCACAATAATAAATCGTATGAGGGGCACCTGACTCTATGGTTCTATCTTCCCTATATTTTTTCACTTTAGCAATAATTCAGAAAGTGATTGGCATTAATTTCTTTAACTTTAGCTGTAGCAGTTCTACAAATAATCAATTACACATGTATTTAAGGGGGGATAACTCTCACCCTGCTCCCATCCGTCCCACATTTTGTCCAGCAAGACTTTTTCCTATTTTTTCTTCAATAAAATAATTCTTTGGGAAAATAATTGGATCCAAATTCCAAAACTCTTGATGAAATTTATCTTTAGATTCTGATTCTATCCGAGCTAGATTTTGTCCAGTAAAACAGTTCTTTGCGAAAATTATTGGGTCCAAATTTTAAAGCTCTCGGTAGGAGAACCATTTCCCTTGATCCTATCGGAATTTTTAATAGTCTACGTTACTTTCGGATATACTGGCAGCATTCATCTTTGCTTTATTGTTTGACTTGAAAGGATGTTTTAAATTCTTACTTTAGTATTTATTCTCTCCCTTTTCCTTCTATTACTAATCAGTACTAAATCTGTCTTATCATACGTCTATCTATCTCTCTATCAATCTATCTATCAATCTATCAATCTATCAATCTATCTATCAATCTATCTATCTATCTATCTATCTATCTATCTATCTATCAATCTATCTATCTATCAATCTATCTATCTATCTATCTATCTATCTATCTATCTATCTATCTATCTATCTATCTATCTATCAGGAATTTGTGCCTATCGAAGGCAGTTTGTGAATACTTCCGCAAATATTTCTGTCTTATTTCACATATCCTCTTTCATACCATCTATATCCCTAACTCTATCTATATCCATTCAATCCTTTCTCAACATGAATAAATTCCTTTTAAATTCTGTGTTCTCTCTTTTGTCTCTCTCTGTTGCTCTGTCGGATCCAAAATAAAACACCTAAATACAGAAATCATACAGTTATTTATATCCAGATGAATTGTTTTTGGTTTGCTTGTTTTAATTAATTAATAATAAATAAATTAACATAAAATACAACAACAAAAATAACAAATATAACCACGTACTAAATGTGTATTATGCACCATTATCTTGCAACTAGAATAAAGCTCCCTGCTGTAATGAGCATTGGAGTGGTGTTAATATTGACCCAATGTTATGATCAACATCAACTGATTTTATTAACTTCAACATCAACTGCATTTTTTCATTGGATTAAAGTAATGAATGCCAATGGGAGGGGGGGTGTGATAAAGTCAAATATGTAATCCAGTGTTATTTTTTAATGGTCGCTCGGCCATATGTAGTAGTAGTAGCGAGTAGCAGAAGAAGAAGAAGTAAAGTAAAATGGTTGCTTGTCCGTTCATTTATTTTTGGTTGATCGAATGTTGGTGGACACAAACTTAAATTGACTTTTTGAACTTGAGCTTCTTCAGTTTTCTGTATTTTATTTACCGTTTCTTCTTTAAAGTTTCCTTTATTTTTTTGTTTTTTTATTTTAATAATTCTCTTTTACAGTTTTGCAACCTGGTTTTGTTATTGTTGTTGTTTTGTTTATATATATTTAACTACATAACAAGGATGTCGTCGTCCAATGGCCTCGTGATGTGTGGCCTAGAATATTATATTTCTTTCAGTTGCCTTTTTTCATAAGGATGTGAAAATTGATATTGTGCCAATAAACATTATTTTGTCCACTATCATGTGCTGACGATGTATATTCACTTTGTCATTCCGTGTGTAACTCTAAGAAAGAATCATAAAATCTGAGTCGATTAAGCTATGTCCATCTGCCTATTGTTGGCACGCTCACACTCACAATAGTTAACAGATTTCAATGAAATGTGGCCTGAGTATTTGTTATTGTCCTGAAAAGTTTCCTATTTAAAACCAGCAAAATCGATATAGTATATTAAAAGATATAGACCGATATCTGAGACAACCTCTTAATTCAAGCTAAGAACCTTCATAAATTTGTCAATTACAACTCGATAAGTAAGAGTGAATTTTTTCCATACTTCTACATGTACTTCATTACCATTTCAAAAATTATCAAAATCGGTTCAGTAGAAACAAAGTATATAAACAAATATAGTGTACAATTTTGTGAGTGTATGTATGCGTGTGTATGTACGAAACCTAACATATTTACTTCACACGCCTTTGTGATGGAGGGTATTAAAGATTCGTTATTGACGAATAAAGCACTCATATTTGTTTAGTTTATTTTTCGAAATTCACTTTATTGTAAAAAAGAGTGAACTAACGGTAACAGTATTTTAATTTTAATTTAATATATGAACTGAAACTGGAACATTTTTCCTTTTTTTTTCGAAAAGAATGTAAAATTTTTTCAAAAATAATAATATTGACTACTCGACTTGACATCATGGCCAATATGTGGTATGTCTGGTAGCATATGGCGGGTATCTGAATGTTTTTTTTATTTTGGAAAAAATTCCTTAAATATTTTTTCTGTTATGATCTGGTAGTTATTTTGTGACTTTAAATAAAGAATGCGACAGAAGTGAATTTTTTGTTACATTTTTTTTGGAATTTGGAGAAAAGAGATAAAATTACGACATTTTCTCTCTAAAATTATTGTATAAACATACAAAAACAGGAAAATGCGAAAAAAATTCGGAAAAAGTTTTTTGCTAAAAAAAAAAAAAAAATTTATCCAAAAAAAAGTAATTTTTTGCAAAAAAAAAAAAAATAGTTTTTTACTGGTTTTTTGCATTTCAGAAAACCGACCGATTTCGAAAAATTTTTATTTTCGAATTATTCGACATGCCGGTTTTTTTCAGTCGGTTAACCGGTTTTTAATGCAAGTCACTATAATATTTACCTTCGTTTTTGTGTATTCCGCCATGACTTAGTAAATATATAAAATTTTTCATTTCGTGTATTACACGAGCAAAGTAATGTATGCATTCTTAGACATCATATTCTGAATCGATTTTTATATATAAATCATGTCAACAGAAATAATTAAATAAGATTCTACAGGATTTTTTATTCAGATATAAACCTACAACTATGTTATGCTCAGAATTCAAACAAAATTTTTCTATAAAGCAAAAAAATTGGATCTGAATAAAACCATAGCATCTCGATACATTATTTTAAATGCGGCACCGAAAATCACTAAGAAAAAAACCTTTTTATCCCACTTATTTAGGGCATTATACAGCGTAATGATGAAGTTTGTTACAAATGGTTATTTTGATATGGGACCATTATGATTGCTTCATTTCATATTAAGGTCATTTATTGGTAAAAAACGGTTAACCGGTTTTTTACATAAAACCATATTTGAAACCGGTTTTTTGATAATCATATCAAACGAAAACCGTTTAACCGGTTTTTTAGCATAAAACCGTATTTTTCATAATCATATATTTTTAATTACTTGAAAACCGGTTTTCTGAAAATGTCGGTTTTTTAATACACTAGTCAAAATGCTTTAGCTATTTAGTTTTTCACCACTCATTTAGTTAATCACCGAAAGATTCAAACTCAAATTTAAGTTTTTCACCACAAAACTAGTTTTTCCCTACAAAACTAGTTTTATACCACAAAACTTGTTTTATACCACAAAACTAGTTTTTCACCACAAATTTATTTTTTCACCAAATAACTAGTTTTATACCACAAAACTAGGTTTTCACCACAAAACTAGTTTTTCACCACAAAACTAGTTTTTCACCACAAAACTAGTTTTTCACCACAAAACTAGTTTTTCACCACAAAACTAGTTTTTCACCACAAAACTAGTTTTTCACCACAAATTTAGTTTTTCACCACAAATTTAGTTTTTCACCACAAAACTAGTTTTTCACCACAAAACTAAATTTTCACCATAAAATTAAAATCGAAAGAACCACTAAACAAGTTCTTCGCTACTGAAAAAGCTTTTCATTACTTAAACGAAATTTCCACTAACAAATTAGTATTTCACCCATTTTTCACCATAAACTAGTTTGCGTCACTGAAAAATGTTTTCAATACTAAACAAATTTTTCCACTAATAAATAAGTATTTCACCAAAAACTAAATTTTTCAAAACTAGTTTTTAGCCACAAAAGAAATTATTAAGCAAAATTTTCACCACAAGCCAATTTTTTTCACCCCAAAACTAGTTATTCACCACAAAACTAGCTTTAAATCAATTTTTTTTTCATTATAAAACTCGTTTTTTTACCACAAAACTAGTTTTTCATCACTAAACAATTTTTTCACCGCAAAAAAACTTTCAACCACTATAAAAATTTTTTCACCAATAAATTAGTACTTCACCACAAACCTATTTTTTTACACAAAACTTATTTTTCACTTCAAAATTAGTGTATGATCACCAAACCCATTATCACTACTAAAAAATATTTCACCACTAAACAAGATTTTCACCACAAAATTATTTTTTCACCACAAAAATTATTTTTCATCACTAAACTCCATTTTAACCACTAAATTATTTTCATCACTAAATTGGATTTTAACCACATGATGAATACCCTTATTATTATTTAATGTCCGAATACTTAATTCAATTAAACATTTCATATAATTTGAGAGAATTCTAAAAATAAACAAACAAGTGCAAATGAGTACTTCATCATATAAATACGTAAATATATTAACAATTTCAAACACACACATACGTATGCTTTTAATTACGTACATACGTAAGTGATTGTCAATTTAATTTTAACGCTGTTAAAAAGGTGTAACATAATGTCAATTTTTTTTTTTGTTTTTTTTTTTTTTGTTTTTGCTATTAAGAAATAGTAAGACGTCTGAAATTATTAAAAACTAAATCTTGTTTTTAATGTGAATCACCTATTTAACGAAATTTAATTTTTTTTCTCGAATGGAATTCATTTTATCTTAAATTCCCATCCCATGCCATACATTTGGTGTTAACTTCTTTTTAATTTTATCAAAAAATACCACCGCAAGATGATGAAGAGGGTATATTAATTTTGTCATTCCATGTGTAACGCTAAGAAGGGAATCATCTCAGACCCCATAATGTATTTATATATTCATATAACAAATCAAAATCTAAGTCGACTTATCTATGTGCGTCTATGCGTTTGTCTTCCTGTCTGTTGTTGACACAACAATTGACAGAGCTCTATGAAATTTCGCCTAAGTATTTGTTATAGTTCCAAAAAGTTTCCTATTTATAACTAGCAAAATCGGTTCAGTATATTAAAATATATGGAGAGATATCAAAGGTGACCTCTAAGTTCAAGCGAAGAATTTTCATAAAATTGTTAATTATATATCGACAAATTAGGACGAAAATTGACCATAATATTATGTTAAATGTACTTCATTGCCATTCCAAAAATTATCAAAATCGGTTCAGAAGAGAAAAAGATTATAGACAAATTACTCATTAAGTGCTTTGTGTCAGTTGTAAAGCAACTCTGGGTAAGTAAGCGTCATGGTAGTTATTTCCAAAAGACTTTATTCTGTTTGCTTGCCTTCGAGCGTCTTACTCTTGCACATTGGTAAGTGCCGATGCGTCGCATAACGGTATTGATTACCGTTACAGAGTGCTTTATACATTGACCATGTCCTTTTGATTTTAAATATATACGTCGCAAACTGGTGAAGACCATAAAATACTTAGATTTTCAATTGTGATTCGGGAGCCCCTCCTTCCTATATGAAGGTATAGATCGCAATTTGAAATTGCCGTAATCTTTTGTTGGACAATACTCAACAACCCATCGATAGTTTTGTTGTCTGCGAGGTTCTCGTACTTGGGATACGTTTGTGTGATAACCTGATAATATGAGAGCTCAAAGCGCCGCCATTTAAAATTTAAATCCCAATAAAAAGTGTTTTCTGTTATATTTAAGAAAAATTTTAAGATATTGTCTGTGTGTGTATGTACGAAACATAACATATTTACTTCATACACATTGAAGATCCGTTGGAGGGTATTAAAGATTCGGCATAGCCTAATATAGCATTCTTACTTGTTTTTGTATTAATGTTTTGTTGTAGTTTTTAGTTTTTAATTATAACAAATTATAATAATTTCTTAGATTTAAATTAGAGTGCGTATGTTTTGAGTGTTTTTTTTTTTTTTGAAGATTTATAATATAAAAATATATATTGCACCACTTTCGCTTACTTGTTTTTTTGTTAGATAAAAATCACTCACTCTCATCCCGTTGTAAAGTGAAACAAAAAATATGTGAATAATGAAAAAGATACGACGAAAACTTGCTCTTTAACTTCAAAAACTTAGATGGTGGCCAAAAAGCAACAACAAAAAAATTATAAAAGCATCTGCGGCTGGTTAAACTAACTTGTTTATTTAAACTATAAATCACAAATGATGACAACAAATTACGCTAAAACTGTCATAAATTATAACGACAAAACAAAAAAACATGAAAAAAATTATAACAAAAAATAAAAAAAACTTCCCGAAAATACAAATTTGTAACAAAAAAGAAATTCCTGAACAATATTTCATGGAATTGTTATAAAATCAAAATAACAACAACAACAATTGCAACAGTGTAAAATACAGTGATACAAAAAAAATTTGACATTAAATGACAATATACAATGTATTTGGGCATATAATTATGTAACCTTTAAACTGTTAGAAATAACTTAATAAAATTTCTCATATTTAGAGCTGAGGTGTGCATGAGTCCATTTAGTGGAGTGCAGACACCTAACTGATCTGGGGCGCAAATGGTTCCACTCCAAAGTTCGGTTATGTTTATGTTTGAAAAAAATTTGCCAAAAATAATTTATAAATTGTGATGAAAAAGAATTTTTTTATGGAAAAAGGCTAATTTTGACTAGAAGGTGCCTAATTTATGTTGGATTTGTTACACAAATATTTGGTATATTTGAAAAAAACGGTAGAACTTGAAGATGTACAATTTTCTAAAGTCATTTAATGTCAAAAAATGATGAAGAACTTAAAATGTGGAAATAAGCAAAACTCCCATAAATCGTGTTTGAATATTTGACGTTTTTCATTGAAATGATCACGGTGACATTACAAGAACCGACCGACAGAAAATACTTCTTTTAGGGTGTTTACCTTACATATGTGACTATAAATAAAGATTAATTTAAAAATGATTCCAGATTTGCGATTTAAAAAGTTAACAAAATAATTTTTTTTTTTTATTTCAAATTTGACCAACTTTGGGTAGAGCTTATAGGCAGATCTTTATGCCAAGTTCTACCACATTTAGTTTACCCGATTTCTGGTTAAGAATTTCTCATAAAGCAATGAGACACAAGTAAGAATGTTATATTCGGCTATGCCGAGTTCATAGTAAGAATGATATATTCGGCTATGTCAGTCCGAAAAATCTCTTCTAAGTGGATCTATTTGAGAATGGAGTAATCCACAGTCCAAATTTCATAGTTTTAACTCCCAGTTCATTTTTTAAAAGTAAAACAATAAGTACGGAATCCCGCAAATTTTCAAAAGTCCCTTCTTAGATTGTGGGGTGATGATCAGTCAGTCCAAAAAAATCCCTATTTGATAAAAGAGGAATTCACAGTCTAAATTTATAGATTGTGGAGTGATGATCGATCAGTCAATAAAGTTTCTCTTTAGAATGATCAATTATTTAATTAAAATTTATTATATTTTTATAACCTTAAATCACCAACTATATATCACACTTTTTTAGCCCACTGTACCTTAACCAAGTCCACCTAACAAATCTTTACACAACCAAAAAAAATGTTTACTCCAAATGACAATATTAAATGTGTGTGATCGACAAAAAACTTGTTAGAGAAATGATCAAAATAAAATCACCACAAAAAAAAAAACACCAAAATGACCAAAATTAAAGTCTTTTTTCAGTTAAAATATTTTTTGTTACGTTTTGATTTGTAATGATGAGCATTTTTTTCCATCGTCTTCAATCCCACCAAATTCCTTTCGTCTTCCAATGAATTAAACACACACGCTCACACACATTTCTACACACGGAAGCTAAATGAAGCATTTTAGATCTTCTTTTTCGGTTATTTTTATGGTTACGTATTTTAAAGAGTCGTAATAAGTATTTAATGTTCACACGCTTCTCTTGTGTCCAGTTAAATATTAAATGTGTACTTTTTTTCGGAGGAGGGGAGATTCGAATATTCTTCTAATGACTTTTTATTTTGTCAAATCGAATCGTGTGCACTCTCACGCTTACTGATCTAATGGTGATCAAGTCATTTTTTTTGTTAGTTAAATAATTGATCACAGATGTCTAAAAGATCTGTTAATTTCGTAAGAAATGCAAAACAAAACTTTATAAGGAGTGAATCCGAAAGACTTTTAACACGTTTGGCTTCTTTTAAAATACGATCAATTATTTTTGTGGTGAAAAAATCTCGATCAATCCACAATTTATAGAAAATTTTCGATAAATTCACAATTTATAGAAAATTTTCGATAAATTCACAATTTATAGAAAATTTTTCGATAAATTCACAATTTATAGAAAATTTTCGATAAATTCACAATTTATAGAAAATTTTTCGATAAATTCACAATTTATAGAAAATTTTTCGATAAATTCACAATTTATAGAAAATTTTTCGATAAATTCACAATTTATAGAAAATTTTTCGATAAATTCACAATTTATAGAAAATTTTTCGATAAATTCACAATTTATAGAAAATTTTTCGATAAATTCACAATTTATAGAAAATTTTTCGATAAATTCACAATTTATAGAAAATTTTTCGATAAATTCACAATTTATAGAAAATTTTTCGATAAATTCACAATTTATAGAAAATTTTTCGATAAATTCACAATTTATAGAAAATTTTTCGATAAATTCACAATTTATAGAAAATTTTCGATAAATTCACAATTTATAGAAAATTTTTCGATAAATTCACAATTTATAGAAAATTTTCGATAAATTCACAATTTATAGAAAATTTTTCGATAAATTCACAATTTATAGAAAATTTTTCGATAAATTCACAATTTATAGAAAATTTTTCGATAAATTCACAATTTATAGAAAATTTTTCGATAAATTCACAATTTATAGAAAATTTTTCGATAAATTCACAATTTATAGAAAATTTTTCGATAAATTCACAATTTATAGAAAATTTTTCGATAAATTCACAATTTATAGAAAATTTTTCGATAAATTCACAATTTATAGAAAATTTTTCGATAAATTCACAATTTATAGAAAATTTTTCGATAAATTCACAATTTATAGAAAATTTTTCGATAAATTCACAATTTATAGAAAATTTTTCGGTAAATTCACAATTTATAGAAAATTTTTCGATAAATTCACAATTTATAGAAAATTTTTCGATAAATTCACAATTTATAGAAAATTTTTCGATAAATTCACAATTTATAGAAAATTTTTCGATAAATTCACAATTTATAGAAAATTTTTCGATAAATTCACAATTTATAGAAAATTTTTCGATAAATTCACAATTTATAGAAAATTTTTCGATAAATTCACAATTTATAGAAAATTTTTCGATAAATTCACAATTTATAGAAAATTTTCGATAAATTCACAATTTATAGAAAATTTTCGATAAATTCACAATTTATAGAAAATTTTCGATAAATTCACAATTTATAGAAAATTTTCGATAAATTCACAAATTATAGAAAATTTTCGATAAATTCACAAATTATAGAAAATTTTCGATAAATTCACAATTTATAGAAAATTTTCGATAAATTCACAATTTATAGAAAATTTTCGATAAATTCACAATTTATAGAAAATTTTCGATAAATTCACAATTTATAGAAAATTTTCGATAACTTCTTAACTTACAGAAAATTTTTGGAAATATTTTGATAAATCCTCTATTTAGAGGAATTTTTACATAAATCCTTTATTTATAGAAAATTTTCCATAAATCGATTATTTGTAAAAAAATATTCTATAATTTAAGAAAATTTCAAGTTTCCAACCAGACTAGAATATCATTCTTTTTTCTTTTTTGTAATTTTTTTTTGCAAAACAGATGAAACTATAAAAACGATGATTCATACAAAAGTTTTCAATATTCCCTTGTTTTGCTGTCATCCGTCCACTTATGTCGAGGTGGTGTGGTGGTGCAATTGAGACGCATGAGGACTGCGAAATAAATATAAATTTTGTCTATAGTTGCTGTTGTTGTTGCGTTTTTATTATTTCGCGCTTTAGCATGAAAGGAACGTGTTCCACATTTTTAATTTCCATGTTGTTTTTTTGTTCACTTTTTTCATTATTATTTCTCTTGATTTCTTTTTTTTTCTTATTTTGTATTATATTTTTTTCATTATACAATAATTTTACTTGTATTTTGTTGTAAATGATACAACAACAAACAAATCCAGATACTTGTAAAATATTATTTCCAAGTTGAGGGTACAAACACTCAGCCACACACACACATACACACACAATGAATATGTTCAGACTACAAGTGACAGCTTTAGGAATAGACATTAACAATAACAATAATAACAACAACAACAACAACAATAAGAAAAATATATATAAATTTTATTTTTGTTGTTTTTATTTTATTACTTATTTTGCAATTTTTTTTATTAATAAAAACTAAAAATCAAACATTTTTTTTAAAGAGAAAAATCTATTTTTATTATTGTTGTTGGGGTGTTTTATTGAATTTCTGCATATTTAAAGTTTTTTATGCACTACTGCTCTATTTTTCATAGTTTTTATTATTTTTGTTTTTTTTTTACAAAAATATTTGTTGAAAAAAGTTGTGATTTGAAAAACGTGGGCGTATTTCTTATTTTCTGTCTATTTCATTTTATGTTGTCACTATAAAGCGGGAAATAATTGTTACATTTCAAAATTTTAAATTCCGAAAATATGAATTTTTTCAATATAACACCGGCAACATATTTGAAAATCGTATGAGGGGTGAGAGCGAAAAATTCTAAACATACATGTTAATAAACACGATAATAAACACTTTCTGTCACTTTGCTCGAACAGGTAGTCCTTGTCCATTTGAAAGCCACCCAACAATTAGGACAAACTTTTTATGTTCTTCAATTCTCTTAAAACAAGGGCCCAATATCTCTCAACTGTTCTTAGCTCCAAAAAATTTAGGCGCTTTGCTTCTCTTGGTACAAATACCACATTATTGTTGTTGCACCTCTCAAGGTCTTGTTTACCATAGTGACAGGATGCCGAGTCTGGCTAGATATAAGTAGACATATTATGAAGTGTTATGGATAGAAGCAGCGTTGTTCGTAAAGATCGCATGATAAAAATTTCGGTATTTGTGACAAATGATTAGCTTCTTTTGCGGCATCTGCATATTTCTTATGATACCACGAACTTTTCGGGAAAGTTTGACTGCTTTTTGGTCCTAAACAGAAACTTTTTAAGCCTTTTATGTTTTTAAACCTGCATTAGCTTTTACCTTTCGAACCAAATAATTCGAGCACCGTGAATACAGCCCGGTTGCTTTCCTACCGCATGTGTTGGAAACAGCAAGTGGACCCTTCCTTCTGCCTGAACCAGGTTTTCTATCAACGGAAAACGACATACCTTTCAATGCTGGGCCAACTTTTTGTAGGATCAAGTTGGGTTTTGTAAAAAATATATAATAATAAATTTATTACAAACTTTTTTTCACTCATTTCATTAGATTAACGATATATATAATAACTGACATGTCTGTTAAAGGTAACGTGTTCCAGAATAACATCAAATAATAATTAGGTTAAAAGTTTTAAATGAAAAACGTGTGTTAAGAATTTTTAGGTTAAAAGTTTTAAATGAAAAACATGTGTTAAGAATTTTTCAATCTCACTCCTCATAAAAAATTTTAAATGACAACGTTTCTTTAAAAAATTGTATTTAAAAATTGTATTTAAACTATTTATAATAAACACTCCAACAATTAAGCCACAGTGGGGCGAAATTTGAAAGACAAATTTCTTAAAACTCACAAAAATTTATATAATAAACTTTTCCAACAATCTCTTATAAATTTCCTATAATTAAAATTTTTTTTGCAACATTTTCATTTAATAATCCCACTGTTCTATTTTTTTCCTTAAACATCCATGAATTTTGCTATTTGTCTAATTGGATTTGGACACATAAGAAAACTAAATATGTGTCTCTGTATTTTTTGTTATTTGCCAGAAAAAAATCTTTTGACAACGACTTTCAAATAGCAAGTAGTCAAAAGTCTGTCTTAAGATCTGTCCCTCCGTTCGACCGTCCATCCGTCCATCCGTCTATACACTCTAACAAAAATAAAAACTAATTTGGTTAAAACTTAAGAAAAAAAAACTCCAACCGGTTTCCTTCTTTAGTTTTTTTCTACACTTCTTTTTTAAGATTTTTTGTTACAGACCCAAAACAAATAAACATTCAAACGACACAGGCTGACAAACTGTCCGTTTGTCTATCAGTCAGACCGATGGATAGCCAGACGGACCCACCAACTAACAAGCCTTCCACCAACATACCAACCAACAACAAATAAACAAATAAAAACAAAATAAAATCATGTTTATCATTACACTCACTTGTGATTTTAATACTTTTTTTTAGGAGGGAATATGATTTTTTTATTTTTATTCTTTTAAATAATTTCTGGTTCTTTGAAACACATTTTAACGTCTTTTAAGTTGTTGCTTTTTTTATTCGACTTGTTTGTTAGACGTAACATTTTTCGGTTTTTGTTTATTAGTCAGTAATAAAAACCACATAATGTTTTTTTCTGATATTTTTTTCTTTATTTATTTTTTGTTCAAGTATCTATTTTTTTATTAACCATCATTTAGTTATTTTGGCCATAGTTTTTTTTGTTAAAAAGAAAAAATCTTCAAAAAAAGTTCTTATGATTCTTAGGAGTACTTAGATATAAAAAACAAACAATTGTTGTTTTTGCTTCAAAACTGAGCAAAAAATATTCTATGGAAGAAATATTATTCAATCATTTTTTCATTTTTTACTACTATTAACGTTAATCATATAAACATAAAATTCAATATTTAACTAATTTTGTGGTTAAAAGCAAGTTTAGAGGTGAAAAACTAGTTTTGTGGTGAAAAACTAGTATTGAGGTGAAAAATTAGTTTTGAGGTGAAAAAACTAGTTTTGAGGTGAAAACTAATTTTGTGGTGAAAAATAAGTTTTGAGGTGAAAAGCTAATTTAAATGTGAAAAACTAATTTTGTGGTGAAAAAAGTATTTAGTGGTGAAAAACTTATTTAGTGGTAAAAAACTTGATTAATAGTGAACACTTAGATTAGTGGTGAAAAGCTTAAATAATTTCTACAAATCGCAGATTTATATTCGATAAATCGAATATCCATTATAAATTCTGGATTTATCCAAAATTTTCTCTAAATTCTGGATTTATCCAAAATTTTCTATAAATTGTGAATTTATCGAAAAATTTTCTATAAATTGTGAATTTATCGAAAAATTTTCTATAAATTGTGAATTTATCGAAAAATTTTCTATAAATTGTGAATTTATCGAAAAATTTTCTATAAATTGTGAATTTATCGAAAAATTTTCTATAAATTGTGAATTTATCGAAAAATTTTCTATAAATTGTGAATTTATCGAAAAATTTTCTATAAATTGTGAATTTATCGAAAAATTTTCTATAAATTGTGAATTTATCGAAAAATTTTCTATAAATTGTGAATTTATCGAAAAATTTTCTATAAATTGTGAATTTATCGAAAAATTTTCTATAAATTGTGAATTTATCGAAAAATTTTCTATAAATTGTGAATTTATCGAAAAATTTTCTATAAATTGTGAATTTATCGAAAAATTTTCTATAAATTGTGAATTTATCGAAAATTTTCTATAAATTGTGAATTTATCGAAAATTTTCTATAAATTGTGAATTTATCGAAAATTTTCTATAAATTGTGAATTTATCGAAAATTTTCTATAAATTGTGAATTTATCGAAAATTTTCTATAAATTGTGAATTTATCGAAAATTTTCTATAAATTGTGAATTTATCGAAAATTTTTTATAAATTGTGAATTTATCGAAAATTTTCTATAAATTTATCGAAAATTTTCTATAAATTGTGAATTTATCGAAAATTTTCTATAAATCTAAAAAGATAATGGTGAAAGATTTTCTAAAAATAGAAAATTTTGTCGAAAATTCTCTTTAATTAAAATAGCTTTATCACCTCAAAACCCAGACTAAGAAAAGATCACCAGCCAAGAGAACAAAAACTTTTAATTTAAAAGTTTAGATTTTTTCACTTAAATTAAAAAAAAATCACAAACCATAATTTATTTGTACCAAAAATAACGTCAAGAAGCTGCTAAAATTTTATAATCGCGTGTTTTTTGCCTTAAATTCGTTTACTTTTTGACACCCGTGAACCCATTAATTTTTAAAGAATTTTTAAATATTTTTTCTTTGTTTGTTTTGTTTGAAAATAAAATAAATAAATTTATTTATTTATTTAAAAAAAAAAAAGAAACTATTGACATGAAATTCTTTTTTATTTACTTTAAAAAGAAAACACACTCACACACACTAAAATAAACAATATTTTAGCAAAAAATAATGACTTAAATTAAGCGTACGAAATGAGATTTTTAACGGTCATTTGTTTAAAGAGAATGTAAATTTTAACAAAATTAAAAAACAATAACTTGAAATTTAGTCGATGCTCAAGTCGGAAAATCTTGGCAAAAAACGAAAATGTTTTTGTAAACGTAAATATTTTAATAAATGACAACAAAAATGAATTTTTACAAAACAGTGGCAAACAAAAATAAATAGCAAAACATAGTTTTTAAAATATTAATTCTATATATAGTGAATATAATCAAAATTCTCTACAAAAATTTTCTATAAATTGTGGATTTATCGAAAATTTTCTATAAATTGTGGATTTATCGAAAATTTTCTATAAATTGTGGATTTATCGAAAAATTTTCTATAAATTGTGGATTTATCGAAAAATTTTCTATAAATTGTGGATTTATCGAAAAATTTTCTTTAAATTGTGGATTTATCGAAAATTTTCTATAAATTGTGGATTTATCGAAAATTTTCTATAAATTGTGGATTTATCGAAAATTTTCTATAAATTGTGGATTTATCGAAAATTTTCTATAAATTGTGGATTTATCGAAAATTTTCTATAAATTGTGGATTTATCGAAAATTTTCTATAAATTGTGGATTTATCGAAAATTTTCTATAAATTGTGGATTTATCGAAAATTTTCTATAAATTGTGGATTTATCGAAAATTTTCTATAAATTGTGGATTTATCGAAAATTTTCTATAAATTGTGGATTTATCGAAAATTTTCTATAAATTGTGGATTTATCGAAAAATTTTCTATAAATTGTGGATTTATCGAAAAATTTTCTATAAATTGTGGATTTATCGAAAAATTTTCTATAAATTGTGGATTTATCGAAAATTTTCTATAAATTGTGGATTTATCGAAAAATTTTCTATAAATTGTGGATTTATCGAAAATTTTCTATAAATTGTGGATTTATCGAAAATTTTCTATAAATTGTGGATTTATCGAAAATTTTCTATAAATTGTGGATTTATCGAAAATTTTCTATAAATTGTGGATTTATCGAAAATTTTCTATAAATTGTGGATTTATCGAAAATTTTCTATAAATTGTGGATTTATCGAAAATTTTCTATAAATTGTGGATTTATCGAAAATTTTCTATAAATTGTGGATTTATCGAAAATTTTCTATAAATTGTGGATTTATCGAAAATTTTCTATAAATTGTGGATTTATCGAAAATTTTCTATAAATTGTGGATTTATCGAAAATTTTCTATAAATTGTGGATTTATCGAAAATTTTCTATAAATTGTGGATTTATCGAAAATTTTCTTTAAATTGTGAATTAATCGAAAATTTTTTATAAATTGTGAATTAATTGAAAATTTTCTATAAATTGTGAATTTATCGAAAATTTTCTATAAATTGTGAATTTATCGAAAATTTTCTATAAATTGTGAATTTATCGAAAATTTTCTATATATTGTGAATTTATCGAAAAATTTTCTATAAATTGTGAATTTATCGAAAAATGTTCTATAAATTGTGAATTTATCGAAAAATTTTCTATAAATTGTGAATTTATCGAAAAATTTTCTATAAATTGTGAATTTATCGAAAATTTTCTATAAATTGTGAATTTATCGAAAATTTTCTATAAATTGTGGATTTATCGAAAATTTACTTTAAACAGGATTTATGTCCCAAATCTCCTTTTTTTTAGGATTTTTATCAAAATTTATCGAAAATTTCCTAAATTTTCTAAAATTACAAAATTTTATTAAAAATTTCCTCTTAATTTGACATTTTTAAATTCTTATTGATTTTTTTTCCTTTTTTCACTTAACGACCTCCATGTTAACGTTGTGTTTGTCTAGTTTTATGATCAAAATATGATCATAAATTTTTATTATTTAATAAATATTTAACGAACTCTCTTTTCGGTCCATAAAGATTATTTTCTTTAAAAAACGGCAGCCTAAATAGTTTAATGTCCATCAAAATGAACTAAAAGTAAATAAAAATAATAATTTTTCTTAGAAAAATCGCAATGATCTTGAAGGAAAATGACTAACGAACGATCAAATGAAAACAGGTAGGAGTTACCTTATCAACACCACCGAAACGAAAGTGGTGGATAAAAAACAGTAAACACATGTTGAGATACAATGTAATGTTGTATAAAGAACGTTTAAGTGTGATGACCACCTTTGAACTCTATAAAAACAGATCATTTATTTTCGAGAAAAAAGGCAAAAACAACAACTACACACATTTTATTTGGCAGGAGAAAAAAACAATTAAATTTGTCTAAAATGAAGATGCTTGGGAGAGCAATTAAAAAAAGTGAACGAGAGAGATAATCTTATGCTCTCTAAAGAGAAGATCAAGGATAAAGGAGTGTAATTATGTCTAATATTACGGAAATTGTAAAAATATAAAATTTAATTTCCCTTTTCTTTTTGGTTAAAACGAAATCTCTTAAATCTCTATTTTTAACAAGGACTTATTTGCTAAAGAGAGCGCATCATTTAAAGAGAATTGAGTATAAAACTCACACTTAGCAACAGGTTGGCGCCGCCGTTAAAAAAAACTGCATTTTGAGTATAAAACTCATAGAAATAAATGCAATAAAAATGCACTGAAACAAAATTAAAGAGAATTTCTTCAGACAAAATCCAAATAACTTTTAAAACATTTAAGAGTAATTTGGTACAGAGAAAGAACATAACAAAAGAGCAGAACAAGAGCCAAAGAGCGTAAAGAAGAACTTGTTCTTTTTGTTAAAAATTATTTAATGTGTATATTTAGTAGAAATACCTGTTTTCCTTTCAAAAATTTTCAAATTTCAGTTAATATTATAAAAAGAACTACAATTCGTGAATGTGTATGTGTGTGCGTATATGTGTTTTTACGATTTCAGCCTTCTTTTTTTTCTTTTGGCCAAAACTAACAATTTGGAGTCTTTTTATACCCTACACCACTGTAGGTGTTTGGGGGTAATATGCGTTTGTGCTGAAGTTGGTAACGTACAGAGAAATGTTGTTGCACCCTCTTTTTAGTGTAACGTTTGACTCAGAATCACTTTCTGAGTCGATTTAACGATGTTCGTCCGTTCCTCTGTCTGTCCAGTAAGCTGACCATGTAAAGATTGTGAACACTCTACAGGTCGCAATTATTGAGATATTTTAATGAAATTTGGTACAATTTATTTTTTGGCTCAGGTACCTCCCATACAAACGTCCTCTTGGAATGAGTCTTTATAAAAGTCCTAACTTTAAAGTGATTTTAATAAAATTTGAGTTTTAAGTTTAATGATATTCTAAAACGATGTGCCAAATTATGCGAGGTTCAGCTTATTGCATCTCATAGGTCCCGTAAAAGCCCTCTTTCAAATAACATTTTTAAGGGACACTTTTAATGGCATAAATCTCACATATAAGTTGCTATTTTAATAATTGGTGATCAAATTATAATACATTTTAGAAAAAATCGATGTGCAAAATTATGCGCCATAAAACCCTCATTTTAAAATGCATAAATTTCACAACAATTTTAGTGTCACAATTAAGTACTGCACACTGAAGAATAAATCAGTAATGCAAATTAAACGAGGGTCGTTAATAAATGTTTCGTAACCAACAACCAACATTGTGGTGTAGGGTATGACATAGTCGGGCTTAAACGACTATAAAATTCTTATTTGTTTCTTTCTTAATTTAAACAATTATAATCAGAATGTTAATAATGATGATAATAATGATGATTATCAATGAAAATGAAAAGATGAAATAAAAGAGCAATAGAGAGAATAGAATAATAATAATAATATAAGAAGATATGGTGAAGAAAAATAGAAGAGGAATTTCAAAATTAAGCAAAACGAAATTAAATGACAAAGCAAAACAATAATCATAAAATAACAACAAGAACAGAAAATAACAACAATAAAAGAACAATAATTATAACAATAAGAACAGTAGTAGTAGTACCACTACCACTACTAACACACACACATACATACACATATCTACTAACAACACAAACACATGCAGATAATTTGATTATAACTTAGTCATTCAAATTTAAACACTTTTTTCTGTTTAACCAACCAGTCAGTCAGTCAGTAGTCTGGGGTACCAGAGACTTACAAAATGATATGCATTTGTACATTAATAACGTTTAAGAAAAAAGAAGAAAAAAAACGTGCCTGCATCGATGTTGCAAGTTTAAATGACAGTTTTATTCAAGGTTTTAGTTAATTTATTAGCCAAGTTTTTAGTTGCCTCTCAACAAAATACTCTTAATGTAAATGTTCTCTTCGATATGATCGGCTTTATTTTCGAAAATCTCACAAAAAATAATAAATAAATTTGAAAATAGTTAAAATTTTAAGATTTAATAAATCAAAATTCATGCAAAATTCTGAAGATCATTATGATCATAAATGGGAGATCTTTTAACCGCGATCTCTTCTGGGAAATTAGTTAATATCTTGATAAGTATTTGAAAATGTGAACAATTTTAGATGAAACAAATTGAATACCAGAATGATGTTTGGGGATTTTTACTAACAGATCATAATAGCTGAGGATCATTAGGAAAGATCTTTTAACAACGGTAAATTAGTTAAAACTTTGATAAGTTTAGAATTTTAAAATTTGAAAAAAGTTATACATAAGATTCCCCCAATTTTGAATGCACCAGGCGAAACCAAAGTCTTCTGGCTCAAGCGCCATAACAAAGCATAAAATTTTTTTTCGCAAAGTAGTAGAATTAGTCGATATCACTTTGCTAACTTTGACCTCAAGGTACCTGCTTTTCTTTCTAAAAACTATATAAAGTTCCACTTGTTCATTAAATATTTTTTTTTAAACTTCCGTGCAGACTCCTTTCAATAAGTCTTATGCTTAGAACAATGAAACGGTTTTTCCGAAGTCTTTAATTAAAACACATAATTTTTAAGAACCTAAAAACCAATTATAGCCATTCACGTATTTGTTCAAAAATCGATGATGCGACTCATAATCTTGCAAACTTAAGAAATGTTCAATTTCAAATGTTAATAACTCGAAAACTATTGGATAGATACGGTACCTAAAATATAGCATTTTGAAGATCCCATCGAGGACAATGGAAATGTTAATACATTTTTGAATTTAAATGAAAAACATGACACATGATTTAATGATATTTTGCGTTAGCAATGATGAAGTTGATTGAAATTGGATATCGGAAACTCCAAAATTCCAAATAATGCTTCCAAAAGTGTTTTATCTACTTTAAGTCCAGATTGCTCCGATCATATAATTTTTATGCAGTACTTGTTCCAAAATTATTATACATTCCTATGTAACCGTTTTATTACAGAGTTATTACCAAAAGAAAAAACGATTCCGTCCAAAGGATGACTTGCGTACATTTTGAGATCACGCATACACACAAGAACTTATGATTAAATTAAACATGTTCCGATAATTATGTGAATTTCTTTTGTACATTCGCTGTAATGGGAGCTTAGATATAACTAGTGATCCTATTTTACTATTTAATTTGTCAGGTAGCAAGATCAGGGGTCTTAGAATCAAATGGAAAGACATATCGCTTTGGTTTTCGTAAACAGAATTTTTTTAAATGGAAGTATCGATATCGCAAATATTCTCATCTCGATATAGTGCGCCTGGAGAGCTAAACGTCCTGAATTTAATGAATGGACAGCAAAATATTTTGATATAGATAAAATGACACCAAAGCTTTTAAAGCGTAAAATGATACAGAAAGCTATAAAAGTATTTTATTGCAACGAAAACTTCCAAATTAAAAACACAATCTTTGAAACGCTTTCGTTCATTCACTCTCCTGAATTACTTAGAAATTGGTTCTGAAAAGGGTATCACAATCAGTCCTATAATATATGAAATGTAAGCCGAGGTATCTCAAACGACGCAGGTTCAAATCCGGTCTTAAATTAAAATGTTATTTTTTCCAATTTCATGATCTGTTCGATTTTCGAAAAAAAACATCAACAACGAAACATCAGAGGATGATCGGTCAGTATCACCAACCTTTTGAAATGAGAATTATATCATAATTTTTCTCCTCTCGCAGAGGGGTTTACAAGAGTGTGAAAGGGTCTGAAGTTATTATTCAACATTTTATGTGAATTGGAATAATCAATTAATAGATGAGAAAAAATTAATATCTTAACTCAATTCAGTTACTTGGAAGACCATTGTGGTCCCTTCAAAGTAATTATCTGAGAATAAATATATTCATCTTCATAGTAGAGAACTTAAAGAATATTAAGAAGGCATAGGAATTGGGGATTGAAGATGCTTGCCAGGGACAGAAAAAATGACCTGACAGCACATTAAAGTACGCCACCGTCTGACCCATAATCAAATTCGTAATTTAACTATAACTCCATGTAAAACTCGAGAACAAAATACAAGTTACAGTCTACGTCACCTGCGAATTTCTAAAAAAAAAACACTTTTTATCTCTACCCACTGTGCGTCCATCATCTTTAATGTTGCATCTCATCAACGTTGTGTCATTGTTATTGAACCATGGGATTCTTCGGGTTGTTGTATACTTTTTAAAGCAAAATCAATTGACATAACGAAAATTTGAAATCAAAACAAAAACAATTGAAAACAAAAAACCTAAAAATCAATAATCGAAAAAAAGCAACAAAATAAACAAATTTACGGATAAAAATAACGCAGGAAAATAATAAACAATAAAAGTAAATAAAAAAAAATCATTAAAAGTGTTTAAGTTCACAGTCAACAACAATAACAACAAAAATAATTACAACAGCAATAATAACAATAAAATCAACAATTGAATTGAAATAGCAACAGCAACAACAACAACAAAAACCCTACTCATTATATTCAAATCAAAAATCAAAAATAAACCTCTTCATAATGAAGTTTCTACAGGAATGATGATGACGATGTCGCACAGTGGTTCCAAAATCCGCCATTACAAGTGGTGAAGAGGGTATAGTAACTGTTATTCCGTGAGTAATGCTTAGAAGAAATCTGAGTCGTCTCACTTATGTCCGTCTGCCTGTTGTTGGCGAGCTCACATCCACAATAATTGACAGAGCTTTATGTAATTTGTCCTGAGTATTTGTTATAGTCCTGCAAAGTTTCCTATTTAAAAACCAGTTTATTAAAAGATATAGACCGATATCTGAGGCAACCTCTAAGTTAAAGTCTAAAAATTTCGTAAAATTGTCAACAATTTAGTATGAAATTGTTATGCTGTATATACTTCATTACTATTCCAAAAATTATCAAAATCGGTTCAGTGGAAAAAAGTTATAGCCAAAAATATTACCATTTTATGACCCATTAAGTGTTACCGTGTTCTACTTAAGAAAAACTTTCGTCTGTAAGTGTATGTGTTAGTGAGTATGTATGATAAATAACGTACTTACTTCACACGGATTTGTGGTGAAGGGTATTTCAGAATCGGCATGGCCGAATATAGAATTCTGACTTGTTTTTAAATAATTTGTAACTCTCGACTATTGAATAATTTCTTAACGAAATTTTACATGGACGTTTTTGAGGTTTTTTCCAATGGATTTAGAGAAGGATATGTTCCTAGGGATGTGGATCTCTCTTATAGTTTAAGAGATATTTAGATCCAAGTAAAATTTATTTACTGTTATTCAACTACTTAATAACAGCATATATTTACATGCAAAATGTGCAAATTTCTGGGGAGGGGAAGACCAAGTTTCAGTAAATTTTTTGAAGAGCGGTGTACAATTTTTATACAAGTGTTTAGTATCGTTGGAAAGGTAATTGCTTGAAAAATATAATTATATACATTATAAACTATTTAAACAAAATATCTTGAATAATTTTGTAAAAAATTCAAACATTTTTAATTTCCGGTGCTCTTTTGTAGAAAAAAAATTAATGTTTGATATTAAATTAATGCCATCAAAATTAAGATATTATTATGATATTTGACTATAATATGGATAAAGTTGTTCTTAATGTAGGACTACAAAAATATTCCCACTTTTTCATTCCAAAATACACAAAATTTTAAACCGGGGAAAAATTGCTTAAAAAATGCACTTTTTTCAATAAATTACTTAACCTAACACTCAAAGAGGTTTGGCGTATTACAGATTTCTTGAGTTGGTAGCTAATAAATATGGCTATATAATAAGGTTATCTTTTTCAAGATTTTAGCTTTGAAATTTCTTTTCCTCCTAAAAAAAAAAAAAAAAAAAAAAAAAAAAAAACCTAAAGAAAATTATTTGAAAATACCGGGGAAACAAATTTCCCCACTTGCCCTATAATTCTTTCAGAATTGGGAAAAATTTTATAGTCCAGAAGGAAATAATTAATTTTAAAGTGATAAAATGTTACCACCTTTTTGAAAGCAAAAAGATCCAGAGAAAATTCCATTTTGTTTCTAAATTTCTATTTCAAAATAATATACCTTTTTTGAAATGCCCTTTGGTATATGGTTGCAGCATAAAAAATATTTAGAATTTTTTACAGAATTCAGACAACTTTTTAGAATTTTTTCTAACCCGAATAGAGCCCACCAATTTCAAAAAAGCTAAAAAAGCGTCCAAAAATGGGTCAAAATTTCACTTTGGTCTAAATTTTTTGTAGAGTATTATAAGGACTATATGTATGTAAAATATTTGTTCAATCAAATCATTAATAAAATAATGGCGATTTTTTACCCCAGTTGAACAATTTTGGAGTTCCACTTCCCGACCCCAGAAGCCCCTTAGAAACATGTCCTTTTTCAAATCAATTAAAAAAACAACTCAAGAATGTCCACGTCGAATTTCTTAAAAAAAAAATAAATAAAAAAAACAGTTTTGGAACCACTGTATGATGACGAATAGATCTTGAAAATCAATTTTATTGTTGTTGTCATTTGATTATTTTGTTGTTTTCAATGTTGAGATTTAATTAAATGTTGTTTGCAACAAAATAATGCCATTTGTTTGTTGTTGCTGTTGCTGTTGCTGCTGCTGTTGTTGTTGCATATGTGAAATCAAAAATGTGTGTTTTATTGTTGTTGTTGTTTTCTTTTATTGCAATAATTACGAAAGAAATAATGAAAATAAAAACAAGAAAAAATGGAAACAAAAAAAGTTAGTTAATTGATTGCAAATTAAAATAAAAGAAAAAAGAAACGACTGAAATAAAAAACAAAAACAAACAAAACAATAAATGTGTGTCTGTGTGTGTGTGTGCGTTTCACTCATTTGTAGCTGAGAGAGTATCTGAATATTTGTTATCTTCTTTTATTATACCCACCACTACCACACTACCACAAGTGGTGAAGGGGGTATATTAACTTTGTCATTTCGTGTGTAACGCCAAGGAGGCATCATCTCAAACCCCATAATGTTTACATATATATTCTTGTATCAAATCAAAATCTGAATCGATTTAGCTATGTCTGTCTGTCACTCACATCCACAATAAGTGACAGAACTCTGGGAAATTTGGCCTGAGTATTTGCTATATATTTAACCAGCAAAATCTGTTAAATATATCAAAAGATCTAGACCGATATCTGAGGCAACCTCTTAATTGAAGCGAAGAAGTGTTGTAAAATTTTAAATAATAATTCGATAAATGAGAATGAAGGTTGTATGTATTCGACAAATTTTCAAAATCGGTTCAGTAGAAAAAAAGTTATACCCAAAAATATAACTAATTTTATGACTCCTTCAATGTTGCTGTATTCTATTTAGGAAAAACTTTTATATACTGCATACGTTTGTGAGTGTATGTGTGAGTGTGTATGAATGAAACACAACATATTTACTTCACACACACTTACGTTGTAGGGTATTGAAGATTCGGCATAGTCGAATATGGCATTCTTACTTGCTGTTTTGCTTTAATTTTTCTTTAGCAAACAAATTAGGGTTACCATTGTGCAATTGTTATGAAATGTTAATTATTTTTCGTTCTTGTCCATTTCAAAATCTTCCACAGAAATGACTTCTTAATTTTTTTTCCGTTTATTTTCCTTTGAAACCTGTTAATCTCATTTAATCCTTCAATAAATCCCTAATATGGTAACACTACATTTAATACAAATACAATGATATTTACACACTTACCTGTTTATTAATACAATAATTCTAAGTCCGATAACAACAACAACAACAACAACAAGCGCTCTCCGTGTTAAATAATTTTTGGCTGGAAAAAAGAAAGAGAGTTTGATTGAATTAAATAACTCTTACAGGTATTTGCTAAGAGATTTTCATGCAAAGAGAGAGAGAGAGCAAATTCAGGTAAGAAAATGTTTAAGTTAAAGTAGAAAACATTAAGAAACAAGTGTGACTGGCTCTGGGGTTTTGCAAAAGAGATTTATAAAAATGTTGCCAGATGAATTCATTTTTTTGGACAGTTTGAGGGGAACAATAACCGAACTAGAATTGATAAATTTAATGCCTCAAGAGTCATATGTTTACATGTTCTCTGCTTTTTTAACAATTTAAGTGGGACTTACGGAATCCATGATGGTGACGAACTATTATGGGATAAAAATTCAGATTACTTGATCCGTTTAATCGACTCTTTAATCGATTACAACAATCGAAAAATGAAATAAAAATTTAGTTTTTTATTCTTAAATCTTGTGTATTTTCGACAATTCGCCAAATAAAAATCTATTTCAGTAGTGTAATATCGATATCAAAATGATCGTTTTTTTATATCAAGAATCAATTGCCGATTACAATCAATATTGATACTCTAATAACTTATTTCTACAAATTAACTCTGGAAGTTGGGAAGCGTTCAAAGGCCTGTCATCAAATTGTTTCCAATATTATTAAATAATACCGAGAGAACTTGTCCGTTTATATAAAGCCCGCTTATCTCAAAGTTAAAGCTAATGCAGGTGTAAAGACATACAAGACTCATAAATTTTCTGACAATAACGCTGCTAAAATTTGAGAGACCCAAAACAGAGCACGATAATTGAAATCATGATTTCTAAAGAAATATTCTTGCTGCATAATGGATGACGAAACGTATATTCTGGAAATTTTTTCGCAACTTTTTGGTCAAAAATTTTGAAGAAAAGTTAAGGACCCAAAAGCAGTCGAAATTTCCCAAAACAGTTGCTTCAAAAGAAGCCAATCATTTATTGCAATGGTCTCTAAAATACTGAAATTTACTCCAAAAAAAGGTTGCTTCCATTCATAAGACTTTATAATATGTGTCCACTTATTTTTTCCCTGACTTGGCATACTGTGGTACAGGAACTACAATATGGTATTTATATCTAGAAAGGCAAGCTTGCTGGTGCCAAGACTAGTGAAGAGATTTTGGGTTCTTGTTAAAGGAGAATTGCAGACCACAAAACGGTATTCAAAAGTAAAATTTACCACCCGTTCGAGCAAAGTGTCTCAAAACACTTTTAACACGTTAATGGAAGGGTTCAAAATTTCATCACTAGTGATCAATCATCAATCAAAAAAAGAAAAATTAATATTGTAAATTTAGTGGTTTCATTTTTATTAACACTCCTTAAACACTCCTCACTCCTTAAATGTTTTTTATACAATGAATCGATTGCCAACCATTTACGATATCGGTTCTCTAATTAGTAATTTCTATGTTTTACTTTGGATATTTGAATTCCCAATTAACATAGAATTTGTTGTTATCCAGAACACACCTCTCTTGGGAAAAATTCCCCTAAGAACATCAAAAAATTTCCTCAATAATTAAACACTTTTAAAATAAATCTGGCATCTCTAATAACGTACACTATCAGAGAGTGTTTGTTGAATTGTGTGTGCTAGTTAGCAGTGTGAGCTCTTGTGTATGTATGTATGTGTGCGTCTGCCTGTTCAATGGTTACAAGAAAAAGATTTGCAAAAGACTTTTTTTATTGCATCCGAATCCATAAGATAGAAATGCTAAAATACATGTGTTTTTTTTTTGGTAATTTTGCCTAAATTAAGGTGAGCGAGAGACGCTCACGCTCATTTAATGTTTATTACCTTAAAGAGTAAACAAACAGTTCACTCAAGAGAGTGTCAATAGTGAGTGAGTATAATAAGATTTTGTGTTAACGAACACGTCAAGAAAGATAGATAGAAAGAAGAAGAAGAAGAAGAAGACGAAAGAAAGAAAAAAGGTTTTTGTATAAAAATTTAATAACTCGATGTTTAGTCTTAATAATGATCTTATGCAGTTTGGTTTTGAAGAGCGTAAGAAGGAAAACGCGTTAATTTGAAGAATAAAAAAACGGTAATAAAAACAATAATAACAACAACAACGTTGATAATTTTTTATGAAAAATTATTTCATTATTGAATAAGAAACGCGTTTGTATTTGTATGTGTGCGCTTATAAGAGTTTATTTGTGTGTTTTAATGCGTTTGTATCTGTGTAACGTCTTATTATCATCTGCATTTTTTCATTATTATTTAATGTTGTTGTTATTTTTTTCTTAAATTTCTTCTTTCTTTTTTATTATTAAAAAATTATAATAATAAAATATTTATTTATCTTGACTGTTGGATGTTTTTTTATTATTTAATTTAAAATTTTTGTTAAAATTTGTTTTCGAAATACAACAACAGCAACAACTACAAACAACAGTAAACACATGTGCAAATGCATTTCTTTGCTTGAATCATAAAAATACGCTGTCGTTATAACGTGTTAAGCGCGGAAATTCGGGATTTTTTCTTCGATATGAATGCAATCAAGTGAAAATATAAAGAAAACAAATCAAATTTGTGTCTCTGTGTGTGTGTGTTATTTTTACAAAAAAATTCTAAAAAAATTAAAGCAGAAAAAATAAGTTAAAAAAGTTTTTAAAAATTTTGTGAAAAATTATTTTCCAAAAATTAAGAAAAAAAACTTTAAATAAAACTAACAAAAAAAAAAAAAGAAATAAAGTGATTTTCAAAAATCTCTAAAAATTGTAATCCTTAAAAACAACAACAGCCATTTATGATCTTAAATATCACTAGAATGATATAAAAATATTTCAAAAGTTAAAAATTTTTATAAAAAATAAATAAATTTAAAAAAATCTATAATTTTTAAAAATCATTAAATTTAAAAAAAAAATCCATAAATTTAAAAAAAATTCCTCAAAAAACCTTAATTTTATGTTAAATAAAACTTCTCTTGTTACCTGGTGTCTGAAACAACAAAAAAGAGTAAAATAAAACAATTAAAGTGTAAAAAAAAGTGTTTTGAACACAAATTATTTGGATGATTTTATTTTTTCGATTTTAAACAAATTTTGGATAATTTTGCTGCTTCACATTCATTTCATGTAAGTTCAGCTTTAAACGTATTCAAAATTAGTTGTTTTTTTGTGTTATAACGGTATAAAGATCTTAATTAGTGTTTAATTATGAGGGCTTTTTTATAGCCAACGTTTTTATTTTCAAAGTTCTGCTTCAAATAATAAAGTGGGATTTTAAAGAAAAGATGTGTTTCAAGGGAAAAAATTTAAATAAAAAATTCTGATCGATTTTTAAAATGCGAATCCATCGATTTTTATAAAGTTATAAAGCAAAATTAGATTATTAAAGAGATTATGCTCTTTAGATAGAATCGAGATTGTTTTTTACCATCGTTATATAACTTTTTTTCTAACGAATCGAATTCGTTTAAAAATCTGTAATTTAGAAAGCAGATTTCGACAATTAATGTTGATTTTGAACTTGTGTCCAAAAATTAACAGACGGACAGAATATTAATTTAGTCCCAGAAATCGTTAAAAGATGCCTAAAGTCACCGAATTAAAAAAAAAAAAAAAAATTGTTAAAAATTAAATTTTCAAAAAAATTTTTATCAAAAATAATTTGTCAATATAAAATTTGTGTAAAATATCGTAAGTTTTTGTGGAAAATTTTAGGAAAATAGATTTCAAATTTCAGGTTATAAAAGAGGAATTATTTAAAAAAATAAAAAAAGAAAATAAAATTTAAATATTTTTCACAAGAATTAAAAATTTTAAAATTAAATTTTTAAAGATATTTTGAATTAAAAAAAATAAAAAATAAGTGAAATTTCGACTTTTTTGCAAATATTTGAATGTTGACGAAAATTTTAAATTTAATTTTACAAATAAAAAAACTTTATAAATTAAAAAAAATAATGATAAAAAGATTTACAATTTTTTATAAAATAAAAATTTTTGATAAAACTTTGATTTTTTTGGAAAATTTCATTAATTTCTTGCTAAACATGAATTTCAGAAAAAATTGGTGTAAAAAAATAACTTTTTAAAATTTTATTAAAAATTTAAAGAATAAAAAATAAAAATATATAAAATGTTTTAATTAAATATAATTTTTTGATAAAACTTTGATTTTTTTAATTCGAATTTTTGGCAATAAATTTTTCTTAAAAGTTTTATGATTATTTAAAAAAAAAAGTAGTTTTGAATTTAAAAATTTCTAAACATTGAATGTTAAAATGCAAAATTTTGTTGCAAATTTGAATTAAAAAAAGTTATTAAAAAAATAAAATTAAAAATTATTTATTTATTTTGTTTTTGTATTTTTTTTTATTAAAAATGTGAAACTTGCATTTATTAAAATTTATAATTAAAAAATATAGAATCAAAATTTGTTTTTTTAAATACTTTTTTTGTCAAAATTAAACTTTACTTTTCTTTAGTCTAAGTTTTGGTAAATATTTAAGTTTTTAGAAAAAATTATATTTTTTGAACTTGAATTTTTAGTAAAATTTTAATTTTTAGAAAATTTTAATTTTAGTAATTTATTATTTTTTTAATTTGAAATTTCAATTAAAATTAAATTAAAAAAGGAATTTTGGAAATTTTTTTAATATTAATTTTTACAGAAATTTTAATTTTCATTAATATTTGAATTTTTTTTGTAATTTTTTTATAAAATTTAAGTATTTAATCAAATTTTTTTAGTCAAATTTAAATTTGTAGTAAAAAATAATTTTTTTGAAAAATTTACATTTTTTATAAAAATTAAGATTTTTTTTAAAAAGTGAATTTTTAATAAGATTTTTTTTTTTTAATTTAAAATTTTTGTAAATTATTTGAATTTTTGTGAAAATTTTTATTGAAACCTGAATTTTTAATAAAATTTCTTCATTAAAAATTTATTTATTTTTTTAATTTTTAAATAAAGAAACATTATTTATTAATGTTTCCATCAACTTTTGGTACAATCCTTAGCATCATTAAAAAATCAAAGACAAAAATATGATTTTACAATTCAAAGTCTGCGACATATTTTCAGTTTAACACATTTTCTGCAACAAATATTGCTAGCAACATAGTTTCAACTATTGCAAAAATATATCTATTTTATTTCAAAAAGTTTCCATTATATGTTAAATTTTATTATGAACATGAGGAAAAAAAGTTGTTAGCAACATGTTGCTAAATTAATTTTTAAATAAAATTCAAAATGTTGCAAAACAAATTCAAATATTTTTTTAATTTCATCAAGTTGTAATTTTTAAATTAAAAATGTTGCATCTTAATAAATTTAAATGCAGGTTAATTTTTTTACGGTACTTTTATAAGTTGGTTTCAGCAACATGTTGCTAATAGTTATTTTTTTATAAATTAATAATAATAGTTTTCTTTATAAAACCAATAGATCCAATTACATAAAGTGAAATCATATTTATTTAATTATTTATTTGGTATAAATTTTGTTTTCGCAACATGTTGCAAATGAAAATTTTAATTCTAATGTTGTTTTAAATATCATATTTATTACGAAAACTGTAGTTAGAACTATAATTTTTTATATTAAAAAATGTTTTATAAATTTTGTTTCAGCAACATGTTGCAAGTGATAATTTTAATATTTAAAAAAAATATATAACCAGGATGTTTGGTAGAATTATATGAAGTATAAATGATTTTTATTTTAAAGTTATTTTTATTTGGATTTTTTCAGCAACATGTTGCTAATAAAAAATTATTTTAAAACCACTTAATCTCTAGTTATTTTTTTAGCAAAATTTCAAACCACCCACACATTTAATTATTGTTATTTTCTTAATATCCTCCATTATAATCATGAAAAAGCTGTCTGCTATGAAAAGTTTAAAAATAATTCTTCTAATAATGTTATCAACCTTAAAACTTTATTGAAATTGAGTGGAATTGATTTTTTTTTTATAATTTTTGTTTAATTTGCAATTTTTTTTCTCACTTCATCATTATTAATTAGTTTATTTAAAATCTAATCATTTGTTTTTGTTGTTATTTCCTGATTTGGTTTTTCGTTTAATTAAAAACAAATTGCCACAAGCTCTTTGTCCAAAATAACAATAATTAAAGTGGTTGATTGGTAATTCAAATGGTATCTCTTTTAGATTACAAAAACAACAAAAATTAAAAAAAAAGTACGGAAAACATTTATCTCAAAATAGTTTATCCCCCCCTCCTGCTTCAAAAACAAACAAATGTCCATCAGTTATTTTTATACTTGTCTTTGAAAAAAAAGACACTAAATCTGGTTATATAATTTAAAAATGCTTGTTATTATTTCTATACCCTTAAGTGGTGGAGAGGGTATATAAACTTTGTCATTTCGTATGTAACGCCAAGAAGAAATCATCTCAGTTCACATAATGTAAATATATTCTTGCATTACATCCAAATTTTAATTAATTTAACCATGTCCGTCTGTCTGTTTATTCGGTCTGTCTGTTCCGTCCATCTGTATGTTTTTAACATGCTCACATCCCCAGTAACTGACAGAGTTCAATGAAATTTAGCCTGAATATTTCCTACAGTCCTGAGAAGTTTCCTATTTAAAACCAGCAAAATCGAATCAGTATATAAAAAAATATAGACCGATATCTGAGGCAACCTCTAAATTCAAACAAAGAACTTTCATAAAAAGTAAATTACTTCACTGCCATTTGTAGTGGAGGGTATTAAAGGTTCGGCATAGCCGAATATGACATTATTATTTGTTTTGTTTTTGTCTCCATACGAAACGATAGAGATATCAAACTTCAACAATGAAAAGAAAAAAAAAAAACGAAATGAAATGGCAGCAAATGGCATGAAACGCAAATGACCAGATGAACCACTAAATAAAAAGCCATAAAACACCTTTTGAGAAACTAATTAGTGAAAATGACGAAAATGCAAAAAAATATAAAAAAAATTAAAACGTTATTTGATTGGCACCGTGATGATAAGTTAAATGAATGCAATTTTAACTAAAGACGTGACAATTGAAAATGTAAAGAAAACGAGTAAGAATGCGATATTCGGCTATGCCGAATATTTAATGCCCTACACCACAAATGCATGTGAAGTTAACACGTTATGTTACGTATATACACACTCACAGAGGTTTGTAATACTTAGACGTTTGCTTTAACTTAGAGGTTGTCTCAGATATCGGTTTATATCTTTAAACATACTAAACCGATTTCATTGGATTTAAATAGAAAACTTCTCAGGACTCTATATTTGGCTCAGGCCAAATTTCATTGAGCTCTATCAATTATTATGGACGTGAGCGAAACAAGATTAGACGTACAGGCAGATAGACAGACGGTACAGACAGACAGAAAGCTAAATCGACTCAGATTTTGATTTAATGCAAGAATATATATTCGTTATGGGCTCTGAGATGATTCCGTTTTAGTGTTACATATAGAATGGCAAACTTAATATACCCCCTTCACCACTTGTGATGGTGTAGGGTATTAAAAAATAACAAAAAATCTGCAAAAACAGATGAATTATTTTTGAAAAAATCACTGATTTCTGCTGATGCCAATAACTTTTTCTAAGGCAACGAATCGATCAAATTCCTTATAAAATGTTTGCAACATTTATTCTTTTATCTTTTGGCAGAACTTCCTTTGTTTTTTTATTACTTTTAGCCCCCATTCCATTTATCTGCCCATGTGGTCATGCCTTTAGATGGTTTCAATATTGCTACTATTTGCAACACATATGTTCTGGTCTGGTCTAGTCATCTTGTTGGTTTTGTTGGCAAATGTTTATAAATAAAACATCATCGACATCAACAATGCAAATTTAGAATGCATTTTTTCCTTTTTTTGTGATCTATTTTTAGAGATGATTGACGAAATAATTTGTTGATATTTTTATAATAAAACATCGAAAAAGAAACTTTTGATTTTCGTTTTTCAATCGAAAATAATTTTGAATATTTAAACAACAAATGTCATTCAAAATTTTTGATAAAAAGTTTTAAATAATTAAGAAATAAAATTAAAAGCAACAAAACTGCAACATAAGCAGTTCGAAAAATATTTAATTTAGTTTTAAATAATAATTAAAATAACACAAAAAATAGTTCGTCTTCTAATTGCAACATCTACAATTAGCAACATGTTGCTGTCAAAAACAATCAGGTTTAAACCATGTTTGAACTTTTCATAAATAATGATTGAAATACAAACAAAGTTTAAAATAATTATGTTCTCAAAGCAATTTTTTCAGTATACAACATGTTGCAGTCAACTAAATGTTAAACTTTTTAATAATAATAATTTTAATTTAATTTTTTTTTAAATAATTAAAACAACACAATAAATAATTTGGATACTAAATACAACAAAAAAAATTCTTAAGTAATGATGTTTCTAATAGTAAAATATTTCAATTAGCAACATATTTCAACCAAATAAATTTTTATAAATTTCAAATAATTATTATAACGATAGGAAACATGTTGCGGATAATAGCTATCAGATTTAAACTATGTTTAAACTTTAAATAAATAAAAATTAAAAAAGAATTATTCTAAATAATTGGGTTTTTAATAGTAACATATTTCATTAAGCAACATGTTGCAGAAGGCAAAATTTTTAATTTTTTAATGACAATTAACATATATAGTTTTTAAAATTATAAATTAAACAAAATAATAAATAATAACAAATTCTAAAAGCAACAAATAACACTTAGCAACATGTTGCGGCCAATAAAAAATAAAAAAATATTAAAAACAAGTTGCAATCAATATCAAGTAGCTAAATGTTTAATTTTTATTAATAATTAAAACACTAAATAAATAATAAATCAAATAATAAAGAATGTTTAAATTTTCAATAGCAGCATATATGAGTTTGCAACATGTTGCAAGCTAAATAAATGTTAACATAGTTCTTTAAATATATTTATTTTATTTAGTTTCTTTATTTTATAGATTTTGCAAAATGTTGCTAACAATTTTGCAATAAAATCAGTTTTTTTTACTGATAAATAAAATTTTGTGTAGAAAATTCCATTCATATATTTTAATAATTATAATAAAATAGTCCTGGCAACATGTTGCTCAGCTGGTTTGAAATTATTAAGAAAATTGATTCTAAAAATTTACAACTTAATTTAAACTATATTACAATCGCAACATATTTTAAAGAAATGAAAACTTGACAATATGTTGCTAAGGTGCTGCAAGAAGTTAAACATAAGCTCTTCAGTATTAAAAAACCTTAATGCTTGTTAGGAATTGGTTGAAAGGAAAAGTGATTGTTGCTAAACCATAAATATCAGTTTATTTTATTTTATTTTATTTTATTTTATTTTATTTTATTTTAATTAACTTTGTTGAAACTGTTTTTAAAAAAATATAACATATTATGGATATTTAAAGTTGGCAACATGTTGCTAATGTTCCAAGTATTTATGAGATTAAGGGATTTTTTATTTTCTATAGATTCATGTCAGAATTATAATTTTTATTTCAAGCAGGACAAGTAGTTTAATATACTTTAAAAAATATTGACAAAATGTTGCTAAGATTTAGATTAGGTAATGATGGTGTTTTTCATTTGTAGAAATCAATAGAGCTCAAAATGGCAACATGTTGCTAAGCGAGTTTAAACAATAAATTTAATGAATGTTAAAATAACTTAAAAGCGACATTTTGGAAAGGCAAATTTTTTACTTTAGCAACGTGTTGAATATCAAAAAAAGGAAAAGTTTATATTTTTTCATAATGAAAGGTTTGTAGTGTTTAGAAATAAGTTTAAAAAAATATTTTGTTGTACATTTTTTAGTTATAAATATATATCAACATGTTGCTTAACTGGTAATAACCCATATATTCTTATATTATTTCAAATGGCTTATAGAAAACTCAATTACAAGCTTATTCCTATATTTTAAAAAATATTTATAAGATGTTGCTAAGGATTAGTTAATGAAGCTTTTAATAGCAACATGTTGCAAAGCGAGTTTAAACATTAATTTCATTTAAAATTTTCTAACAAGATAGAAATAATTTATAAAATTAACTTTTAACTTAACATATTTTAGAAGAATTTTTAATTAGCAACATGTTGCTAATGATACACAAATAATGAAAAGATTTGTAATTATTATTTATCTCCTTTTAATAAGGAAAAGAAAATCACTTTAACATATTTTATGTGTTACATTACATATAAATTCCCAGCAACATGTTGCTAAGCATAATATTTCCTTATTTATTACATTTTCCATGATGCCAAAGTCCTTTTCACTATTACTTTTTTCATAAAAATTAACAATTTATGGCAAAATTATGTGTCTTCCTTCTCTCTCTCTCTTCCTTTCTCTTCCTGGCAATGTGAATTTGTAGCTTTAAGATTTATTGACTTGTCTTATGAAAGATAAAAATAATTCCTCTAAACCAGAATATTAAAATAAATTTTTACAATACTTTTTCAATGAGTGTAAACAAGAAATGTTAAGAATATTTAGAAAAAAAAATTCCTTAACATTTCTTGCAAAAAAAATGAAGATAGAAGAAGAAGAATATGATGATGGTAACAAAAATTAAAATACGTTAGTGTGATGATGGCTTTTTAGTGAAAAATTCTTTAGCTCATTAGGGTTCAATGATTACAACTCTGTTTACATTTACATACTCGTTGTTGTTGTTGTTATTATTGTTGTTGCAGCAATAAAAAAAATGCTAAAATGTGTATGTGAATTTGCAACATTTTTCTTTCTTCTGCATCCACAAATTTCAACTCCTTGTAGTATACGATTATTTGTTGGCAAGTCATGATCTTCATCATCCTCATCCTCATCATCATTGTCGTCGTCATGATCATTTGTGGCAACAGCAAAGACAACGTCCTCCTCATCTTTTACTCCATTAACATCTGCTCTATTGTAGATGTTTAAATATTGTTGTTTGTTTGTTTGTTTTGTTATTGTTGTTGCAATATTTTCTGTTGTTGTTGCTGCTATTTTCTACTCCTCCAATTTCTCAAGACTTCAAATTGTACAACTTTGTTGTTATTGTTATTTATTTGTTGCTGCTTTTTAGTATCTATTTTCAAACTCTAACAATGAGATGATGTTGTAGGAAAATACATTTTTTTGCTGCAACAACAACAACAAATAAAAATAATAAAAAAGTCATGCGAATCTATCTTTTTAAGGAAAGAAAAACTTACTCTGGGTTCTTTTTCTTTATAACGTATAATATTGAAACAGCAACAACAACAACAACAAGAAAAGAAAGATAGATGATGAAGAAAAAAATGAAAACAACAATGACTAGATACATGTTTATAAACTTAAAAACCGGATTATTTTATACCAATAGACAAAAAGACAGACAGATGAACAAACAAACAAACTAACAGCTATAAAGTTTTGTACGGACCGTTGGACAGACACGACTCTGGTAACTGAAAACAACTTCAACTTGACAATCCCTGGGTAAACAAGTTTGCCTCAAGCTGCTTTTTAATATTTTTCCATTATTGTGCATTTGTATTAGAGCAGAGTAAAAGTTTGTTATAGTATAAGTGGAGTTAACTTACAAATACGTTCGTTTCGAGAGAGTGTGTGTGTGTGTGTGAGTTGGTTGTGGCCGCTTTAAGTTGCTTTAATAGACCAGTCAGTCGTCCTATACATAGACATTATAATTTTTACTTAAACAACAAAAAACATTGCATTTTTATAGTGGAATCTAGAAAAAAAAAACTGTTGAATTTCTTTAAAAAGAACTTTTTTTCTGAAGTCGATAAAAATAAAGGCACCCATTTCTAGTTTTCTTCTTGGAAATATTTTCTTGCCACTTTTTTGTGTGTTGCTTCATCTCTGCTTCAAAATATCTTAGTTTGATTTTGAGATTTTTGCAAAAAATGTTGCCAAAGAGAGAATGAATTGTTTTTATTCTATTTTCATGTTTGGAAACTTCTATTTCTTTTATTTTTATTTTTTCTTTTGGTTTAGATGAGGTTGTCTTTAAGGTTTGGGTTAGAGTACAATGACACATTCATGTTATCGTAAAAATGGCAGAAATTTTTAAGGAGAACTAGAACTACGGGGGAGTTCATTTTGGCCACATAAAAGTATAATATTAAGAAATATTTGTTTTAATTGTGAATAATTAAAAAATTTCAAGTTGAATTTTAAAATTTCAAAATTCAGGAAGTTGTTGAAAGCTGCTTGTATTTAATTAGAAAAGAATTAATTTCATTAAAACAAAATATGGCAACATGTTGCTTGTATATATTTAGCAAATTGATTGAAACTAAGAAAAATTAATTAAAAACAAGTTTTCATTACGTAAAAATAATGAAATTATTTCTAAATATCCTTTGCAACATGTTGCTAGCATATTAAAATGCTTATAAACTTATTGCCAATGAAGTTATATATTTCGAAACATTTTTTAAATTAAGAAAACAAAATAAAATATATTTAAATTACACGAGAATAACATTAAACCATGTAAAATCTGTAGAAAAAAAAATAAATATAGCAACATGTTGCCAACAACATGAGATGCTTAATAAACTGTTAAAAACAAAAGAGACCCTTAATTTATATTAAAAATTTAATTTAATTGTGATAAAATAACGAGAAAGTATTATAAGTGAATTAAGCTTGTTAGAAACATGTATATAAATGTTGCAACTAATGTTAATGATTTTGCAGTAGTTTGCAACATATTAAAATTTTTTCTAAGAAAGAATTGCTAGAAAGTATTGGAAATCGAGAAAAGATATAAAAGAAAACTATATTAATCTAGCAAAGCCTTCCACCAGTATGTTGCATAGTTTACTAACAATACAATCAACCGCAACATGTTGAGAAACATTAAATTTACTAAAAAAAATTTAAATTTTCTTTAAAAAAGTTTAAATTATTTTAAAATCTAATAAATTTCTTTTTAAAATAAGAAACTGAAGAAAATTGTCGTAAACATTAATTATTTTTCTTTTGCTTAAGTATGCAACATTTTTCGTAAACATGTTGTTTGCAACATAATTACCATGGTTAACAAAGCTAAATTTTTTATTTTTTAGTTTTGTTAATAACATTTTATAAAAAAAATGATCACATAATTTTTCTGCAACATTTTCGAAAAAAATGTTGCTGGCAACATTTTTTAAAAAATAACTTAATTTCATAATTAACAGAAAAATGTTTTTAAATTTGTTAAATAAGAAACTGAAGAAAAAATTTTAACAAAAATTAATTATTTAAGATTTATCTTGGTTTGCAACATTTTATAAAAACCTGTTTAAGCAAACAACATTTTTTATATTTAAAAAAATAAATAAATAAATAAATAAATAAATAAATAAATAAATAAAAAAAACTTATAATCAAATGTTCAAAAAAATTTTCTGCAACATTTTCAAAAACATGTTTCTGCAACATTTTCAAAAAATGTTGCTGGCAACATTTATAAAAAAAAATTAAAAAAAATCCTTAAAAAACAAAAAACAAATAAAAACCACATCTAATCAATTTTCTCATAAAATCAGGAAATTAAATAACAACAATTGTCATACCTATAAATTATTTATAAATTTGTTTAATATCATTTTTTTATAATCCATATTTCCAGTTATTTCAACTATTTTTTAAACAATTATTCATTAAAACAATTTTTATTGTCTCTAATAAAAATTCAATAAATCACTAAATTAAGACAAATAACTTGGCCAAATGTTTAATAACAGAAAAAAACGATAAAAAGATTTTTTTGTAATTTATTATTAAAAAAATAACACAAAATTATATCATTTTCAATATTATTGTTCAAAAAAAACCAAAAACAAAGATAAAAAATAGTTATGCGTCATATTTTATGTGATTTTCTAAATATTCACCTAAAGTCACTCAGTCGGACAGACAGTCGATGGTTAAATAATAAAAATAATTTATATTTTTTTTTGTTTTTACATTTTTTACTTTGAATTACGGTTTTTTGTTGTTGTTGTTTAATTTTATTTCTTAACATGTTTTCTTCATTATTGGTGATTTTTTTTCTCTTCTCTTAATTTGTTAACGATCAATATTTTGCTTCACTTTATTTAAGTTTTTATACCCTACACCAACACCAATGATGAAGATGGTATATTAACTTTGTCATTCTGTGTGTAATGCTAAAAAGGAATCATATCAGATCTAATAATAAATAAATATATTCAAAATCTGAGTCCATTTAGCTATGTCCATCTGTCTGTCTCTCTGGCTGTTGTTACCACACTCACATTCATAATAATTGAAAGACCTTAAATGAAATTCGGTTTGAGTATTTGTTATAGTCCTGGGATGTTTCCTATCTACAACCAACAAAATTTATTCAGTGTACTATAAGATATAGAGCGATATCTTAGGCAACCTCTTTATTTAAGCAAAGAACTTTCGTTAAGAATCGACAAATTTGAATGAAATTTTGTCATAATATTTAATTCATTATCATTTCAAAAGTTATCAGAATCGGTTCAGTTGGAAAAAGTTATAGCCACAAATGTTGCCAATTTGATGACTTATTAATTTACTTCACACGCACTTGTGGTGGAGGGTATTAAAGATTCGGCACAGTCGAATATTGCATTCTTAGTTGTTTCTTACGTTTGTTTTTTCTGTATTTTATTTTTGGTTCCACTGGTATTGAACTAAATTAATGATTGGATATCAGGCCATTCGTATATGCGACTAAACGTCAGTTCGTCAGTCATTGAAATCAGTTTTGTTGTGCATAATTTATGCTTTTTTAAGCTCAAAATTACGTTAACACAAAGTCCAAAATGAAATATGACAAAAAAAATAACAAAAAATAGTATTTTAAGTATTGATCGAGTCATGTAACTATGACTGACTGACAGACGGACGACTTAGTGGTTTTTTGTTGTTGTTGCTCGTTAATGTTAAATTTTTCACGTTTGTCGTCATTAGCAAGTTTTGAATCATACAAAATTATAATAAAACAAAAATCAACAACAAAATTATAAACATATAAATAAACATTAAAAACATACATACATACTAACAGACGGACGGACGGTTAGACAGACAGACATACAGACATAAATAAAACAGATACAGAAATAGATACAATACTTAATAATGATATCAGGCAGAGCTTTAAAGGAGAGTTATGATTAAAATCACTTTTAATCGAATACTTGTTAATAACTGGATATATCTCCCGAACTGATAATCACATTAGTTTGGAATGTTTAGAGAAGTTATGGACTTGATCCCAATATTTGGTAAAAGTCATGTTGCAAACACCCTGTATTAAAGTAGGAAAAGTTACAGGGTGTTAAAGTTCATATTCTTAAAAATTTTTAAAATTTTGGATTTAATATAAACGAGGGTCATTTTCCAAACTGATAATCACATTAATTTGGAATGTTTAGAGAAGTTATGGACTTGATCCTAATCTTTTGCAAAAGTCATGTTGCAAACACCCTGTATTAAAGTATGAAAAGTTACAGGGTGTCAAGATTCATATCCTTTAGAATGCAAATAATTTTTGAAGTTAATAAAAACGAGGGTCAACTTGAGAATTTTAATTTCTTTTTCACTATATTTGTTAAGGAGTGCAATCGAAAAATTCTTAACATACATTTAAGTAAATGAAAACGACAGTTTTATTTTGTCAATTGACTGAAATTATTATTACAATTAATCCTAATGATGAATTTGCGAACCTTTTACGGGAACCCTTAGCTGTCACTTTGTGGACCAGATAGTCCATCTCTTTTTCAAATCTACCTCACTTTCGAACACCTTTTTCGGGCTTTTCAATTCTCTTCCAACAAGAGCTGAATATATCTCTACTGGCCATAGTCTGTGGGCAGTTTGGAGGAATTATCTTCCTTAATACAAATACCACGTTATTGTTTTTGTACAATTCAAAGGGACGTGTTTACCAGAGTGACGAGATGTCCAGTCAGATCAAAAATAAGTAGATACATTATGAATAAAGTCTTATAAATACAAAAAACTTTTTGGGAAATTTTGACTAATTTGGATTCTAAACTTTTTTTCAACACTCAACGCAAACTTTTGGACCAGAAAGTTGCAAAAAATCTTCCAGAACATACGTTTCCTCATAGATTATCCAACAAGAATATTTTTGTTTTTAGGAAACTTAACCTCAATGTCTGTGCTCTATTTTGACCTCTAAATTTCAACAAATTAAAATAATACTTGAAATTAAAATGTTAATGAAAAACGTGTGTTAAGAATTTTTCGATCTCACTCATTAGTAAGAAAAACATTTCAAGTTTTTTATATTTCAATTTTTGATTTCGCTCATAACGAATTTATTTTTACGTTTTTTTGCGATTTTTATATTAAATCGGCGATTTTTAACATTAAAGCGTTTTTCTTAATATTTCATCGGATTTGTTCCTTTTAGCAATATTTATTATTTCAAAAGGAGTATCGACATTGAAGTGTCTTATAGTACATAATACAAGTCTCTGTTCTGTCATTTTTAAGTTTAAATGTATTTTGAGTATGAAAACATTTTTTTCTTACGTTTTAGCGATTATTTTCAAGTTTCTGCGTCTTGTTTACATTTTCGCTATTAATGTTATTTTAGCGATTTTTAACACTTTTTCCTTTAAGCAATTTTAAAATCTAAAACAAAAAAATCTAAAACAAAAGTTCCCTTTTAGGTGATTTTTCCTAATTTCCTAAAGGCGATTTTTATAATTCCGAAATAAATGTCTCTTTTTGGTTCTTTTTAAGTTTAAATGTGTTTTCAGCACAAAAACATTTTTCGTCCTTTATTGATAACATTGTAATGTATGACTTTTATTACATTTTAGCGATTATTTTGATATATTGTTTTAGCGATTTTTAACGCATTTTCCCTTGAGCTATTTTTATGCTTGTTTGAATATGGCAATTTTTATAGTTCTAAAATAAAAGTTCCCTTTTAAGCGCTTTTTTATTTTGGAAACGTTTTTTTTCTCATTTTCGAAAGTTCGAAAGGAGTGTCGAAATCTGGCGATTTTTATAATTTAAAAAGAATAAATTTTAATTTTAGCGTTTTTTTTAATCCTTAAATGTATTTTCCAGCATTTTGTCTTGTTTTGGCATTAAGGAAGTCTTTATGTGATTTTCTTTCAATTTGGATTAAAATTGGACTTTTTTATGTTTTCATTCTTTTAAAATCTGTTTCATTTTTGTTTTTGTCTTGTCTTTTTGGGATATTAATGTGGGCATATTGGGCGTGCTTTTTTCGATTACTTTGGCTCTTAAAGTTGTGGTTTGTTTTTCTAGTTGTTGCTGTTGTTGTATCTTGTATTATCGCTTTTTATAAATCTATGGAATGCAGAAAGGTGGTAATTAATGCAGAGTTGTCTTTGCAGTTCCAAGTCAAGTTATAAGAAATCAAAATACGATGAAGAAAATAAAATAAAAAAACCATAACAAATCCATATTGAGGTTTAACTTTTTTCAATTTTATTTTAATTTTTTTTAATCTTTTTTTTTTTTTGGAGTTTGTGGTTTTTTTTCTAAAAATCAAATCTGGTTTATTTGGTTTGAAAGCGCAGTTTGTTTGTATACCCTCCACCACCACAAGCGATAGAGAGGGTATTTTAATTTTGTCAATTTGTGTGTAACGCTAAAAAGGAATCATTTCAGACTTCATAATGTATTTATATATTCACACATCAAATCTGACCGTCTGTCTGTCTGTTGTTGGCAGACTCACATCTATAATAATTGACAGACATTTTTTATAGCAAAATCGGTTCAATTTATTATAAGATATAGACCGACATCTAATTCAACCTCTTAGTTAAAGCAAAAACTTTCGCAAATTGTCAATTATTAATCCATAAATTATAACGAAATTTTTCCATAATGTAATTATAAAAATCGGTTCAGTTGAAAAAAAGTTATAGCCAAAAATTAATTATCACTGATTAAGTGTTCCGTGTTATATCAAAAAAAGTTTTATATATTCTATACATTTGTGTGTGTGTCTGTGCGAGTGCATATAAACGAAACATAAGGCATTTGTGTTGGAGGGTATTCTAGATTCGGCATGGCCGAATATTATATTCATACTAATTTTTTAAATTTATTAGAGTGCGTAATGTTAACAAACTGTCACAAGTAGTGCGAAGGTATTTGATTTTAGATTTTATTTATATTTTATACAATTTTAGTTGATTTTATTTTTTTCTTTCATAAATTATTTCATTGCACTCGTTAAACATTCTTCAACACCTTGTTTTTTTCAGTGGATTGTTGTTTTTTTTTTACAATTAACTGACCAAACAGCTGGGGCAACAGCAATAATTAAAGGCAAAGTCCCCATAAACCTCAAAAGACAAGTGTGTAACTAATAACTAGTATTAATACCCTACACCACTGTAATCTGGTTTGAGCAGATGTTTGTAACATATGGGAAAAATGGTATAGCAACCGCTTTTCTGAGTAGATTTAATGATGCCTGTCTGTCTGTCCATGTAAACGTTTTGAACACTGAACAGGTAGCAATTTTTAATAAATTTTTTATGAAATTTGTTACTTGTTATTTCCTTGACTCAAGAACGAAGCCCATAGTAGCTTGTTAACAAATGTCCTCCCGGAATGGGCTTTTTACAAATGTCCCCTCGGAATGGGATTTTTGGCTCATACAAGTATTAAATATAAAACGATTTCAACGAAATACAACATGAAATTTGTTACATGTTATTTTCTTGGTTCAAGAACGAAGCCCAAAGTAGCTCCTTTACAAATATCCTCCCGCAATGGACTTTTTATAGTAGTTCACATAAAAATGTCCTCTCGGATTGGGATTTTTAGCTCAACATTTATTAAATATAAAGCGGATTTAACGAAATTCAACATGAAATTTGCTACATGTTATTTCCTTGGCTCAAGAACGAAGCCCATAGTAGCTCCTTTACAAATGTTCTCCCGTAATGGACTTTTTATTGTAGCCCCCTTATAAATGTCCTCCCGGAATGGGATTTTTAGTTCATACAAGTATTAAATATAAAACGATTTCAACGAAATTCAACATGAAATTTGTTACTTGTTATTTCCTTGACTCAAGAACGAAGCCCATAGTAGCTTGTTAACAAATGTCCTCCCGGAATGTGCTTTTTACAAATGTCCTCTCGGATTGGGATTTTTAGCTCAACATTTATTAAATATAAAGCGATTTCAATGAAATTCAACAAAACGAAGTTTTGTAGTATTCAAAATCTATGTGCCAAATTATACGAGGGTTGGTCCATTATTTCTCATAGTTCCTATACGTGTCCTGTACCAAATAACATTTTGAAGGGCTTAAATCTTGTAATAAAAATTGGTCAAATTAGGATAAATATAATTTCGAAATTATACGAAGATGCTTTAGCTCCAATATAAACTCCTCCCAGAAAAAATCCTTTTCAAACGCATAAATTTCGCATAAATGTTAGTTTCACAATATTGTACTGTACACTTAATAAAAAGTCAGAAAAGAAAATTGTGCGAGGGTTGTTCATAAATTTTATCGTATCTATCATTTACAATCAACAATGTGGTGTAGGGTATTACATAGTCGAGCTTGACCGACTTTATCATTTTAACTTGTTTTTTTCTTTTCTTTTGTTTTATTTTATTTTTTAATTAAATATTTATAAAATTTGTTAGTGTCTCTTTTATGGCGTTTTTAGCCAGTTTTTGATTTCATTAAATTTATTTACAAAATAAATTACGTTATTTTACATAACATTGACCCTTCGCAATGAAACGCACATATGGAAGTAATTTAAAATGATAAAAAAAAACATTAAAAATAAAATTAAAAATTAAAAAATATAAATAAATTTTTGTTTCAGTTTTTTTTCAAAACCAGAAATTTAAACAAGTTTTTTTCTGTCTCCTCTAAAATAAATAATTTTTTTTTCAAGTCATTTTTCTTAAAATCACAGACAGAAAATAATTAAATCAAGTTTTCAGTGCTGCAGTTAGAGGGGAAAAGTATTCTTGCTATAGAAATTCTAATAAAAGTTGACAGTTCTCAGGCAATTTAAAAAGACAATTTAATGGTAAAGTCGTCGCCTATAAACGAACTAATAATTTATAATGTGTTATTAGTTTCTCAAGGCTTTTTCCAGCTAAAGGCTTGTTACATTAAATATATCATTTTCTATGACATATTAGAGCCATAAGAAATCCGGTGTCCATTTGATTAAGTCCGCACTTGCAATTGTGTAAAATTAATTTGTTGGAAAATTTTTTTGACTACCGAATTAATTGAAAATTCTTCTAGAGGTTGCAAAGGACTTTGGCTTAAAAAGTTCCGAAAATGACTCCCATAAAAAGTCCAGGATTAGAGTCATGAGGACTCAAAAAAATATATCACGGCATTTAAGTCATTTAACTATCACAAAGTTTTCTCCAGCTTAATACTTGAAAATTGATATATTAAATATATATAAATATAAAACATTCAGACCTTTTTAAATTATATATATTTTTTGACCATAATAAATTCACTAATTTAAAAGCTATTATAAGTTTCTCATGGCTTTCTCCAGCTTATGACTGGAAAAGTTATAAATATAAGTATATCATTTTATAAAACACGCAGACCTTTTAAATTCCATATATATAAACTATGAATAGTTTCTGAAGGCTTTCTCCAGCTTATGACTTGAAAAATTAAAAAATATAAATATATCGTTTTTATAAAACACGCAGAGCTTTTTTCAATTCTATATAATTTTAGACCATAACAAATACGGTGCCCATTTACATTATTCCCTCTGTCCATCCATCCGGTTGCTTACAGTTTGCAGTAGAGTAAAATTAATAAGAAGTCCAGGGGCAGAGATATGAGGCTTTCAAATCAGGTATCATGACATTAAAATTATTTAACTTTTACTCAATATCAGAAAATTCTCACTATATTACAATTATCGGTGAAGTCTTTAAAAAGTAAAGGACTTTTTCCTTTAAAGCTCAGAAAATAACACACATAAGATATCCAGGATTACTGCTATGAGAGCTTAAAGTAAGGTACCCCAGAAATTAAGAGAAACCTACCAATTTTTTGAATCTGTGAGTTCTGAAAAGTGGAAGCTAGGAGGACTCAAATTAGGGTACCTCATTTTATCCACAATGATGACTATAAAAATAATACATGAAACTGTTCAATGGGAATAAGGATCGGGGGACTATAATTTATATAGATGAAATATTATTAAGCGCATATTTCTGGATCAATTACAAGGAAAATTTTTAAATTTTTAGGTGAATTTGTGAAAGAATTATTGAGCAGAAGTGGAAGTCCATATAATATTGAATGCAGTACTAAAATGTTGATCAGATCAGGTCCTGTGATAAGCCAAAATTTCTTGAATCGGAAACATGGTTTTAAACGTTAACCGATAGAGGACATTTAAAATTCGTTATGGCTGAATATACAACTTTTATTTATTGGTTTTGTGAAGTTTTCTTAGACGTAAATGTTTTTCTATGATTCATTTGATTAAATTTAAATAAATTTCCAAAGCTGCAAATAAAATAGCATTAACGCTTTTAAATTGCTTAATTGAAATTAAAATCACTTTTGCATTAAAATTATGCATTTAATTATATATTTCGATTTAATTAAAAAAACCGGTGACAAAAATCTTAATATTGAGTCATAATTGCGTTTTTCTAAAAAAAAAATATTGTAATCAGATATTTTTTATTGTAAATCGTTAATTAAATGTTATAATTTTTAAATCGTTATATTTAAAGGTCTCAACAAATTAATGTCCGTCCTTTCGTCTGATTTCTATACATTAAACTGAAATTCGGAACTACCGATAACTGAGAGGTTTGTGTGATATTTAAATGAAGTAAAATGACAGTTTTAGAATTTTTGTTATTTATTTGAAATAACGGTCCATTTAAATTAGAGTTCAAAGAAGCCGATCGTGATTTCCCTTAAGGACGTTTTTTTTTTTTGGTATGAAAATTAAAGTTTTTTATTTAAATTAACAGAAAGCCAGACGGAAGGACGGACATCATTATTTTGTTATCGGTATTATTTTTTAATTTTGATCATGTTTATTGAGATCCTGTATTATTGTTCTTTTCAGAACAAATCAAAATATTTTATAGTTAAACATTGGAAGACTGATATATGACAAAAAAACTAAGATCTTTGAAAAAAATATTATAGTATTTAGAAAGACGGACAGAAGGACAGACATCTTTATGCCTACAGTTTTATATATAATAATTTAAAATAATGTTTTTTTTATAAATTTGGCAACTTTTCTTAAATTTCACTATATGAAACTAGTTTTTAAGGAAAAATTAGCCTGAAATATTAAAGTCTCTTTAAAGAGTTTAGAAAACATTATTTCAATATTTTGTAAGTCTCTAAAGAAAGACAGAAGGACGGGCATTATAATTTTAAGTATTAAATATTTTAAATATATATAATGACTTGAACTTACGAAACTAAAGACTTTTGGCAATATTCTCTTTAAAAACATGTACCCAGCAAAAAAATATCTAAAATTCTTGAAGGGGTTTAGAAATCATAATTTCAGCATTAAGTTATAGTCTACAAGGAAAGACGGAAGGATAGATATTATAATAGTTAAAGTTTTTAATAAAATCTAAGAATTTTTTAGACTTTTGCTAAATTTTTCTATACAAAAAAACCTCAAATGCAAAATAATGCTAAAACATTTAAGTTATATTTTTAAGGGACTTGTAAAACACATAAACAATATATAGTTGATTATGTAGAGGGAAAGACAGAAGGACAGACATCATAATTATGAGGGTTTTAAACATAATGAATTCAAATACATTTTCTTAAGAAATTGGAGACTGTTAGCAAATTTATCTACAAAAAAAATATCTTAAAAAATAAAAAGCTCTGAAATATTTAAGAATTTATTGAGGGTTTTGGAAAAGATAATATCAATATTTAGTTGAATTTCTACCAGGAGAGACAGAAGGACAGACATCATAATTCTTAAAGTTTTTAATGTAATGACTTAAAATATATATTTTAAGGAAACTAGAGAGTTTTACCAAATTTCTCTATATGAAAAAAAGTTCCTAACGTAACATAATTCTGAAATATTTAAGCTTTTTTAGGGGGTTTTGAAATTAAAATTTCAATAGAAGGACAGGCATCATAATTCTTAAAGTTTTAAATGTAACGATTTAAAATATTTATTTCAAGGAAACTGGAGAGTTTTACTAAATTTCTCTTTACGAAAAAAGTTCCTAACGTAATATAATTCTGAAATATTTAAGCTTTTTTAGAGGGTTTTGAAATTAAAATTTCAATATTTGTTTTATTATTAACAAGGAAAGACAGAAGGACAGACATCATAATTCTTAAAGTTTTAAATGTAACGATTTAAAATATATATTTTAAGGAAACTGGAGAGTTTTACTAAATTTCTCTTTACGAAAAAAGTTCGTAACGTAATATAATTCTGAAATATTTAAGCTTTTTTAGGGGGTTTTGATATTAAAATTTCAATATTTGTTTTATTATTAACAAGGAAAGACAGAAGGACGGACATAATAATTTTTTATCCTTTATATATATTTACTTTTATAAAATTCTAAAATATTTTATAAAGAATAATAAATGTTTCGTATAATTTTTAAAAATAATAAAATGTATTAAATTTAATCTTACAAGCCATTTAATTTTTCATCATAGATTAATTCCAATTACATCTTAAAGTTGGTTTTTGTTCTCATAAAATGTCTTTGAAAAACTCATAAATATTGTCATGTCATTTCTAATATATTCGAAACATAAAATTGCATTTAATTTTTGTAATAAATTGAAGGTCTCCATTGGCACACAGACAAACAAATCATTCACTTTCATAAGATAAATAGAATTTATTTTACGTTTTCTTTATATATATAGAATTTGGGAACTACTGTCTTTTTTCACATTTACTAACTTATGGTTAAAGTTATTTATTTTTTAAAACTGCCATTAAATTATTTTTTTATTGTATAAATTTTATTTCACTTCATTTTTTTATTCAGTATTAAGAAAAAAGCTTACTGACTGACGACGGACGGATGGACGACCTTGTCATTTTTATTATTTAAACAGTTGTGTTTTAGATATTTTTGCTTTACTTCACTTTACTTTTCTATATATGTTTTGTTATTGTTATATCCTACACCATCATTGGTGGTGGCGTTACACCAACCTTTAAGTGTACCATTAGGTTCGGAATCATTTTTCGAATCGATTTAACAATGTCCGTCTGTCTGTCCTTCCGGCTGACTGTCCATGTAAACGTTGTGAAAAGTCTGGATAAAATTTGGTACACGTTATGGACCAAACCCAAATAATACGAGGGTCGTTTATTTATATTTTATAACTACCATTTATAACCAACATTGTGATGAAGGGTATTAACCAGTCTGGTTTGATCGACTATAATATTTTTATTTGTTTTTAATTTGTGATCAACGTTTAGTATTTCATCTTAAAATCTTGTGAAAAAAGAAGATGAAAAAAATTACTTAATAAAGTTTAAATTTGTAAAGTTTTGTAGAGCTTTTTTTCAAAAAAAAAAAAAAATCTCAAATAGAATGGAATTTTGTGAAAGAAATTTGAAATCATTATTTTTAGTAGTAAAAATACTAAAAACAAAATTGTGTTTTAGTCATATCTTATCTAAACCCCCTGATTTAGTTTTTTATACGTTAAAACAAATAAATTTTTTATCATTTTAGCAAAAACAAAAAAAAAACTAAAGGAAATAAAAACTAAAATAAATAAAATAACAATTTAAGTTATTTAATGAAATTTACAGAAAAAACAATTTTAATTTTAGAAATTTTAATTAGACTTTTGGGCAAAATTAAAGACAGACAGAAGGACGGACAATATTATTCTGGAACCACTATAATATTTTTTATATTGAAAAATTCTTCTAAATTATTGATCTTTCTAAATTCCACTCAGTGGTCAAAAATTATAGTTTTATATTAAAATAACCATAAATTCTTTTAAACAATAAGATCATCGGCAAAGTAATTTCTTTATACATTCAAATGCACAGAAGGACAGACGGAAGGACGGACAATATAAGTTTGAATACATTACAAATATTTTAAACTCAATTAGATTTATTTAGATCGTTAATAGTTGTTCTCAACAGATCACTACTTAAAAATGAGAAAAATCGATTCAAATTGGAATGTAGAGACATTTTAACACATATCTGAGTGCACAACAAGGCAGAAGAAAGGATACACAAAAACAAAGCTCAATTAAATTTAACCATATCGTTTATGGTTATTTTTTATAGCTCGCTAATTAAAAACATCAAATGCGCTATAAACAGATCGATACAAAAGAAAAAAATCACAAAATTTAAAAGAAAAAACGATCTATAAAAAAAAATATTTTAAATTCCTATTTAAATTTAAAGAAATGCAGACGGAAGGACGGACCACATTATTTTGCAATTGCTACGAATTTCTTTATTTGGTCAAATTTGTTTAGATCCTTAATTGCTATATATTCGACTAAGTGGAAAATGTTATAGACCGATATATTCCAAATCGGATTAGTAAAGATATTTCTAAAGGTTCATAAGTAATAGAATTAGTAAACAAATAAGAATGTATAGTTGGTTAAGCCCGACTATCTAATACCCTATACCACATCTTTGGTTAAAAGAAGTGATTATGAAAAACTGATGAACTACCCTCGTATAAATTCATTTTCTGATTTGTTCTTAAGTGTGCAGTACATTATTGTGACACATCGATTTATATTAAATTTACGAGTTTTAAAATGTTTTTTTTTTTTTTTTTGGAGGGGGGGGGGGGTTTACATGAGGCCTACAAGAAATTAAGAACCGATCCTCGTATTATTTTACACAAAGATTTGTGCTTATATTTATCTTAATTAAACCAATTATTACATGTGAGATTTTTGCCCCTAAAAGTGATATTTGGAAGGATGTTTGTATGGAAACTTATAAGACTTACTTGTGCTAAATTTAGTTAAAATCGCTACAAATATTTGTATGGAAGGTACGTACAATATTGGACCGAAAATGGCCAATTTCAATAGACTTCGTCAAATTTCATCGAGATATTTCAGAAATTACGACCTGTAAACTGCTCACAACTTTTACATGGACAGCCAACCGAACAGACAGACAGACGGACATCGTAAAATCGACTCAGAAAGTGATTCTAAGTCGAATGGTATTATTAAAGGTGGCTGTAGCACCATTAAACCTTAACCACATTCGGTGGTGTAGAACAAAAAAAAAGGAACCGATTTGAAAAGGTTGTGAATCGCTAACAATTTTAATTAAGTTTTGAAATTCTTTAAATAATTTGAATATTTTTTTAGATAATTAAAATATTTTGTTTTAACTATTTTTTTAAATTATTTAATATTTTTTTAATTATTTTCTAAACACATAAATAATTTTTATGACTTTAAAAAAATTCTATAAAAGTATTTAAGTGAAATAATTAATAAACAAAAGTAGTTTCTACCTGTTGGACTTTGCTGCACAAAAGTTTTCTAGATCTCGAAAGAAAATTCACAAATCAAAATTTGTACTAAAAAAATTGGGATCAAATTTGAAAATTCTCGCTGCAATAGATGTTTGCATATACGATTGTCAATATTTGCTTTTCATAGGGGCTATTTCTCTCCCTGATCCTATCCGTCCTACATTGAGGAAGTGATTGGAAACAAATTTAAAAATTTTCGCTTTTATAGTTCATTAAATATTCTTGAATTGAATATTGAATATTTGATTTGTATGGGGCGGTACATCTTCCCTTGGTCTTTTCCATACTACATTCTGTCCAGTAAAACAAATGATTGAAAACGTTATTGAGACCAAATTTCAGAATTTTCATTTGTATAATTCTTTAGTTATTATTGCTTTGTATAGAGGATACTTTTTCCCCTGGTCCTAACGGAATTTTTATTGTCTAAGTGACTATCGGTTATATTGGAATCACTCACCCTATTACATAGCATTATAAAACTGGGTCTTATAATCCGATATTTCAAATAAGGAATGAGATGAAATACTGAACTTTTTTCGGAAACCCCGTACATTAATGTTTTTATAGTGCTTTCTGTCACTTTGCTCGAACAGGTATTCCATGTCCGTTTAAAATCTACCACCTTTTTTGTGTTCTTCAATTCTTCGTTCAATATCTCTCCACTGGTCTAAGCTCCTGCTGTGTTTGAAGGATTCGCCTCTCTTGTTACAAATAACACATTATAGTTCTTGTACCATTCAAGGGCCACCTGTTACCATAGTAACAGGACGCCAAGTCAGGCCAAAAATAAGTAGACTCATTATGAAGTCTTATAACTCGAAGCTGGCTTTTTTGTAAATTTCGGTAAATTTCACGAGCATTAGAAAACTTGGTCTTTTTGCTTTCAAGTTTTTAGCAGCGTTCCTGTCTGGTACTTTTTGAGCCTTGTATGTTTTTAAACCTCCATTAGCTTTAAAATTTCATAGTGAGCTAAACGGTTTGTTCACCTACCGAATGTGTTGCAAGCTCTCTTGCAAATGCTTTCTATTTTTTGTATTAGAAACATCATGTGGACCATTTCTCCTACCTGAATTAGGTTTTCTATCAACGGACAAGTTCTCTCGGTACCGTTTCATAGCATTGGAAACAGTTTGACAACAGGCTTTTAAAGTTTTGGCAACTTTTTGTAGGGCCAAGTTGGGTTATGTTGAAAATAATAATTTTGAAAAGCACTTTTTTCTGGTCACTGATTTTAATCAGATTCATATTTATATTCACTTGTTTGTCATAAATCATAATAACCGACATGTTTCACAAAGGCAACTTGACAAAAAAAATCAAATCAAAAATAATGTGTGTTAAGAATATTTCGATCTCACTTTTTATAATAAAATTGGGTGTTAAAATCTTATATTTCAAGAAAATAAAAAAAAAATAATGAAATTAAAAACTTGAATTTGTAAACAGAAAAAAATTCTAAACATTCAATGACAGATTTATGACGTTTATCAAAGAAGAGAAACAAAACACTTGAAACGGAAAAGAAGTTTTCGTTAAACAACAAAAAAGACAAGCGGAAATTTAAAACTCGATTTCTTAACAATTCATTACTTCTCTAACACAATTTGAGGTCTTCAGAAACAAATTCCAACTACAAGTTCAAGTACGTTTTTCTCCACTTTTTTTTCACACAAACAAATAATGTTTGTAATAAACAAAGTTTGAAGAAAAAAAATAATAATAAAAAATTCATGTTAAATTGTAAAAAAAAATTATAAAACAAAAGAAGAAAAAATTATGAAAGAAAACTTTGAAAAAAAAAATCATAACATTTCCTTAGAACTAATTGTTTTTAAAGCTTTTTTTCAGCAACAACAACAACAACAACAACAACAAAAATAACGATAAATGCGGATGCGAACAAGTGTTTTTAACCAACTTAGTTGTTGCTTTCAAAGTTTATTGTCAAATGAATTCGCATAATTCTCACGTGACAGTCGAGTGAAATAAAGTTAAAAAAAAAACATAAAATAAAATTAAATCTAAATAAATAATGAATCTTCTTGTATTTAAGTCTTTTTCGTAAAAAAGCTCTTGTTATTTTTTTTTTTGCTTAACTTAACTTAATGTGGGCTGCGGAAATTTGAAAAAAAAAGTGAAGCAACTTGGAAATAATGTAAATATTTTTAAAATTATATATCATATGACAATGTAACGTTGTGTGTTTTCAACAACGACCTACCTTTAAAATGAAGACGAACACAAAAAAAACATTATTTTGTTGCCAATAAACATCTTAGCAACATGTTGATGATTCTTATAAATATTCACACCAAAAAAAATATGTGAAAAAGTTATAGTCGGTTAAGTCCGACTATGTTATGCCCTTTGATTGTAAATGACAGCTACGAAAAATTTATGAACGAACCTCGTATAATTTGTTTTTTGTTTTTTTCTTAACATTTATGTCAAATTTATGGGTATGAAAAGGATATTTTTCGAAGGCTTATCTCGGAGCTAAAAGAAATGATGGACAGACCCTCGTATAATTTGCTATGCTTAATTATTCTTAAGTGTGCAGTACATTCTTGCGAAATTAATATTTTTTGTGAAATTTATGTTTTTTTTTTTTTGGGGGGGGTTATATCGAAGCTAAAAGAAATGATGAACCGACTCTCGTATAATTTAGAACATCATTTTCAGCTTAAATTTATCTTAATTTGACCAGTTTTCATTATAGTACCACTTCTGTTGAATTTCCATAAAATAGCTTTGTATTTAGGCTTTTTATGACTTTGAAATCCCATTCTGGGAGGACATTTGTATAGAAGCTGCCTGAAATATTGGACTGAATATGACCAATTTTAATACCGTTTAACGTTTACATGGACAGCTAGCCGGAGGAACGAACATAGTTAAATCGACTCAGAAAATAATACCCATTCAAGGGGAGGGGCTTGTATGGGACATATAAGAAGTAACGGATCAATCCTCATATTATTTGGCACATCGAATTAGAATACCATAAGACTTCTTTTTGTTGAATATTGGACTCCATTCTGGGAGGAAACTTTTCTGGAAGCTGCCTGAAATATTGGATCGAATATGAAGAATTTCAATAGGCTTCAAAAGTCCTTGAGCTTAAAATCTAATATATACCGATTTTCATTAAGATAGTTAAAAATTTAAGACGTGTAGAGTGTTCACAACGTTTACATGGACAGCCAGAACGGCAGACGGACGGACGGTCATAGTTAAATCGAATCAGAAATTGATTCCGAGGCGAACGGTATACTTAAAAGTGGGTGTTGCACCTTTTTTCTATATGTTACAAACATCTGCACAAATGCATAATACCTCAACCATCTACGATGGTGTAGGGTATAATAAACAACAAATCAAATCATAATTAAGTTATTGTTTTTGTAATTGAAAAAAATCTTAAAATGATTTAATTAATGAATGAATTAATTAAAGCGAAATAATAATTTAAAGAATTAATTTAAAAAATCTGTGAAGTTTTCAGCTCATAACTCTTGTATATTTGAACCGATTTTGCTAATTTTTGAAAGCAAGAATCCAAGAACCCTATATTATATACTGATATAATTTATATATATCTAATTTATTGCATATTTTTATAAAACCGATTTCGAAAACAAATTTCTCAAAAGTCAATCAAACAAATTTCACTAGAGGGAGGCCGGCTTATGTTCCCATTTAAACCATTATGTAAAATAATTATACAAGTAATATATATCATTTGAAAGGTTATTAATTAAGGAATAATAATGTATAAGAAAAAAGTATTAGAACAAAATTTCTTAAACAAATTTGTAAAAAAACTATAAATTTGTATGATAAGTGTAAATAAAAGTTTATATTAGATCCAAAATAAAATCTATATAAATAAAGTCAGTAATAACTTTATTTATTTTAAAATTTTATTATAACAAAAGAATAATAGTTTTTATAAAAATCCATAAACAAATTCCCAATTTTTTGTTTTAAAATGCCCAAAATTCCAACAGCTAAACAATTTATTATTTTCAGTAATTCAGCTGTTTTTTCGGGTTTAAAAAAACGTTTCAGGTTATTAAATTCTTCTTTTCTCTTTTTCAAAAGAAGCTAAGAAACTGCGCTGTTTCAAATCGATTGGAATATGCTTTAGAATTGCGTATGAGAAATTCTCTTAAAATAAATTTTGTAGTTTTAAAGTTACAAAATTATTTCCAACAGCATCGATTTGCTTTTTTTGTTTCAGGAAATTTTAGGCGAACCATTACTTGGAGGTCCACTCTTCAACCCCTTGTTACGCTAAGAACTTGTACTTTTTCAAATCAGTTAGAATACTTCTCTAGATTGTTTAGATGAATTTTTATTTAAAAATATTTCAAAGATTTTAAATTACAGAATAATTTCCAAAAAATTTTGATTCAGTTTTTTTGTTTTTATTAAATTTATGGCGTTAAAATTTGGGAGTTTACCGCTCATTTTCCATATATTCCAAAAACCTGTATTTCCCAAAATTAATTGAAATATATCTCAAGATTAAGCATAAGAAATTTTATTCAAATATTTTAAATAGTTTTGAAGTTATATAATTATTTCCGAATACATTGTCTTGGTTGTTTTGTTTTAAAAATTGTTTAAAGGTGGCCAACTAAGATTGCCATTTATCGATACCTACATACTCTAGGGATATGTGCTCCTCGTAAGCAATTACAATATATTTCATGAGTGTATATATGAAATTTTATTTAAATATTTTCAGTAATTTTAAAATTATTGAATTGTTTCCAAAAACGTCGTTTTTATTTTATTTATTTTAAGGTGATCAAGTTTTGGGAGTTCTACCACTAAAAAATCTAATAGCTTTTATTAAGGATTTTTTATTATTTATTTATAAATATTATGTTTTAATTGAGTTTATTAAGTTTTTCAACATAAACTATTCTGTTTATAATCCTGAAAAAAAATTGTAATAACAAAAAACTGGCAGCTGTACTGATTATATTGAATCAATATGATTGATTGAAATACATAAAATATATTTCTAATTAAAGGAGTTTTTTAGGAAAATGGGAAAAATATCAAATTTTTGCTACTTTTACACTTAAAACATTATTTCCCTAAAATTTTAAGGAAATAACTTTAAATAAAAATTTGTTTAAAAAAAATAGATTAATTCACAAAAAAGCGATTTTTTCCTTAATCGTGTATTTTGCAATAAAGTCTCACAGATTTTAATTAAATCCAAAAATAATATTTATTTCGCTGCAATTCACATGCAAGTTAAGGTTTTTTTCTTGGTTTTCATTAAATCTTAAATCAACTTAATCGTAATCATAACGATTTTATTAGCAAAATTTTTGCGATTTTTTTTCTCTATAATTTTTTTTTAGTTCCCAAAAGGTGTGTAATGAAATACAATTTAATTTTAAAAATTTTGTTTATGAAACTTTACATTGGCATTCGTTTTCCTCAAATAAAAAAAAAAAGAGTTGAATGAAACTTTAAGAAGGTAAAAAAATGGAGACTAAAAACTGAAGACAATTTAGGCGTTTTAAGCAAAAAATCTGAAATTTACAAAATAATGAAACAGAAGTCAATGTAAAACCCTCACACATTCAACAGAAGACAGACAGACGATGTCTTTTGATAAACCAAAAAAAATCATAATTTTTTTTATATAAAGAAAAAATTCATATGAATAATTATATGGAACTTGTTGCAACAACTTGTTGCTGCTACAAGCAGCAAAAATAACACTCACACACTTAAGAAAAACTGTGACAGGTTTCTTTTTTGTTGTTGTTGTTGTTTTTTTTTCACCAGATTTTGGAGGGTATTTCCTGTATTTAATGGTTGTTAACAAAGTTTCTGATTTTTTGTTGTTGTTTTATTGGTACGAATTTTGAATTGGCTGGGAATTTAGAATAGTGTGTCACAGAAGTGTTAAAGGAAATGTTGACAAGTTTTAAGGTTCTTACAAAATGAAACAAAATATTTTATTTAAAAAAATATAATGTAATTTGAACGTTTTCACTAGAAATTAAAAAAAAAGCACGAAAAAGTGAATTAATAAATTTTTAATATTTTTTTTAAGGTTATGAAAAAATTTTACCTTCGAAATCAAAACAGTTTCATTAATTTCGTTTTAATTTTTAATCAGTAGCTCATGTATTTCATTTTTGAGAACCTCTGAATTGTTATAAAAATCCATTTAATTATTATTTACTTTTTAAATAAAAACACAATCACAACCACACAACGTTACGTTCATAATTTAATGTCAAAATCTACATGAATAATTTTATTTTTGCTTTTCACAATAAAAAATAAAATTTTTATACCCTCCACCACTACAGGTGGTGAAGGGGGTATATTAATTTTGCCATTTCGTGTGTAACGCTAAGAAGAAATCCCATAAGGTATAACATACAGAGTTCAATGAAATTTGGCTTGAGTATTTGTTATAGTCCTAGAGACGTTGCCTATTTAAAACCAGCAAAATCGGTTCAGTATATAAAAAGATATATCCAGATATCGGAGACAACTTTTTAGTTCAAGCAAAAAATTTGCTTCAAATTGTCAATCATAAGTCGATAAATTAGAATGAAATTTTATTATAATGTTAAGTTATATGTACTTCATTATCATTCCAAAAATTATCAAAATCGGTTCAGTTGTAAAAAACAAGTTATAGACAAAAAATATAACTCATTTTATAACTCTCTAAGTTTTCCTGTGTTATATTTAAGAAAAACTTTTATATATTCTATAAGTCTGTGAATGTATGTGCGAGTGTGTATGCATAAAACATAAAGTATGTACTTCACACGCATTTGCGTTGTAGGGTATTAAAGATTCGCCATAACCGAAAATAACATTTTTATTTATTTTCTTATTATCTTAACAAATATCTCTCATCATATTAATATAAAAAAATAATATATTCTATTTTGTTATTGTTGTTGTTCTTAAAAAGTCAAAAGTAAACAAAGGAAAATCTGTCATGAATAAAAGTCAAAATAACAAAAACCTAATTGACACCTAAAAATTTTAACTTAAAACAAAAAAATTTATATAAAAATTTTTAAATAAGAAAAAACAAATAAACGCATAAATAATTTTCTATTGTTTTTAATCGTTGTTCTTATTTAATTTCTTTGTTAAATTTTGAACAAAAAGAAAAATATTATAATCCCGATAAAAGTTCTTAGACATACAGGAAAAGAACTAGAAAAAAATTTTTAATTAAAAAAAGTTAAAAAGCGAAAAAGAGAACAAAATGTGAAAAGGAAATTTTTCTAAATAAAAATATTGTTTGCATAATTTCCTGATTGGACAATTTTTTGTATATAGAACTAAAACTGAAATCCCCAACTTCTGAGAAATATTTATTTTTCGTCATTATTTTTAACGGTGCCTAAAAAAATAACGTCCGTCCTTCTGTCTTTCTTTTTTTAAATCTATTTAATATTGAAATTATCATTCCCGTGATCCGGCATAACAGAGGTAATTTGAATAATGCTATTTATGTTCTTAAATATTGATATATTTTACTTAAAATTATATAACTAAAATTTTTAATTCAATTCCGGAAATAATTGAGTTATAACGTCCGTCCTTCCGTCTTTCCTAACGATTAATTGAAAAATTTTTAAATTTATTTTTGTAAAAGAGTATTTATTTTGAAATGAAAATATTCAATTACTCTTTTGACTTGGAAAATTTTCGTACTCTCACAATTTTACTAAAGTCCTCAATTTCACAGCAATCACTAAATTATGTCATTATATTTAAAAGATTCGAATTATTGATGTCCATCCGTCTTTCTTTTTAAACATTAAATAAAATCTTGAAATTGTCATTCTCTAGACTCTGCTTAATGGAGAAGACTTAAGCCGATAGGTAAGGCTTAAGTGTTTTAGGCAACTTTTTATATCCCTTTAGCGATAAAGCTTTTCATTTGAAAATATTTGACTTAATTTTCCAATTTAAATTTGAAAATGTTGAAATTACAATGTCTGTCATTCTGTCTTTCTTAACAATTAATTAAATGTTAAAATTGCCATGACCAAGACTCTGGAAAACAGAGTCCTGACTTAACTGTTTTCTACATTAACATTAAAATTTCTACATTAACATTAAAATATGAAGCAAAAATTTCCTATGCCAATCCGAAAAATTTTAAATTATAACATCCATCCTTCCGTCCTTCCTAATAATCAACTAAAAAATATTGAAATAAATTTAATAAAATTCAATTATTTTATATAAAAATGTTTAAATGCCCACTTAGATTGATAACTTCTTGTATACCCAAAATATTACTATTATCCCCAACTTTTCGAGAATAACTAACTTATGACACTATATTTGAGTTAGACCAAACTAAAAATGTCCGTCCTTCCGTCCTCCCAAACAAGCAAATAAAAAATTATATTTTTTTTGAAAATAGAAGAATTTTTTTATAATTAAAAATTTTGAAATACCCTCTTGGCTGAGGATCTTCCAATACGCTTAATATTTTATTGATATACCCAGCATCTCAGAAATAAATGATTTGAATTTTTATATCTAAAGTTTTCAAAATGAGAATGTCCGTCCTTCTGTCTTTCTTTCTTAACAATTACAAAGGATACGTTTTTCATTTAGACAAAATCGGTTCATATCTCGATTTATTTATTTAAGTCCAACAGAAAGACCCTATAATTAAATATGATAGAATATTATAATTTTAATTTTAACATTAGCTTCAAATTTCATATTTCTTTATTAATTTTATAATAAAGAAATATGAAATTCAGGATGAATTTTATAAGTTTGTATTTTGAGAGTCATAGAATTTGTTATATTTTTGTCTATAACTTTTTTTGTACCGTAACCGATTTTTATGATTTTTGGAATCGTAATAAGATGCAATGGCTTGTTTTAAATGGATGACTAGTTTTAGAATAAGTGACAAAGGTTCTTTTCTTTAATTTCAAGGTTACCACCGATATCAGTCTACAACTTCTTTGTTAAGGGACCGATACTGCTTATTTTGAATAGCAAACTACTTAGGGCTATAACAAACAATTTGGGTGAATTTTATTAAATTCGTATTATTATTGTGACTGTGAGAATGTAAATAGACTTAGATTTTGATTTAACGGGTCTTAAATGCCTCATATCTTTTTGCGTTACATATACAATGACAAACTTAATATATCATCTATCATTAATTATGGTGGTGGATGTTATAAAAATATGGACCGATATTATAAATTGAAGTTTTTTACTGATATCTGAGTATAACTATTATTTTGGTTTTGGTTTCTATAATGCAACAAATTGGAATCGGAAGACCTCCAATACTTTTTATGTCAAACTTTCCATAAAAATTTTAAGAAACAAGTTGTTGAACTTTTTTCTTTAATCTGCAAAAAGAAAATCATTCATTATTATCTTTTTTTTAATTATAAGCAAAAAACAAAAAAAAACCGTACAAAATATAATTTAGAGCATAAAACTGCTGAGAATATAAACGTGTGTTCTTTGATTTAGAATAAATGAAATGCAAACTAAAATTTGTCTTTAAACAAGATAAAACATCTTATTTAATGATTAATTAATCTTTTAACCTTAACATTTTTTGCACAAAAAAAAAATCAATTCGGCTAAGCCGAATCTACAATACCCTACACCACAAGTGGGTGTGAGGTAAATACGTTTTGTTTCGTTCAAAAGCATGCAGACATACACTCACAGACATATACAACATATAAATGTAACACAGGAACATTTTATGGGTCGTAAAATTGTTACATTTTTCACTATATATTTTTTTTGCAACTGAACCGATTTTGATAATAATTGGAATGGTAATGAAGTTCATATAACTATATACCACGACAACATTTCATTATAATTTATCGATTTACAATTGACAATTTTGTGAAATTTTTTTGCTTGAACTTAAAGGTTTCCTTTATTATCGGTCTATATCTTTTAATAAATTGAACTGATCTCACTGGTTTTTAAAAGGAAACTTCTCAGGACTATAACAAATATTCAGACCACATTTCATTGATCTCTGTTAATTTTTGTGGATGTGAGCAGACGCACAATGCCTTATCGACTCAGATTTTGATTTGATGCAAAAATATATATACATTATGAGGACTGAGATGATTCCTTCTTATCGTTACACACGGAATGACAAAGTTAATATACCAGAAAAATATTATAAATTAAATAAAAAATCTCTTGTAATTTTTCATTCATTCATTCATAAATTGAACTAAATTTCTTAAAAAAATTATTTTTCTTTCATTCATTTCAGATATTTTGACTTCAATCACAATTAATCATTATAACAAGATGATGGCAAAAATTGTATGTAAATCACGTACAAAATTGTGGAGAAAAATTACAAAAAAGAACTAAAATAAAAAGCAAAACAGTTTAAATTGAATAAAACCGATAAAAATAAAAAAAAGAAATTGGCGAAAAAAAATTCAGATTTTCTTTTGAAATAAAATTCACGTAATTTTTAAGGTTTGAAAAAAACAGCATATTTAAGGTAAATTTTTTTTAAATAAAATTGAAGAGAAAAAATCATAAAATTTTGAAATGTAAACGTAAAATAAATAATAAAAAAAATTTTTTTGAAATTAACAAAAAACGTGAAAATTTTATAAAAATATTTCAAATATCGATGATTTTTTTCAAAACTGAAGAAGATAAAAGAGATTTTTTAAAAAAGAAAAAAACATGCGAAATCATTTTCAACATAAAGAAATTACTAACAACAATAACATAATAACAACAACAACAACAAACCCAACAAATCGTTATCAATTTTGTCTACATCCGGTGGTCATGTCAAATACTGTCACTGGTCAACTTAGTGGTGGTGCAATGCCAACAATTATGAACTCTGCTTCCATAACAACTAATACTGACACAGCCATTGTTGCCTCTACTACTACAACAACAAACACAAATACTAATGCCACAAATCTTAACAACAACAACAATAGTTCAGCTTTAATGACATCTGAACATTTAAATCCAACACAAACTAATGCTGCAGCTGTAACAGCAACAACAACTAAACTAGCAAAAACAAATTTGTCACCATCATCATTAAATAACATAAATACACCAACAACAATAATACCCTCAATGACAACAGCAGTTACAACAACGACAACAATAAGCCAAACATCATTATCATTGTCTGCAACAACAAATGCCACATCATCATTATTATTAACATCATCGTCATCATCTTCCTCAACGTCATCTTCTTCCTCCTCATCATTGTCAGCATCATCGCTATCAGTATCATTAATGTCGTCTCCTGCCTCCAACTCGAACAACAACAACAACAACAACAACAATAACAGCAATAACACATCAGCATTATTATTAACATCATCAGTCTCATCTCAGTCTTTGGTTATGCCTCAAACAGTTGCACAACAATTAACAAAACTTAATAATAATAACAATAATAATAACAATGATCTTCATTTGCAACATCATAATCATCATGATCAAATAATTAATAATAATTGTGTTAACAACAATAACAACAACAATAATAATATTAATAATTGTTTAAATGATTCTAGAAAATCTATAAATTCCTCGTCTTCTTCTTCTGCAATAGCAACAACAACGAAATCATTTAAGGAAATACATCTTAATAATCACAACAACAACAGCAGCAGCAACAACAACAATTGCATTAATAATCATTTTAACGATTTAATGCAACGCAACAATAACAATAAACGTTTATCATCACCATCACAAGAATCCAGCAATATGAGCTTTTCCTCAGCCTCAGTGGCTGGCTCAATACAGGTAAGTTTTTTTTTTTTGGAACTTTAAATACATTCCATAGTTCTCATAAATTAAGTTCATTTTTAATGAATCGGGAATTATTTAAGTTTTGATTTTTATTTATCTAAATTTTAATTTAAAATCACATTTACTCGATTAAGAAATACAAATTTCAAAACTTGTTTAATCTATGGATCCAATATTTATTTTTGAAGTGACCCTCGTTTAATTCGGTTAAAAAAATTTTACTTACAAATTAAGTCCTTAAGTACACTTGTATCACGAGTTTAATATAAATTGTTAATTTATTTTTTAAATCATTTTTCGCAGTAGACTCTATAAGAATTTTTGGACCAGAATCTAAAAAATTTTAAACATTATATCCCCTTTAGAGAATAAACACCTTTCTGTTTATAATTTTAGTATTCGCTTTGAATTTTATTCATCTGCACTTTTTTAAGAACGTCCGTCCTTCTGTCTGGAAGGTTTTACTTTTAACTCTAATAATTTTCATTTACTTTAAGGCGAATTAATATTTTTTGAAAAATTTCTTATAACAAAGACAAAAAATATATACAGTTACATTTAGAACATGTTTCTCTTAATAGTTCTACTATTCCCTATAAACTAGCTTCTTCGAAGTTCTTATAAATATGTCCGTCCATCTGTCCTTCCAATATTATATAAAATGTTTTGAATAATTATTTTTATATATTGAAAATGTATGAAACATGCTTAACTTAAAATGATTTTATTTTCGAAGCGAATTCAGCAGAAAAGAATTTACATTAAAAATGCGAAGATTAATTTGTTTTTTAATTACGTGTTTGCTTTAAATAAGCTGTTTCTTTATTTTATTATTTTTATGCTTTCATTATTAAACAAAATTTGGAACTTATGTTGAAGCGAACTAATATTAATTGAAAAATTAATTTCAATGGCATTTTAATGAATATGTTGTCTGAAACAATTAATTCAGTTTCTAATAATCCTGAGATCAATTTATAATTAATTTTTTCTGTTTCAATTTTATAACGTCCGTCCGTCTGTCCATCCGTTTTTATAACAATGTTAGCTAAAATTCAAAATAGAATATTTTGAATTGAATATCAATAAAATTTTTATAAGGTTTTCGAACAAAACCTTTTCATATGAAATAGAAATTTTTGTGATTATAATTTTTGTAATTTCTTAAAATTTTCTTGTTCTCAAACGTTTTAAGAACGTCCGTCCTTCTGTCCGGATGATAAACTATTATTCTAAAGTGTTTTATAGGAATTTTGAAGCGAATTGATATTTATGCTGGGATTTCTTATAAAAATGTCAAAAAATATATATTGATCAAAAATACAGAGTTTTCAGCTGATAAATTTAAGATTTTCTTTAAATTATCACTTTCAGAGTCCTTGCAACAGCGTCTGTCCATCCGTCTGTTTTATGTTAAAATCTGACATTATGTTTTAATTTGAGTTGAAATGCTAATATTGAGGTCTTTTAAGGGGCTTAAATTATTTAGGGTGTTTTTAGAAATAATTTAATAATTTAATTTCAGTAGTTTTATTAACATAAAAATAAATTTAAAACTATTTTTTATGTAATAAAAACAAAATGAAAAAATAATTTTCATATGTAAACTTTTGTTTAGTTTAATGTAAAGTTAACAATTAACATAAAATGAAGGTCATTGTGGTTTAAAAAATAAATATTGCAGTTAAATGTTAATTTTCTATTTTTTATTATTTATTTGTTATTAAGTTGTTATAACTAAACATATTAAGATTTCAATTAAATTTGTGTTCATTAAAAGTAATCAAATTTAATGACAAGTTTTTTTCAAAGTAATTAAACATTTTGTTTAGAGTATCAAGTTCTTTAAGAAATCATTTTCTATTAATTGAGTTCAAAGTTTTTGTAATTTTCTTTTTTTTTTTTTTTAATTCCCATCGATTTGTAAGTTTTCTGATTTTCTCAAATTATTTTCACTGGAACATGTTAATGAAACCTTTAGACAGTTTTTTTTTATATTTCTTATGTTCATTATTATTTGATGTCTAATTTCAAATAAACGTTATCATTTCAAATACATGCTTTTTTTGGGTCATCAATGTAAGTAACAATAACAACAACAACATTTAAAGTGGTTTTTCAGTTATTTGTTTTACCAAAAAATAAAAAATTGTAGTTTATAGACCGACTAGAGTTTCCAAAAGGGAAATTAACAGAGACTTGATTCTGTGTATATTAGAAAATAGAATCATGTGGGTGTTTAGTCTTTCAGGGTCTAAAGTATTTTCATTCATTGTATTTTCAATAATGGAGTTTTTTTTCCATAAATGAATAAATTTTTGTTGTTTTCTGTAAAAAAAAACATACAATTCAGGTTTAAATGTAAAATTTTTCTTTTAAACGTTGAAGATATAAATGTGTGGCCTTTAACCTTTTTTTCTGTAACCAAAACTATACACAAAAACACACACACACAAAATCCCAAAAAAGGAAATTAAAGATAAATTCGTATAAAATTGAAAAAAAAATGGCACTTTTTAGTTTTGTGTCTTTTATTTTTCTTATTTTATTAAAAAAAAGGGCAATCACACTTTTACTTTTATTTCTTTTATTTTTTTATCATCTTCTTCTTCTTTTTTAACCACATGATTTAAGCAGAAAAAGAAGAAGAAACCCTCATTATTTTTATTGAATTCTTTTATGAAAATTTCTTTTTTATACCCTCCACCATCACAAGTGGTGAAGAGGGTATATTAACTTTGTCATTCCATGTGTAACGCCAGGAGGGAATCATTTAAGATCCCATAATGTATATAATATTGCAACAAATCCGCTATGTCCGTCTGTCTGTTCTTAGTACGCTCATATCCACAGTAACAGCCAGAGCTCAATGAAATTTACCCTGAGTATTTTTCTATTTAAAACCAGCAAATTATATTAAAAGATATAGACCGATATCTTAGACAATTTAGACAAAGTTTAAGCAAACAACTTGCATAAAGTTATCAATCACAAGTCCATAAATTAGAATGAACAAAATCGGTTCAGTTGAAAAAATGCTATAGCCAAAATGTATAACTAATTTTATGACTTATTAAGTCTTCCTGTGTTATATTTAAATAAACTGTTATATATTCTATATCCTTGTGTGTATATACGAAACATAATGTATTTACTTCACACACATTTATGGTGAAGGGTATTGAAGATTCGGCTTGACGAATATAGCATTCTAAATTGTTTTTGTTTGTAATGTTGTTTTTTCATCTTTTATTATTATTATTTTCATAATAAACAAACCAGAATTATGGTTAAATTTTAATTTTTGAGGTTTACGGTTCGTTAAAGTAAAAAATTTTACTTTTCTTTTTAATATAAAATTTTTATTTCGTCTTTTTTTGTTTTTAGGAAAAGAAAATCGATATAAAAAAATTAATTTATTAATTTTTCTTTTTTATTAGAATTTCTAAATTTTGAGGTTAAGTTTTGGATTTCAAAAATATCTATATTCAAACTAGAGTTCTTTAAATCTGTGAAGTGTGAATTAATTAAAAAGTGAAAAAAATTATTCACGCTTATTAATTTCAAATACAGAAATTTGTAAAAAAAATGTTAATTTCCAAAAACTTTAATTAAACAAAATTAAATTTGTAAAAAAAAAAAAAAAATATTTAATGAAATTTTTCTCAGTGTACTCAAAAATTCTTTGGAAAATTATTACTCAGCTACAATATCTGTTTTTCATAGTCCACCATGGCCTTCATTTGATGTTTAATATTTAAATGTTAATTGTTAACTTTACATTTGGCTTAACAAAATTTACATATAAAAATTAATTATTTCTTTTATTATTAAAAAAAAATTAAAATATTATGTTTAAATTATTCCGCGAAATGTTAAGCAAAAATGTTAAACTATAAACAGACCTCAAAATTTAGTAGAAATTACATTTTATATAATGTTTATAAGAAATTATGTTCAAGTACGATTTAGGACTGACAGAAGGACGGACGTTGTAGAAAAGCTCCTGAAATGGCAAATTTAAAATATATTTTCAGACTTTAAGCAGAAAACTCTCTACTTTGTATCTATTTATAATTTTTTGAGTTACAATAACAAATCATAAAGAAATATCAATTCGCTTCAAAATATTTCATAGTTTTGCAATACAACTTTTGGGGAAAAAAATTTATAATCCAGACAGAAGGATGGACGTTATAGAAATCAACCAAAAACGTTGAGTTTAAAGAAAACGTAAAGAATATAAGTAGAGTTATCTTAATTCCATTACAAAATAGTTTTTATGTTATTGTAACAAATCTGTTTATTAATTTCAAGCTCTTTTCAAATGTAATAAAAAATTTTAAATATAATATTTTGCCTTTAAGACGAATTTTTAAAAACGATTTTGAAAGGGCTTAATTTAAACCATATTATAAAAGTAGAAGTTAAAAAATAACTAATTTTCAATTTATTACTTCCTTTTTTGTCTTTTTTATTATAATTTTATCGTTAAATATTATTTTGCTTCAAACCAAATTGAAATTTTGCATTATAACTCAATACATCCAGTCGAATGGTCGGACACTTTAGAAATTTATCAAGTACAAAGAATTTCAAAGAAAAATGTATTAGAATAGCAAAATGTACCAAAAATCACTAATTGCTATTATTTTTGCCCCATTAAAATAAATTTTATGATAAATATGCCTTCAACTTAAAATAAAGATTGACACTCTCACAATATTAATTAAAATATCCAGACGGAAGGACGGATGTTTTCTAACAGAAAAAAGATGAAATTGAAGAAAAACCCTAAATTAGTCAACAGAGAAATCTCTAATTTTAAACCATTTATATATTTGTTAGAGATTACAGCAAATACAGTGTTAATATTTTACTCGCTCTTAAAGAATTTAAAACTTTGACAAAATATTGAACAAAATTAATACATAAAAGGACAGACGGATGGACATGTTTAAAAGAATTCAGAAAGTGGTAATGTAAAGAAATTTCTAAAATTATAAGTAGAAATATTTCTAATTCATTATGGAATAATACTTTAAGATATTTTTTTATAATAATCCCAATAATTATTAATTCGCCTTTGAACCCCAATCCAAAGTCTGCAATATATTAATCAAACCATTCTAACGTGTGGACAGACACTTAAAATATTAATAAGATATAGGAATTTTAAAGAAAATAGTAATATTGGGATGAAAAATATTCCAAATCTCCAATTCTAGTTATTTTTGCCGCATTAAAATACATTTTTAATAAACATGCTTCCAATCTAAAATAAACTTTAAAATTATAAAAATAATTGTCACATCATGCAGACAGAAGGACGTACGTGTTTTAACAAGCACCAAAAGAGCGAATTTAATGGAAACCCTTTAGTAGGAAACAATGAAATCTCTTATTTAAAACCATATATATATTTTCATCGATATTACTAAACATTCGTCTGTAATTTTTATTCGCTGCTAAATAAATCGAAATATAAAACAAAAACTTTTTGATAGAAGGAAGGACAGACGGATGGACATCATTAAAAGAATTTAGAAAATGCAAATTTAAAGAAATTTTCAAAATTATCAGTCGAAATATGTTTTATTTAAAATGGAAGAATTTTTCTGAGAGATTCATAATTATTCTGCAGATAAATATTAATTCGCTTTGAAATAAATATAACTTTCTATAGTATATTAATTAAACCAACCAGACGGATGGACGGACATGGTTTAAACTGTTTCACAAAACTTTTTCAGAATATTTCGATGGTTTTCATAATTATGACTTCTGTTTCATTCATCTAATGTAGAAATTTTAAAATATTTATATAATTTAGGATAAAAGACATACAATTATTGAAAACCTATTTAAGTTTAAAAAGATAGTTGAAGATATTTTTATAACAATTTTGACCATTTTATAGCATATTTTGCTATCTTAGTCGCATATTTTAATGTTTTCGCCTCATTTTTAAATATTTAGCACATTATTTTCACTTTTAGTTATAATTTTAAAAAATTCAATATTAATAAATAAGAAAAGATCATGATTATTTAAAACGTTTAAACAATTTTTTATGATCTTGTCATACCACGATCGCTTTAATTCTTTTTGAGATTTCTACTTATTTAAATGAACCACCTAATTCTTTAAGATATCATCAATTATATTACGATCTTCATTCATTTTAACTATTAAACATGAGATTTATCAATAAAAGTGTTTATTCAAATGTGCTTATTTGATTTTATTGGGAGGACAGAGCAATTAATTATAGCTATTTGTTAATTTTAAAGACTTTTACTATGGAGACATTAATTTTAAGATTCTTAAAATGGGTACAGCTGCCATTGTTTTCATGTCAGAATGAAGAATATTAAAAATATACCTAGAAATTCGAATAGACAAATACAATTTTAGAAAAAGAAAATTAAAAAAAAAATAAAAATAAAACAGTAAGTCAATTTGTTATAATAAAAACTGTTTAAGAATCTCTTTATCAAATTGTCATAATGTCATCTTTAAAAGATCTTTTGTTTTGTGATTTAGAAAAAAAAATAAACCAATAAACCGTTAAATTTGCTCTTATTACAGTTAGACGATTTATAACCTAAAACATTTGATTATAATTATGATTATTTTGTGATTTTTTTTTCATTCATTTCAAAACTATTTTAAATTCGCCTTTCATTTATTGTTTAGAAAAAATAACACAGAATAATAATAATTTATGGGTTAATAATTTCAGTTTTTTTTTTGCTAAAACCGATTTAAATGTTGCGTGTTTGAAGAACATAATAATTTTTTATTATTTCAGCTGCTATTTTTTTATGCAAAATGTGTATTATTGATATCTTGCTGGGATTTTGAAAATCATGTCAATTAACGGTATTTATATATATATATTTGGGACAAAATCACAAAAACAAAATATCTCTTGAAATTTTGGTTGACAATCAGATAATACAAGAAGACACAATGACACAGTCTCCAAAATACAGAAAAAAGAAACGAAAAATATTTTAAGTTTTTCGTGATTTTTTGGGCAAAATTTGTTTTGTTGTTGGCTGTTGCTTTTGACTTGATCCTAAAGAGTTGCACGATTTAATTGTGAGGATGTTTAACGATGACTAATGCTTAAGAAATCTGTAAAATTATTTGAAAATAAGAGGAATTTTTTGTTTAAAAATATATTTTTTTTTGTACAAACAACGTGACTAATATTTATAGCATTAAATTACCCCCAAAAAAAAGAGGGAAATAAGGTAATTTTTTATACAGCAAAAGGAAACCAGAAAAATTGACAACATAACCATCAATGTTGTCAAATTTTGACACCAAATGTTAATACTTTTTAAAACAATTGAAAATAAGAAAAATAAATTTAAAAATAAAATAAAAAATTCCTGAAAGAAGGAAGGACAGACAGAAGGACGGACATTTTTAAAAGAATTCGGGAAAAGCTAATTTCAAGAAATTTCTAAATTTGTAACCAAAATTATGTCTAATTTACAATGGAATCATTTTTTCGGGGATTTTTAAAAAAACAACGATAAATATTAATTCGCTTTGAAACAGAAAACTTTCTTTTTTCTAGTTTATTGAGAATGCTAAAAGTGCTAATAACAAAACTGTTATACCTTAGGCACCGAAAAGGTGTTATAAATATCATAGTAAACATGTTATTAAAATAGAATTTGACAACATTGGAGGTTTTTGAATGAACCTAAAGTTTCTTTTCGATAAACAAAATCTCGAAAACTTAGTTTTTATTTAATTTTATTGAGATGTTAAAAAAAATCAAATATTCTATTTGAATCAAATGGTTATTATTATGACACCCAAAAGTGTTATATTGACAACTTTCATAATTAACAGATTTTAAAAATTTTGGTGCTCATTTAAAGAACTAAAGACAAAAACCAGAGAATTTAATTTTTCTAAAATTTATTGTGATGCTAAAAACTTAAATATTCTATTTGAATCAAATGGTTATAAATATAACACCCAAAAGTGTTATATTTTGAACTTTCATAATTAATAGATTTTGACAATTTTGTTGGTTATTTGAATACCCTATAATCTCGAAATATAAACAAAAGTCAAATAATTATAATTAAAGTTTATTGGGGCAATAAAACGAAATTAAACGTTTATTGAACTTTAAAACCACCAAAAAGTGTTATATTGAGTACGTTTTAACTTTTTTCAAATCCAATAAAAGAGAAAATATTTCTTTTCTTTTAAGATTCAACAGTTATTAAGATTAATGACACCCAAAGGTGTCAGATGAAGCACGTTCGTAATTGGTAAAAGAAAAAAAATAATAATTAGTTAAGAAAATGATTTTTTAAGTCTCTCTCTATATACTTGGACTATATAAAAATTTAAAACTATTCTATTTCCCACTGTTCCCCTATAACTGGCATTTTCACGCCAAAGCTAATTAGCCAAATTTGATAAAATTTACTCAGATGGTTTATAATTTTTTGCCCGCACTTAACTCTTTATTAAATAAAGGAAAATGTTTAAGTGAGGAAACAGTTATAGACGGATATCTGAAGGAACCTTTAGATTATCAAGATTTAAAAAGAGATTTAGAGATCAATCGGGATAAAATGAACAATTTGAACAAAAATGTTGTCTAAAGGATATGAAATTTGGCATATGATTCGACAGGAAGTGAAGAAGAAACTCCCTTTTAAAAGAAATGAAAACACATTATATTTAGAGCGCGAAAATATATAGAATTTAAGACCAATTAAAGTGATTTGACTATTAAAGCCTATTAAAATTATTATGAAAAAATGTTCCCAACAGAATTTAATGTCCGTCCTTCCGCGTGGCTGGTTAAGATTTTTGCAAAAAAGTACTAAATAAGGTTATACATATTATCTTACACGCTCGATTTATAAAACCATAAAAAAATTAAGTCCCTATAAAGTATATATAGAGTATATTTTCATTATATATTAATATTCTAAACAAATTCCAAGTAGATTTGCCTATATTTAACTGTCTGTCCATCTGTCCATCGTTGGAGACATTTCTACTAAAATTCGAATTCTATAAAATATGTCTGTTATAACTAATATGAATATATAATAATTATAGCAATTTTTGTGGTATTAAAAATAGTCACAAATATAATAAACAGTCTAATAAAGTTATAAATACCATAATTTGTTCATCATTTTTATGATTACATAAATTTAAAATGTCCGTCCTTCCGTCTGCCTTGTTAGCTATAACAAGTTAAAATGTTTTACCAAAATTTGTAGTTTAGGCCTCTCATATTTAGTTCGGCACTGGGTTCGGAAATCTTAAATTAAATAATTTAAGAACTTGTACAGTATATATGGAGTGTGTTCAAAGTATATTAAAAGAATGTGACAAATTCCAAATCAATTTAGCCTTGTTTATATGTCTGTCCATCTGTCCGTCTTTTTCTAACTTGTTTTACTAAAGTTCAAATTCAATAAATTATCTTTAATATGAACCCATAAAAAATATAGATATTTTTGATATGAAAATGTAGTCACACAAATAATTAAAACTCCACTGAAATTATAAATAAAAAAATTGTTATAATTTTTTAGTGATTTAACAATATGACAGTGTCCGTCCTTCCGTCTGGTTTGATCAATTATGAAAAAATAAAACAATTTACCGATTTACCTTATTAAAATAAGGTTACACGTATTTAGTTCGTTAATGGGTTTGTAAGTCCATAAATAAAAAAATTAAGATTAAATAAAGTATTATAGTTCATATTTAAATTATATAAAAATATTTTGGCAAATTCCATGCGGATTTAGTTGTGATTGCTTGTCTGTCTGTCCGTCTGTCCTATTGTAAAAATTTAAGTCTTTAATTCGAATTTTACACAATTAGTTCATTATATTAATATCAACAAATACTAGATATAATTACTTTTAGTGACAAAAAATAGTCTGAAAAGGTATAAAAAGTCTAATAAATTTAGAAATACCAAATTTTGTTCTTGATTTTAATAGCTTAAGAAAGTTAGAGCGTCCGTCCTTCTGTCTGGCTTATTAGGATTTATTCAAAACTAATATTTATTCCATATTAAAAATGTCCTGTGTAGAGACAGGAAAATCGGAGGTCTAAAGAACAAATATAAATTTAATGATTTACTAGAGTTGATTTCATTTTTTGCTTAATTTATATTTAATGTTTCTTGATTTTTAGGCTAATTTATTAAATCTGAAAATTTTTACAATTCATTATCTTTAACTTTTGAAGGTTTTTTATTTTACTTGATTTTTTTTTTGCTGCCAAATTATTAAAACATTCTAAATCCATAAAAAGCGAAAAGAAACACAAAAAAAATACAATCAAATGAATATAATATTCTGTTTAAATCGATCTTTAATATTTTTATGACTCTGATATCATTAATTGTAAATCATAGCAAAACATGGATCAAATCAATTTAAATTCAAGACAAAAAAAAATGTGAAAAAAAAACAAGTAAAAATCCTACATTCGGTTATGTCGAATCTTCAATACCCTCCAACACAACTGTGTGTGAAGGAAATACGTTAGGTTTCATACAAACACACTCACACGAACAGACAGATAGACAAACACAAAAACAGTCAAATGGACAGACGAAACAGACAAACAGACCTAAATCGACTCAGATTTTTATTTTCTGCAAGAATAATAAACTTCTGAGATGATTCCTTTTAACGTTACACACAGAGTGACAAAATTAATATACCCTCTTCACTTTTTGTGGCGTTGGTGTAGGGTATAAAATAAAAACGATTGTGTAAAACTTAAAACTAAAACGTGCTATAAAATAGCAAAACAAAAAGCTTTAAAAGCCTCAAAGCTAAAAATGGAAAAAAAGATTGAAAACATTTTTGAATATAAATTTTCAAATAGATACGATTTTTTTGTTTTAGTAGTTTTTGTTGTTTTTACCAGGTTAATGAACTAACAACTGTTATCGATGTCTTCGCTTTTGTCTTCTTCTAAAAATGTAGTTTTTTTTGGATTTTTTTTCTATTATTTTCAAAAAATTCTTCTAAACAAAAAAATATTTATTAAAAAAAATAATTTGCACAAAAAAAAGAGTCGAGCAAAAAAACTTAAAACAAAAAAACAATTATTTCAAAATTTATATATTTGATTGCTGAAACTTTTCTTTTGTTTAACACGATCATTATTATTATAATCATGATCAATTCAGTTAAGACTCAAACAAATGGTTTTCAAAATGGATGTTTATTAGAAAATAAAAGCAACAAACAAATTAAAAAAAAATATATATAACGAATTTAAAAGATCTTTTAGAACAAGTGATCGTAAAATTTGTATCAAACCGATCTTGTAAAGAGTTCTCAAGACAGTGTTAATTCTCTGGCAAAATTTTATTGAATTCAATTAATTCGTTTTATTAAACATATAAACCGACGGAAGGACGGACATAGTTGAAGCTTTTTAGAATAGAATATATTCCAAAAATAAGGGGTGAGATCGAAAAAATCTTTACATACATAAGTTTTTCTGTCATTTCGCTCAGGTAATCTTTCACCGTTTAAATCTATCACACTTTTGGACGTTATTTTTGTGCTCTTCACTTCTCTTTCGACAACAGTCCAATATCTCTCCACTGGCCTTAGCTCTTGGCTTTTAGGATGATTTGTCTCTCTTAGCACAAATACCACATTACTGATTTTGTGCCATTCAAGGGTTTGTTCACATAGTGACAGGAAGATAATTCAGTCCAAAAATAAGTGGACACATTATGAAGTCTATTGAATGGAAGGAGCCATTTTTGGAAACATTCCTCGATAAAAATTTCGGTATTATATAGCACGTTGTAACATATTATTGTCTTCTTTTGGTGCAACTGTCATACCAAGAAGATTTTGGGAAATGTTGACTGCTTTTGGGTCCAAATTTTTTCCTCGAGCATCAGCAGCATAAAATTTTTGTCCAGCAAGATGATTCTTTCAAAAAAACTTTACTCCAATTTCAGTGCTCTGTTTTTGGCTCTAACATTTTTAGCAGGAACCTTTTGAGCGTTGTTAAATCTGCTTTAGCCTTAACTTGTCAAATAGTCCGAGCACTGAACTAATTGGGCGGCTTTCTTATCGGATGCTTTGGAAGCTCTTTATTTTTTGGCTTTAGACACATTATGTGGATCATTTCAGTTTGACACCAGGCCTTTTTTGTAGGACCAAGTTAGGTCAACTTTTTGTAGGACCAAGTTAGGTTTTGTTGAAATTTCCTTTAATTTGAATATGTACTTTTTTCTAGACCCTCATTTTAATCAGATAAATCAGATTGGTTTAACATTAAACGATATATTTTACAATGATAACTTGATCAAAATAAGTCAAATAATCTTCAGCTAAAAGTTTTAATAAAAAACATGTGTTAAGAATTTATCGTTCTCACTCCTTATATATGAATTTAAACTATGTCTTCCTAGTATTATATATGTGGTCCATTAAACTTTATAAACCCCACTTTTAACATCTCAATGTTTCCAAAAACCAAAAAGATTCTTTCTTTAAATTTGACCAAATTTTCAGAGTGTTGAAATCTTACAAAATGGAGTGTTAAAAATTATAGAAAAAAAAACTCCAAAAAAATAATGAGTTTCTTTTCTTCACTTAATTATTATGTTATTTTTATGCGGGTTAAGGTTTTTTTTAAATATTATTTTTGTGAATTGGTAAAAATAAAAAATTAAAAATTCTGTTCATCAACGAAAACATGCAATTAAGTGTGAAATGTAAATTAATGTGAACACATAATAAATATAGTTATTTTTGGTGGCGAATTAAAGTCATAAAATTTAAAAAAAGTCTATTAAAGTTAGAAATAACAACATTTTTTTACAGATTTTAAAAATTTAACAAAGTTTAAGTGTCCGTCCTTCTGTCTGGCTTGTTAGATTCAAAAAAATGTTTTTTTTAATAAAAAAGAGGTTAAACAATTTAGTTCATCACTTGATTTGTCAAACTTGAAATAAATCATTTAGGATCCTCCTAAGTTTATATAGAATGCGTTTAAGGTGTAAATAAAGATCCTGTCAAATTCCATCAAGATTTAGCCATATAAGACTGTCTGTCCGTCTGTTCATCTTTTGAAACATTTTGGACTTCGAATTTCATTATTATAATATGAACAAATATGAACAGATAATTATGAACTGATAAACCTTTTTTGGGGAAGAAAATTAGTCATTCAAATAGTAAAAGGTTTAATAAAGTTATAAATAAAGAAATTATTACAGGTTATATGAATTAGAAAAAAATTATAACGTCCGGCCTTCTGTCTGGCTGGTTAGGTTGCTTTAAATAACGACTGAAACCGAAAAATTCTTAACACACGTTTTTTTTAATATTTCAACAAAACTTAACTTGGTCTAACAAAAAGTTTGCTTCTTCCATACAAATGTTTCCAATATTATTAAACAGTACCAAGAGAACTTGTCCATTGATAGAAAACCAGGTTCAGGTATAAGGATATGTGCACTTGATTTTCCTAAATCCAAATAGAAAGCATTTCCAAATAGCTTCCAACACATTCGATAGGAAAAAGTCCGATTCAACAAAAAGTTAAAACTATTGCAGGTTTCAAAATATTCAAGGTTCAGGAAGTCCCTAACAGGAACGTTGCTAAAAATTGAGAGTTCAAAAACAGAAAAAAATTTAAGTCAATTTGTATAAAAAAAATATATTATTGCTGCATAATGGAGGACGATACTTATATTCTACAACTTCTTGGTCATCATACAGTGGTCAGGGAATGTTGAAGAGTAGTTTTTTTCACCCAAAGGCAGTCAAAATTTTCCCAAAAGTTTTTGGTCAATAATTTGTTTTAACGGGCTCTATAAACCGAAATTTACATTGATAAAGGTATACAAAAAAAGCCTGCTTTCATTTATTAGACTTCATAATGTATCCATTTATATTTGTTCTATGAAATCGGTCCTCTATGAAAATCGGTCCATATTTATGTATAACACGTTTACAAGGCCTTTTAAAAGGCCCTTATATTAGAATGGAATTTAAGACAAATAATGATCTGTTGTAAGTGTAAGAAGATCGGCTTAGGATCAACTTACGGCGAGTATTCAAGATTCGGACTGGTCTGTTATTAGCCTGGAATTTATTGATAGCTTCTTTCATCCACTACAGCTCTTTCTTTTACCGATTGTGTGTTAAATTATAGATTTTTTTTATAAAATTCTAAATTCAATAAAATTTATAGCTAAAAACTAAAAAAAATTCTCTTTCTTTTTTCATTCATTCTTTCTTTACTGATTTTAGCGTTTTTTAATGTTTATTACCCAGTTGTCATTATTAATTACATTTGGCGTTAAAAAAAACAACATTTAAATCTCTGGCATACAAATAGTTTCTTAAAAAAAACGCAAAATTCTTCTTTTTGTTAATTTATTTCCTAGTTATTTTCTGGAAAATAAGTAGATAAAGACGAAGAAGAGGAGAAGAGGAGAGAAGAGGAGAGGAGAAAAAAATGCATTTAACTAATTGTATAAAATTACCAGAAAAGTATTTATTTCATTTATTGCAAAACGGTTATTTCTCTCTTTTTTTTAGTTGAAAACATAACCTCTATAATGACAAAAACAAACATAACCTCAAAGAAATTTAAACGTCAGTAGTTAAAATGAGAAGAAGATGCCACCTTGTTATGTTAACATATATTTTGTAATTCTCACCATTAAATTGTACGAAACTGCCCCAACAATTGGCGGCATTTGAAACTTTGATCTTTGATCAAGTGAGGTGAGAGAGAGAGAGTGAAGAGAGAAAAAAAAAACAGAATTTTGCAATATAATTGTTTTAAACAGAAACTTTGTATGAAAAGAATTCCCATTTAAAACTAAAATATTTATGAAAGAATTTTTTGTAAAAGTTTTTCTTTTATTCGTATTCTTCGTTTTTTTTTAATTATGCTGAATTTTGCTTTCGTATGTTTGAAATAAGACAGAGAAGAAGGAGAAGAAGAAAAAAAAAGCGGATATAAAAATTCTAGAGATTTGAAGTGAGATCATGTGATGATGAACAAGAATAAATAACATTATGAAATTAAATGATGTGAAATAGAAACTAGAATGCATTGATTGCACAGTGGGTTGGCTTTTGATTCGAGATCACTAAAAGAACAGTTTTATTAAACCTGATCTAGATGATCACAATATGAGTAAAATATTCGCTTTCCTTCCATTAATTCATAGAGCATCTTAATGACCCACAATTCCTCAGATGATCATTAGTTCCCCTCAAACAAATGACTTAATTTGTCAATAAAACAGATCAAAGATCTCTTTGTCTTCTCAAGATGACAATAGTGGCTGTAATTAATTTTGTTCTTTCTTTCTTTACGATAGCACGATCTTAAAAATCTCCCTCATCAAGATCATAAAACTCTCTTCTTTTATAGAGAATCTTAATTTACAATCTTTCGAGTGATCCCTTAGTCTTTTCAAAGAAATTATAACAGAAATCACTCGATTTTTTTAAATATTGTTAACAGTTTAATGATCTTCATTTTTCTCTTTACACAATCATGCTAAAGATCTATACTCCTTTTAATTTCTAAAAAATCTTAATGATTTACAATCTTTCAGCTGATCATTATTTTTTCTGAAAGTAAAATTAAAATTTGAGATCACTTGATTCAATTACGTTTAATTCTCTTCTCTCAATTACATTAACGGTTTAAATTTTCTCTTGACGATCAAGAACAGAATCTTAATGCTTTGCAATCCTTCGGGTGATCGTTAACTCTCCTTGAAAAAAACATCAACAATTTATTTTAATTGTATTAAATTAATGATCACTTGATCCTCTCCCAAGGTCACTACATTTAATTCTCTTCTCTCAAGATGATCAAGTGAACTCTTTCTCCAGTTTAATAATTTGTTAGTCTTTCCTTATGCGACCATTAAATTTTTCTCTCTTACGGATCATGATCTGCAGCATTTTTTCTACATTTTGGATCAATTTAATTTTTCCACTTTCTGAAGATCAGTTATTTAACAATTATTATTTATAATTCCTTCAATTCATGATTTTCCAAATTCGACAGGCATTACAAACTATTTAATTTCTATAAAAAGCCCAATTCTAAAGATCACTACCTTGAATTATTTTCTCCCAATTAAGATTTTCTGAGAATCTTGAGATCATTAGCATTTTCTATTCAATTCTTCAACATTCTGAAGATCACTTATCACATATACAGAAGTGATTTCTTAATTCGGAAAGAATGAACAACTTAAATTATGTGAAATTAACGATCAATCGATTTTTTAAGATCACTATGCTTAACAATTCTGCAATTCTTTCTTTACGCGATCTTAAAGATCATTAAGTTCTACTTACCTAAAGATCTTGATCTGCAGCATATTTTTATATTTTCCAAAATTTTAAATTAATTTAATTTTTCAACTTCTCGAAGATCACTTAACACTCATTGAAAAGTGTGAAGTGAAGAAGTGATCTACAATTCCGTCATTTCAGGATCGTTGCCAAATTTTGAAAGAATCAAAAATCATTTAAAAGGATCGATTTCCCTTCTAAAGATCACTATTTTTAATTCTCTTCTTTCTATCAAATGAAAGATCACTTTATATTTTCATCTCGTGATCCTCACAATACCACTGTACCACCGGCATGTTGTTTATTGTTGCAACAAAAAAATGTTGCAAGAAAAAGTTCAAAGGAATTGTTTTTGCTACGATGTTCCAAAATAACTTTGGAAAAAAAAAAAACAAAACACAGTAAACTCCAGATGAGAATATTCCCGCCATTTAGATAAAGTTTTTAACGCAAGAATTTCTCAATTGTCTATATGACCGTCCGTCCATCTGTCGGTCTTGGAATACATGTTGAGTTATTTTGAAAACTACATAGAGGTGCTGATAATAGTTGTTTGAGGTTAGTTTTTTTTTCTTTACAATAATAATTTTATTTTCTATTTTCTTTAACTATTTCTTGTTGTTGTTGTTTTGGAATTTTTCTTTTAAAGCGTTTTTTTTTTATTTGTTTTCACGCTTTTTGTTGTGTTTTGCCAAGCGTAACGTTAACAGTTTTTTAATTAATTACAAAGAATGAGTACGCGCTCGCGCGGCTTTTGCTTAGGCCAAGTCAAACATTGGATCAAGTCATGTAGAAGCCACTGGTTTAAAATGTAGAATGCAGTTTGCAGTTTGCAGTATGTCTCTAAGAGAGCTTAAACATCACAGTAATTACAATCTTAATTATATTGAGATGTTTTCAAAAGGAGTTTTGGTGGTGGAACAATTAACCTTTATTAAAACAAGATTAATTAGAAATATTCAGGTGATTCTTTATTGAGTTCCTAGAACATAATTATTTTGCTAACATTCTTAAGAGTTTTTACTTTGATCCCTGAAGTCTTGGAAGTCTCGTTAGTTTATAATTTAAATATTTTTTTATAGCAGAAATTTAAAAAGTCTTTAAGACTCATGTCATTTGGTTTCAATTAAGGAGGTACTAAGAATGAAATAGTTACTCGTAATAACAAATTTAGTGTAGTTTAATCAAATGTATGTGATTTTAATCCATATACAATTCTCTTTCAAATGATATACAATTTCTTAAGATCCCGTTTCTCTTTTAATATTGAAATAAGTAATGACCGTTTCTCTTTCTAAAACCCATATACAGAGAGAAATACTGCTGAATGAAAGGGATAACAAAATGGGGAAAATTGAGGAATCCCACTTTTCCACATGTTTGACGGGAACCTCACATTGTTCCGTGGATACCCATTTATATGATAAGGGAAGCCATTAAGAGTTTTTCCCCTTTTAAGGCAGCAGGACCAGATGGGTGCTCTTAACAATGTTTCGTCTAATCAATAATCCAATTCCTTCACCAGTTTCAAGTGGATCCAGCATTGAAAAATTGGATCGGCAGTATGCTAAGGTGGATCGATTGTGGCGAGTACAACGCAAGACAACGAGGAAAAGTACAACGTGGTACACTACACGAGGTGTGTACTCTCCCCACTCCTTACAGACGAAGAATTTAAATCAGTCTGTTATACGGACGATGTCTTAACACATTCTGAGAAGAAGGAATCCGAGCCTTCTTTATCGGAAAGTAGAACAAGTTCTGAAAACGGCACTTAGTTTGGCATGACAGTATGGAGGACATTGGCGAAAATAGAAGACAATCTTAAGGTCTTACAAAAGGCTAAAAGAATGTGCTACCAAACCCTTGGAAATAATACTCTTTGCCTTGCCTATTGAAAGCTGTGGTTGATATGAGACAGTCGTTATGCGGTACCAACTCCAAACTCCTGGTCGGACAAAAATCTGCCACAAACCCTTAGAGACTAATTGCTTCACCGAATGCTCCAAGCAGGATGATAGCACAAGACTGAAATTCTTTATTAATGAACCAGACCATAATACGGTCTTGAAAAAGGAGATATATGCCACCAGGGAGTGTACAGTCTGTGTTAGAGAGAAATTGATCTATTTATTATACAGATATTTTCACATTTTTAATGACAGCCAAAGGGCCAATCAGGCCATGGAGTCCAAGGATTTCCTGAACCGTCCTGGAGAGTAAGAAGACTTAATCAATTACACATCACCTGGGTATATGCCCATTAGAAAGTGATGGGAAATGTGGAGGCAGATAAAACTTAAATGAGACTTGAAAATACCATATTAAGACCAGGGATTTCGACTTTAGTAGGCTGATGGGCGTACTTATTGGACATTCGCACTCTATGGCATCATCTTAATCGAATAGGTGGACAACGTACGTAATGCATGTGGAGAGGGCACTGAGATGGTGGAACATTACTTGTCACCTTTGCAACCCAAAGATTCTTAAATATTATGAGGAATACAATTCCAAGCATGACCTACCTTAAAGCGGTTATTGAAGGAATTTGAGGAATTACGTACCTGGTACGAAATTCCTATAGACACTAATGATTGGATCTGTTTCTTTTCAATAGGCCGATATAGTGGTCCAGATGTATGCCCTTCCCCTTAACCAATCTACCTGCGATTTTTGTAAATTAATATCAAAATATATGTATTGTTGTCTTAATCTCCCTCTTATTTTTAAATAATTCCATTAATTTACATTTTATGTTGCCCTCTATTAATATTGAATGGAGTCCATAGTTGGTATGTTGCATGCAGCCAACCATGTGCTTTAAACTGACATATGCATATTAGGTTCTTTTTTCATTTCAACTATTAAAATTTTAAGAGCTAAAAATAGTTTAATAACTTTTGCGTGTTATGCCGGTTTTTTTTTCTTCACTGCAACTTGGGAGGAAAAGGAAGAAAATTCTAACTCTGGTACTTAGAGAGAAAATTGTTGGTTATTAAGAATTCAGGTAATTTAATTTAAAAAGACAATTTAAAGTCCACGTTAATTTATGCCTTTTAACATGAGTGAGAAAGAGGAATATGATAAATAAGTAAAAAAAAGAGTTTTAATTAAAGCTTTTAAAAGGCAATTTGATAGTCACAGAGGAAAGTTTTAAGAATTAATGGCCTCTTCAATGATATAGGGAATTGATTATAAGAAAACTTTAACTTTTAATGACCTTTCTAGTGATATATCTAATTAAAGCTTTTGTATGGAAGAGGGAGAGAGAGATTTTGAAAGAAATTCCATTAATTTCATAGACCTTTCCAATGATATATTGTATAAAAATGTTTTAATATTGATCGATCTCGATATTTTTACTTAAATAAAAATTCCTCTAATTTTTCTTAGGTCTTTGGAGCTTTTTTACATCAACTGTCCCCTTTCTCCCCTCCATTTTGTTATAATTTTGTCATTCTATTGTCCACCACCTCAAGAGGGTACATTATCTTGTAATTCCGTATGTAACGCTTTTAAGAATCATCTCAGATACCATAATGCATATATATTCTTACTTCAAATCAAAATCTGAGTCGATTTAGATATGTCCGTCTGTCTGTCAATTTGTCCATCTATCTGAGTTGGCACACTCACATCCACAATAATTAACAGAGATCCATGAAATTTGGACTGAGTATTTGTCATAGTTCTTAGAAGCTTCCTATTTAAAACCAGCAAAATCGGTTCAGTTTATTAAAAGATATAGATCGATATCTGAGGTAACCTCCAAATTCAAGAGGAGAACTTTTATTGTCAATCACAAGTCGACGAACTATAATATAATTTTGCTATAATATGGAGCTATAGTAATTCCATTACAGGTCCAAAAGTAATCAAAATCGGTTCAATGGTAAAAAAGTTAAAGTCAAAAATTTAACTAATTTTATGACTCATTAAATGTTCCCGTCTGTGACTGTATGTTGGAGTGTGTATGTACGAAACATAAGGCATTTACTTCGTACTCACTTGTGGTAAAGGGTATTGAAGATTCGGCTTAGCCGAATAAAGTATTCTTACTTGTTTTCTTTTTCTTTTGCAAAAATCTAACATTAACTTCATTTTGCCATTAGTATAAAATAATGGAAGAGAAACGATAGAAATTTCTTTAGAATTTCCAAAACTAATGACACACAAATAAATACCCTGTAATTTTCTGGCCAATTAAATGTTTTCGAGCCAAAAAATTATAAAAACCGTGACCTCCTCATAAGAAAGCAAAAATATAAATTTATGATTCTTTTCACTTTCTTAACTCCAAAAAAAAAAAACGTATAAAGACGGAAGTACTTTTATTTAAGAAAAAATATTAAATTATAGTCTTTTTGAAAAATTTTCGTTAATAATTCTGTTCTTTTTTATAAAAAAATTTCTTTAATTAAGAATTTATGTTCAAATGAAAAAAATACTCACATAATAATGTTTTTTTTTTATTATTTTGGTTTAAACTGGGTCAACGTTTTTTTTCCAAATGCCGGTTGGAAAAATTGTTATCGACAGAAAATAACTTAAACCTGAGTTTAATAAGAAATTTCAAATATTAAACGTAAATTTTTAAAATGCATAAAGCATTTTAAATGGATTTCATGTTAACAGCTTAAGAGCGATACATCGATTAATGTTAACAGAAAAATTATATACATAAAATGTTATAAAGCGACAGTAGAGAGCAGAGAAAGAGCACAATAGAAATAAATTATTATTTTATAAACGACAAATTAAATCACTCTAGAGTTTTCATAATGAAATTTTTGTTATTCGTTTGATGTTAATATAACAAAACAATTTAATTAAAACGTACATCATTAGAAAGGAAATTTTTGTTCGGTTTTAAACAATAAATACTTTTATTTAATTTAAATAATTAAAATTGTAAAGAAAGAAAGAATAACAAATACAAAATGTCTCCCAGATGTTTTTTTACATCATATTTAATTGTTTGTTGTCATTATAACAAAAAAGTAATCAAATTATATATCAATAGAGAGGAAAATGTTGTCAGCTTTATAACAAAATATACTTTTTTTAAATATGGAATTCAAAAAGTATAAAACTTTGAAACATAAAAAATGTTAATTTGTAGAAGATACAAAAAGAATTCAATTAACAAATTAAGAACTTTAATTGAAAAGATTTTTTTGGTAAAAAAATAATAATAAATTTATATCAATAGAAACCTTATTTTATATAGATATCGGATGTATATAAACTTTTTAATATTTTTTTAATTTAAAAAAGTATTGATTTAACAAAGAAATTGAAAATCTAAATTATCGTAAAGAAGTTTAATTCAGGAGGCTTTGCGGCTAGAAAATATAAAAAAACTTTATTACATTATATATAAATGGAAAGCTTATTTTGTATAGTTTTCAAAAATATATAAACTATTTTAATAGATTTTAATAATATTAAATAAAAATTTAAATTGCTATAATAACTAGAAATTACTTTTTTGCCAAAACTCTTGAATTCATTCATATTTATATGAAGTACATATATAGAAATTATAATAGAATTATATATCATTGGAAAACTGAATTTTTGTACTTTTCCAAAAAATATGATTAAATTTAATAAAGTTTAAATTTTTGTAAAAAGTTTTTGATTTTCTAAAGAATTTCCTATATTCAAACTTCTCTCAAATAACTTAAATTTGAAAGTATTTGTCAGGTGTAAAAAATTAAATTATACATCAATGGAAAGCTAAATTTGTGTACTTTACAAAAATATATTATAAAGTTTTAAATTTCTCAATAAAAAGATTAATTTTCTTAGGATAAATATATATTTGAAATTTTCTCATATAACACAAATTTAAGTGCTTTCGTGGGGTCTAAATAAATTTAATTATACATCAATGGAAAGCTTGTTTTTTATATTCTACAAAAATATTTTTTAGTTTTAATTTAATTTAATTTCTTTAAAAATTATTAATTATCTCAAGAAATACATACAATTAAAACTTTCTCAAATAACTAAAATGTGAGTGTATTTGTGAGGTATAACTATATAAAATTTACAACTAAATTATACATCAATTGAAAGGCAAATTTGTGTACTTATCAAAAATATTTAGTAACTTGAATAAATTTTTCATTTTTATAGTAAAACAACAAATTTCTAAAACAAAAGATAAATTTTAAAATTTTCTCTAGTAAATATCGTTTTAGTGTATTTGTGAGTTGTAAATTTATTCAAATTATAACTAGATTATATAGCAAGGGAAAGCCTATTTAATGAAGTTTTTATGTGTATATAATTGATTCTAATAATTCTTAACTTTTGATAATAAAAAAAAATCAATAATTTTAATTTATAGAAATATTTAAAATTTTCTCAAATAATTCAAATTTTGAGTGTATTTGTAAGCGTAAATATATTAAATTGTTCATAAAAGTATACATCAATGGAAAGCTTATTATGTGTACTTTTTAAAAACATATAATACACCATAATTGTAATGTCATAACAAAATAATTAAAATTTTAAATTTTAAAAAATATAATGGAAAATTAAAAATCCTGAGTTCTAATCTCTTCAGAGCTTTCTTAATTGGCCCGAAAATATGTGGACCGAGTATTTTTATTTTCCAAACATCATTGAGAATTTTTTGTCAAGCGATTTTTAATTCTAAAATCATTTTATTGGGGCATTAACTTGGATTTCTTTTCAATTTAATTATTTTAGCATGTGCTTTTGTTTCATCAATCATTTTGATCAATCTTCTAACAAATCAAAAATATTTTTATTAAAACTAATAACTGACATATCTGTCAAGATTATTCGATCAAAATTTTTGTGAAAATATCTCTTCCGAAATAGGTTTAAAGGCAAAACATATCTAAAGATTTGTTCGTCTTATTCGATATTTTCTTCAAATCTCCCTTTAATGCTATAATTTCTTACACAACTGTTTTCATTTACGCATTTAATCATTATTGTAATTTGTTGTTTATGGTGTGTTACACCATAATAATGTCTATTAAGTTCTTCATTATGATAACTCTATTTTAAAGCATGTCTCTACGTTTGTCCGTCTGTCTGCCTCTCAATGCATTTTATTTTGTTTGTACTTCATTTATCGTACTTTTATGAATCAGTTGCATTTTTTCGACGTTATTTGAATCTTTACACACAATCAAAACAAAAAATGAGGAATTAAAGTTGTTGAATCGTCAAAATAAAATTTGTTTGGGTTATTAACAAATGACAGATGTAATCAAAATGATAACGGTTAACAGTACAACATGACAAAAACACTTAAGAAATAATAAAACGGTATCGGGTAAAAAGGGTGGAATTTGGTTACACAAAAATAAAAGTCACTTAACCTAAATTCGTATTTAATTACAAGTTGAAATCGATGAAAAAAGAATAAAAAGAATTTTTTTTTTTTGTTAAATGTGAGAAGAATTTCGGGAGAAAGAATTTAAAAAAGAATTTTGAATTGAAGTTGATTTGTAAAGAATTATGGGGATCGTATGAAAATAATTAGATTTTAAGCTGCTGGAATAAAGTGAAAATATTGGTATTAAAAATATACTTCTAAGAGAATCAGAACAAGCTTTTAATGAAATTGAAAAGCTTTTTTGCAAACAAAAAAATCTTGAAATTTTGTTAAATTAAAATAAAAGTTTACCAATCTCTTTCCTCCTCTCAATTTGAGCTTTGAAAGCTTAAGCTATATTTATCTGTTTCTAAATAGCTGAGACCTAAAGCTTATTATTTTAAGGATAATTCGGACTTGAAACATTGCCTCTTTAAGCTATTTGAAAGGTTTTATATAAATGAAAGTATCCTGGGTATTCATTTAAGCTTTTTTAATTTATTTTTCAAAATCAAGAAACCTCATTTTTGAGCTTTAAATTTTATAAGCTTTATAAAAGCTTCTAATATTAGAGCATATGTTTCATATGACTATTTTTCATAATTAAAAAATCGAATTAAAACGATCGTAATATTTAAAAGTTTTATCTTAAGCTTTTTAAAAGCTGAATTTAACACTGGAAGGAAAAGCTTATTAAATTGTAATTATTAAAAACTAAAATTTATTACAACAAAAATGTTTAAGCTTTGAAAAACGTGAAATAAAAACTAATTAGATATTCAAACTTTACTTTTTTAAGCTGTTTTTGAAGCTTTTTTAAACATGATTTAGCCGTTTAACCGAAAAAGCTTACACAATTTAAAAAAAATTAAATTAAAAAAAATCAATTTACATACTGAGCTATTTAAAGCTTTTTATAATAAATAATTTTATATTTTTTTCTATCAAAGCCTTTTTTAAGCTTTTCAGTAGGTGATTAAGAGGTTTAACGGAAAAAGCTCAAATAACGTTTAATAACTAAAGCTTCAATTATTGAGCATTTGCTTTACAAAATTAATCTTTATAAACAATTATTGTTTTCTGAGTTTAAGACCTAATAAAAGCTTTCAGGAAAAAGCTTATTTTAAGCATTTTTATAAAGCTTTTAATTGAATTTTTCACTAAAAATTGAATTTTTCACTAAAAATTGAATTTTTCTCAAAAAAATTGAATTTTTCACTAAAAATTGAATTTTTCTCAAAAAACTTGAATTTTTCACTAAAAATTGAATTTTTCTCAAAAAAATTGAATTTTTCACTAAAAATTTGAATTTTTCACTAAAAATTTAATTTTTTTCAAAAAATTTAATTTTTCACAAAAAATTGAATTTTTTTCAAAAATTGAATTTTTCACAAAAAATTGAAATTTTCACAAAAAATTGAATTTTTCACAAAAAATTGAAATTTTCACAAAAAATTGAATTTTTCACAAAAAATTGAATTTTTCACAAAAAATTGAATTTTTCACAAAAAATTGAATTTTTCACAAAAAATTGAATTTTTCACAAAAAATTGAATTTTTCACAAAAAATTGAATTTTTCACAAAAAATTGAATTTTTCACAAAAAATTGAATTTTTCACAAAAAATTGAATTTTTCACTAAAAATTGAATTTTTCACTTAAAATTGAATTTTTCACTAAAAATTGAATTTTTCACTTAAAATTGAATTTTTCACTTAAAATTGAATTTTTCACTAAAAATTGAATTTTTCACTAAAAATTGAATTTTTCACTAAAAATTGAATTTTTCACTAAAAATTGAATTTTTCACTAAAAATTGAATTTTTCACTAAAAATTGAATTTTTCACTAAAAATTGAATTTTTCACTAAAAATTGAATTTTTCACTAAAAATTTAATTTTTCACTAAAATTGAATTTTTCACTAAAAATTGAATTTTTCACAAAAAATTGAATTTTTCACTAAAAATTAAATTTTTTACTAAAAATTAAATTTGGTAACATTATGAATAAAGTCGATTTGTAGAAATGAGCTTTATATACCAAAAGCTTTTCTATAACTTTAAATAATTTTTGTGACAACAACTCTTTTTTTTAATATAATTAAATCTTTCATTAAAGGTTTTTTAATAATAAATAATCTTTGCAATTACAACAATTTAACTGTTTTGAATTTAAGCCCTTTAAATATAACCGTTTCAATCCCCCATTAAATTATCTCCGATATTCTTTTATCTCGGTTGAATTTTTCCTTAAATCATTATTATCTTTTTTACCGTTTCTTAAACATTTTTTACTTCATTTTCTTAATGAGTTTTTAAAACCGTCATTAAGTTGCATGATTTTTTTATTTATCGATTACATCATTTGGCCAGATTTTTTGTAATAAAAGAAAAAAAGACTTCAATTTAAGTTAAAATCCCTCTTTATAATTTTCTTTTGTTTGTATTTATGACTTTAAAGAAAAAAGACCTTCAGTGCAATTTTTAGTTGAAAAAAAGAAGGTTCATTATTCTTAATGAAGTCTGATTTTTTTCAGAAAACGTTATTTCCAAAAAAAAAAAAATCCCATAAATAAGTTTATTTTTCGATAATGAAAGTGAAAATATTTTAAAAGTTTAAAAAAGATATAAATTTATGAATTTATTTAAGTTAAATTTGGCATTCATTAACCATAAAACATAAATATTTATGGGAATTTTTTTGTAAAAAAGCCATAAAATTATGATTTTATGCTACTGACAGTCTTTTTGACGATATTTATGAGATTAAATTATTGAAAATGTGTTAAAATGTTTAAAAGCTTAAATTTTTTTCCCAAAAAATTGGGTTAAATGTCAAAACAGATTCAAACATTTTAAAAGCTTTATTAACTCAAAAAAAAGCTTTAAATCTATTTCCCTCCTTTTTCAAAGTTTTCACATATTTTTCTATAAATCTATATAAATCCAATTTAAATAAAATGTATTTTAATCTTCAAAATTATCTTAATTTATTGGAAACAAAAAAGGAGTGAGATCGAAAAAATTCGTATTAAAATTATTAAATATTTTTTAAAAACAAACAAAACATTGAGATGAAAGTATTTTCAAAAGAGCTCCCAACACAATCGGTAGCAAAGCAGCCCGATTAGCGCAGTACTCGGACTATTTGGTACGTAAGTTAAAGTTGATGCAGGTTTAAAACATACAAGGCTCAAAAGTTCCCTTTAGTAACGCTGCTAAAAATTGAGAGTTCAAAAACAGAGCACGGAAATTGAAGTCAAGTTTTTGAAAAAAATATCTTTACTGCATAAGCGATGACGAAACTTATGTTATGGCAAATTTTTCAACTTTCTGGTCAAAAATTTTATATTACCAATAATCGAGGAATCGTGACGAAAAGTTTAGGACTCAAAACGGGCCAAAATTTATATCAAGAAATGTTCCCAAAAAAAGGCTGCTTCCATTCATAAGACTTCATAATGTGCCGCCATTTATTTTTGAGTGGATTTGGCATTCTGTCTTAAAAACGCATACATCATGTGAAAGTGCCAACAACAGATAGACAGACGGACATATCATAATCGACTCAGATTTTGATTTAATGCAAGAATACATTATAGGATCTTAGATGATTCCATTTTAGCGTTACACACGGACTGACAAAGTTAATGGAGGGTATAAAACCCAAACAATAAAAAATATGTATGTTAAGAATTTTTCAATCTCACTCCTTAAATCAGTTTATTTCTTTTATGAATATAATAATGTTCAAACAAAAAGCTCGTTAATTCAAGTGAAAGGTCTTTTATAAATGATCAAATACTTTGTTGCTTTAAATCACCCAAAAATATGACTTTAACACCCTCAATTTGGCTCTTTTTTACTCTCTTTTTTTTCAAATCATAAATCTTCGTTTAAAATCAAACATTTTGCTGCTAAAAAGCTTTAGGATATTTTTCTGGCTAAAACTTTTATATTTAAATTTAGAAAATAAAACTGTTTTGGTTTTTCTTCTTCTGCCATTTGTTAATGTTGGTCATGGTTATTATTGTTGTTGTTATTGCTGTTATGTTTATTCTATAGTTAGTTAAACTCTTTGGTTAGTTAGTTAGCTAACTGACATTTTAAACAAGATCATTTAATATAGAATTTTTACAAAAATACAAAATCGTTTGTTACATTATTGATGAGAATTCCTGGTGATCAATGAACTACAAATACAAATATTAAAGAAAAAGAGCTTTAATATAAATATGAAAGTATGTTAACAGACTGTAATAATTTATTTATAGAATAAGACTTTAATATAGAAAGCCAAAACTAAAATGTGGAAATAAATCAAAAGTTCTTTTCAGAATTTCTAAAATTTTGATTTAAAGAAAAAAGCTCAAAGCTTCAATAAGTTTTTTGTTGGAAAAATAGTTTACAATATTACTTGAAAGCTGAAAGCTTTCATTCAATCTGAAAGCTTTTAATTTCGTAAATTCTTTTAAAAAGCTTTAAACTTAAAGAAAAGAATTTCATAAAATTCGAAGCTTTTTTTATTTTCAAACAAACAAACAACTTAATAAAACAACTTAATAAATTTAGCGTTGTGTAGCTTTACAAAATTCAGCATTTGATTTAAAATTATTATTTTTAGTAAAATTTAAAAAAAATCGAAATTTTCACTAAAAATTCAACTGAAAAATGTAATTTTTTACTTTTTTCGAAAATTTCACTAAAATTAGAAAAAAGCTTTTTATGAAAATTTTGATTTTAAAAAATAATGATAAAAATTTTATGCTTCTTTTTATTAATATAATTTTTCTCAAAAAAATTCAAAATTTTCACTAAAATTTCAATTTTTCACAAAAATTTCAATTTTTCACTAAAATTTCAATTTTTAAAATTTTCACTTAAATTTCAATTTTTCACTTAAATTTCAATTTTTCACTAAAATTTCAATTTTTTACTAAAATTTCAATTTTTTACTAAAATTTCAATTTTTCACTAAAATTTCAATTTTTTACTAAAATTTCAATTTTTCACTAAAATTTCAATTTTTCACTAAAAATTTAAAATTTTCACTAAAATTTCAATTTTTCACTAAAAATTTCAATTTTTCACTTAAAAATCCGAATTTTCACTAAAAATTTAAAATTTTCACTAAAATTTCAATTTTTCACTTAAAAATCCGAATTTTCACTAAAATTTCAATTTTTCACTAAAATTTCAATTTTTCACTAAAAATTTCAATTTTTCACTAAAATTTCAATTTTTCACTAAAAATTTAAAATTTTCACTAAAATTTCAAATTTTCACTAAAATTTCAAATTTTCACTAAAATTTCAAATTTTCACTAAAATTTCAAATTTTCACTAAAATTTCAAATTTTCACTAAAATTTCAATTTTTCACTAAAATTTAATTTAAATTTTTCACTAAAAATTATAAAATTTTCACTAAATTTAAATTTTTCACAAAAAATTTAAAATTTTCACTAAAATTTTAAATTTTTCACAAAAAATTTAAAATTTTCACTAAAATTTAAATTTTTCACAAAAAATTTAAAATTTTCACTAAAATTTAAATTTTTCACAAAAAATTTAAAATTTTCACTAAAATTTAAATTTTTCACAAAAAAATTTAAAATTTTCACTTAAAATTTAAATTTTTCACAAAAAATTTAAAATTTTCAACTAAAATTTCAATTTTTCACTAAAAATTTAAATTTTCACTAAAATTTCAATTTTTCACTAAAAAATTTAAAGTTTTCACTAAAATTTCAATTTTTCACTAAAAATTCAATTTTTCACTAAATTTCAATTTTTCACTAAAATTTCAATTTTTCACTAAAATTTAAAAATTTTCACTAAAATTTCAAAATTTTCGCTAAAATTTTAATTTTTCACTAAAATTTCAATTTTTCACTAAAATTTTAATTTTTCACTAAAAATTTAAAATTTTCACTAAAATTTCAATTTTTCACTAAAATTTCAATTTTTCACTAAAATTTCAATTTTTCACTAAAATTTCAATTTTTCACTAAAATTTCAATTTTTCACTAAAATTTTAATTTTTAACTAAAAATTTAAAATTTCACTTTTTCACTAAAAATTCAATTTTTCACTAAAATTTCAATTTTTCACTTAAAAATCCGAATTAAAGCTTATTAATTTTAAAACTTCTTCATTAATTTTTTATTTATTTTAAGCTTTTATTTGAGAATCAAAATTTTTTTAAAGCTTTATAAAAAAATTTTAAAATTGTAGAAAAATTAAAAAGCTTTTTTAGCATTCCGAGATTAAAAAGTTAATGAAAGCTTTTAAAGTTCATTAAGGCTTAAATAAGTTTTTGAAATAATTTTAAGTGGAGTATTTGTTTACTTTATTAAAGCTTTTGTTAAATCGTTTACTTTATAAGAGATACAAAATGTTCAAGACTTTTAAAGCTTTTAAAAGCTTTTTCTTATTTTGAGATTATACAAGTGTAGTTTAAAAATTTTAAAAAAGCTTTAATTAGTTTTTCAATTTTATTAATTTATATTTTCAAGTTTTTCATTTTTTCACAAGCTTTTTTTGAAATTTTGTTCAAGCTTTCAAAAAATTTAATTTTATTAAAATTCATTAAAGCTTTTCTATGTTTCTAAAATCTATTTACGCTCTTTTTAAACACTTAATTTAATAATTTCTTTTCCATTATATTGAATTCTTGAAAGCTTTTAAATTTAATTTAAAAGCTTTTAAAATTCTTCATTAATTTAATTTCATATCATTGTAATTTTCCTCCGCGTACACCCTTTCAAATTGAAAGTAAATCATAAAATTAATTCCTAAAACCAAAAGAAAAAAAATCATTGCTGAAGTTTAAGATGGATCCCTAAGGCAACGATAAATAATGATAATTTAGCACGATCAGAATATAGTTTTTTGGTTTTGTTTTGATGACCGAATTACGTTTAAGCCAACAACAAGAAAAAAGACAACAAAAATTTTTTGGTAACAAAACTAAAACAACAAATCAACCACCTTCCAAAAAATAAAAATTTACTTTTAAAAAGGAGAGAGAAACAAAAAAAAATGACTGAATTTGAAACTGACAAGAGCTGCCATTATCAAGCAATTGACCCAGTCTAAAGTTGGGGGAAAAAAGAGAACTGAAATTAAAATTAAATATAAAATAAAACTTGAGGCGAAAACTTTTAAATAAAATTTATTGTAAAAATTATTTTTTTTTTGTTCAGATTCGAAAATTATTTTCAACATTAAATTCTGAATTGTAAATCTCAGAAATTCAGTTCGAAATTGAAAAAAATTTTTAAAGATTTTTAATTCGAAATTCAGATGGATTTGAAAAAATTAGATTTTTAATTTATTTTTTGATTATTTAATTTAATTGTTTTCTTAAGATTAAAAAAAAACTTGATTTAAACAAAATAATTAAGAAGTGTGATCGAAAAATTGTTAACGCACGTTTTTATAAAAATTTTAAACTTAAGTATTTTTTGATTTCTATAATTTCCACCACTACAAGTGATAAAAATGGTATATTAACTTGGTACCGAGTGCAACGCTAAGGGGAACCAATATTTTTGCATTGAGACACAATCTGAGTCGATTAAGTCTGAGTCTGTTGTTGACACGCTAACATCCACAATAATTGGCAGAGCTCAATGAAATTTTCTCTGAGTAACTGTAGAAGTACTGAGAAGTTTCCTATTAAAAACCAACAAAATCGGTTCAGTATTTAAAAAGATATAGACCGATATCTGAGGCAACCTCTTAATTCAAGCAAAAAAAAATTCGTAAAACTGTCAAATAAAAAATCGGTTCAGTAGGAAAAAAAGTTATAACCAAATATATAACTAATTTTACGACGCAGTCGCATATAGAATTCTTACTTGTTTTTTAGTTCTAATTTAATGAAAATCTGTGACCAGAATAAACCCAACATGGTCCTACAAAAGTTGGCCAAGTTTTAAAATGTCTGTCGCCGAACCTTTATGACGCACCGGAAGATCTTGTAGGTTGAAAATCAGGTTAAGGCAGAAAGTATGGTCCAAATGATGTTTCTAAAGCCAATAGAATGGAAAGCACCAGAAAGGCAAATCCGTCAAACTGCCCGGAGCTAAGGCCCAGTTGAGACTATTGGGCACTTGTTAAAAGGGAATTGAAGAGCACAACAAGGTGCTCAAAGTGTAAGTAGATTTGAAACGATCAGAGACTACCTGTTCGGACAAAATGCCAGTAAGCTCTACAAAAAGGTTAATGGAAAGGTTTCCGAAATGGGTTCAAAATTTCATCACTAATGATTAAAACTCTAAAAATATATTTGTAAATCGATAAAAAATTGAAACTGTAAATTAAGTGATTTTCGATATGTATGTAAAGAATTTTTTGATTTCACTCCTTAAGCAAAATAAATATCATGATTTTTTTTTCTTCTCAACAACATTTTTCTTTTTTTGTTTTGACATTTTGAATATTGATTTTATTTTAATAGAGAACCCCTATAACTGGACATGATTTTCGTTTCTAAACAAATCTATGGTCTTGACAATTATCGCTGCGGGTTGGCTTGTAAATTGTTTTCAATTCAATTCTGTGATTTTTTTTATTGTCTGTTTATTTTAGTTTTGTGTGATTTTCAATTATCAGAGTCAGTTCACTTATTTTTTTGTATTACTTTTCAAGAATTTTTTTCTTCTGTTGCCAAAAAATATCAAATAATAAATACGTGTCCAAATCTCATTTTAACAATCATAATTTTCAGCGTTTTTTTTAGTTAGAAACAAAATTTTTTGATTTATTTCATTTCATATGAAAATTCTTTAGGGCCATTTCAGTTTATTTCTAATAATTCAAGTTCTGTTCAAAAAATTTTGCTAACAAGACACAAATTTTTATATAATGAAATCATAATCAGACTTGGGGGTGTTAAGAAAATTGTCAAGCCAAAAAGTGCATGAATATAACAAAAAGTGGGAATTATGGAATTATTGTCATATGACAAATAATGTCAAAAGAAAATGTCAGCAATTTTATTTATTTTCTGTTTTTATTTTGAAAAATTTAAAACTTCCCAAACATAATTCATTCTCATTATGACAGAATTTATTTTAAATGTTTAATTTTTAGTAAAAAAGTCATTTGTTTTAGAGAAAAATTGCACTTTTAGTGAAAAATTTCATTTTAAGTGAAAAATTGAATTTTTAGTGAAAGATTGAATTTTTAGTGAAAAATTGCATTTGAATAAAAAATTAATTTTACGTGGAAAATTTCATTTTTACTGATAAAATGTTTTTTTTTTTTTTAAATTGCATTTTTAGTGAAAAATTGCGTTTTTTAGTGAAAAATTGCATTTTTAGTGAAAAATTTCATTTTTAGTGAAAAATTGCATTTTTAGTGAAAAATGGAATTTTTAATGCAAAATGACATTTTTAATGAAAAATTGCATTTTTAGTGAAAAATTTCATTTTTAGTAAAAAATGGAATTTTTAGTGAAAAATTTAACTTTTAGTGAAAAAGTGAAATTTTAGTGAAAATTTGAAATTTTAGTGAAAATTTTAAATTTTTAGTGAAAAATTAAAATTTTAGCGAAAATTTGAAATTTTAGTAAAAATTTTAAATTTTTAGTGAAAAATTGCATTTTTAGTGAAAAATTGCATTTTTAGTGAAAAATTGCATTTTTAGTGAAAAATTAAATTTTTAGTGAAAATTAAATTTTTAGTGAAAAATTAAATTTTTAGTGAAAAATTAAATTTTTAGTGAAAACTTGTATTTTTTGTGAAAAATTGTATTTTTAGTAAAAAATTGCATTTTTATTGAAAAATTGCATTTTTAGTAAAAATTGCATTTTTATTGAAAAATTGCATTTTTAGTGAAAAATTGAAAAATTGCATTTTTAGTGAAAATTTGAAAAATTCCATTTTTAGTAAAAAATTGCATTTTTAGTGAAAAATTGCATTTTTAGTGAAAAATTACATTTTTAGTGAAAAATTGCATTTTTAGTGAAAAATTGCATTTTTACTGAAAATTGCATTTTTAGTGAAAATTGCATTTTTAGTGAAAAATTGCATTTTTAGTGAAAATTGCATTTTTAGTGAAAATTGCATTTTTAGTGAAAATTGCATTTTTAGTGAAAATTGCATTTTTAGTGAAAATTGCATTTTTAGTGAAAATTGCATTTTTAGTGAAAAATGAAATTTTCAGTGACAAATGACATTTTTAGTGAAAAATTGCATTTTTAGTGAAAAATTGCATTTTTAGTGAAAAATTGCATTTTTAGTGAAAAATTGCATTTTTAGTGAAAAATTGCATTTTTAGTGAAAAATTAAATTTTTAGTGAAAAATGGCATTTTTAGTGAAAAATTGTATTTTTTGTGAAAAAATACATTTTTAATGAAAAATGGCATTTTTAGTGAAAAATGACATTTTTAGTGAAAAATGGCATTTTTAGTGAAAAATGGCATTTTTAGTGAAAAATGGCATTTTTAGTGAAAAATGGCAGTTCTATCTCAGTTATAATTCAGTTCTACTTTAGTTCTAGTTCAGTTGTAGTTCAGTTCCACTTCAGTTCTTGTTCAGTTTTACTTCAGTTCTTGTTCAATTCTAGTTCAGTTCTCGTTCAGTTCTACTTTAGTTCTAGTTCATATTGTCAAAGTCTAGAAGGGCATTTAACCGATTTGCTCTGTTCTCATTTTTATTAAATTCTCAAAACATTTCATAAGTCTTATGCCAGCAGAATTGACTATAACTTAACTATTTTCTGTTGTTGTTGTTTTTATTCTTAAGAATCGATTTAGTTTGATTGAAGCATTACAAGATGTAATTTTTTTCCATTTGTATATCTGTATGTTTGTATGTTTTGTTTGTTTGTTTGTTTGTCATACAGTATATCAATTTCATGCTAATTTAAAAGTTACACGAAATGTTAAGAAGAGAAAAAGACTACAATGCTGGTGCTTTGGGATGGCTGATTGGTTGGTAGGATGGTTGGTCGGTTGAATGGTTCGTTTGTAACTTTAACATCTTTCAGAATAGTTGACATTCAATTCACTTTAAACAGAAACTAAATAAAAACAACAAAAACAAAAACAAAACACTAAATATAATTCCTTGAAATACAATCATGTAATCTGTCACTTGTATTTCAATGAAAATAAAACTTAAACTACAAAATGCAACAACAAATATCAAAACAACAACAACAACAACAACAATTCCTTAAGTATAGATTTGAACAATAACCTTAAACTCGACTTATATTATTGTAAATAAAACAAGAAGAAGATGAAGAAAAAAAAAACTATATTTACTTTTGCAACATGATGTTGTACCTTTCAAAGGCTTAAGATAGATGATGTTGCATTTAAATCACCTTGACTAGTTTTATCTGCTTAAAAGAAAAATCGTAAAGAGAACAAAGAAAAATCAAAAACAAAACAAAAAACCTTAAAAGAATTTTAAACTGCTGACCATTTTTATAGCCTTGACCTCATAAGAATGTTCAAAATTATCTAGGATTTTTATTCTACAGCAACAATAACAACAACAAATGTTTTAAAAAATTCTTACAAGTTGAAAAAAAAAACATAAAAATAATTTGCTTAAATTTTAAACTGATTTGTCTCTCTTTTTTTTTCTTATGCCACATTTTTATGTAAAACTAAATCTGAAACGTTTAAAATAGATTCCCCTCTTTTTTTAGATTTTAAAATGTTCACTTAAACTTTAAACACAAGTACTTTGACTGGGGATTAAATATAAATAAACTTAAAGTTAAAATTAAAAAAAAAAGTAACAACAACGTCTCCATTGAGAGGATTTTAAATGCTGAGTTAATGTTAAGCGTGAAATGAGGGTTACAAAACCAAGTGTTTGACGTTAAAGTACAAAAACAACAACAACAACAAAATAAAGATCATACAGTTTTTAATTTAAGCTTAAAATGACTCTGAAAAAAATAAAGAGCAAACTTCAAAGATTTAATGTCAAAGATAATGGAAATGGTATGAGCTTAACACGATCTCTCGATATAATAAAATAAATAAATAAAAAGATTTTAATAAATAAAGGGGAACATTAGGATTTATATTAAACTTCTTAATTGAAATTATTACAAAATTCAATGAAGTTCTATTTTTACTATTAAAAATTATTATTATTTTTTTTTTTTTGTAAAGAAAAGTTTTTCACCACTAAGATATTTTTTTCACCACTACGAAATTTTGTTACCAGTTCACAGATTTTTCTTTTTTAACAAAGTTTTCCTATTAAAACATATATTTTTCCAAATTTTTTCTCAACAAATTTAAAATTCACCACTAAACACTTTCTTCACCATAAAGATTTTTCTGCATTTATTTTTTTTTTTTTTTTTGCCAAAAATTTAGATTTTCATTAACTAAAATATTATTTTTTCCATAAAAACTTATTTTTTCCAAAAAGTATTTTTCACCACTAACAAAATTATTCACCACCCACTAATATTTTTTTTTTTTTTTGTAAAAAACTGTTTCTTAGCACAAAACTAGTTTTGATTATAAAAATATTATTATTAAAATTTTTCTATAAAAAAAAACGAATTTTTACCATAAAGATTTTTTCACCACTTAGACATTTTTATTTTAAATAAATTCTTACTAAAAATTTAAATTTTTAGCATCAATTTATTATTTTTCAATAAAAAAGATATTTTTTACCAAAAAATTTTTTCACCACTAACAAAATTATTCACCACACAATAATTTTTCAAAGAAGTAGTATTTTTCATAAAACAAATATTCACCATAAATAACAAAATTTATCCCAAAATTTATTTAAAAAAAAACTGTTCACCATGAAACTGAATTGCCACAAACTGAATTTACACCTCACACAAAATCTTTCATTATAAAAAAGAAAGAAATGTTCACCTCTTATTTCACCACTAAACAATTTTTTCTTATTTTCATCACACAATTAATTGTTCAACACCACGTTAATTGTTTACCATTTAACAGTTGATTTTGGCTCCAAAAATATTTTTACATTTTCACCTCAAAAATCAAAATCAAATTTTCGCCTTGAAAATAGTTTTTGACAACTAATTTCTGGTTTCAATGAGTTTTTCACCATATAACTAAATTTAAATTCATTTTCACCAAAACTCGATCTTCAATGCAAGAAAAAATTTTTATCACTAAACAAAATGTTCACCACTAAGAAAAATTTTTTACCACAAAACTATTTTTGAAGAAAAATATACTTTCTCTTTACAAAGCTAATTTTTGATAAAAAAATTTTCACCTCAAATAAAAACTTTCACTTCTAAAACAGATTTTTTTATTATTATATTCAATTTCCACCTCTAAAAAAATTTTTCACCTCAAATTCAGATTTTCTTTGAAACAGATTTTCGCCAGATACTTTTTCCATAACCCAATATTACAATAGATAAATAACTATTTTTTAACTATTTTCACCATTAACACACCAATTCGCTAAAACATTCACATTTTTTTCATTTTCCGATTAAACTGCCATTGAAATGTGAGTTGAAATATTTAAAAGATAAACTTAACTTAATCTCAAGTTTAATAAAACTTAAATTGACATTAAACACAAAATAAAACTTAAACTTTCAAACACAAACATCATGGATCATGTTGGATTTAGATTTATGGTGAAAATGAAATCGAAGAAAAACAAAAAAAACAATTATTCTTTAACATGCGGCAAACGGACGGACACGACAGACAAACCGCCACAAAATTATAAGAAGAATGAAAAAACAACAACAAACATGTTAAACATAAACTGTAAAATACTTCTGAACCAAATTGAAACCGCAAAAAACATGAAAACAACAATAAAAAATTGTTTTACTTGAGGTTTGTTTTCATACTTCATTCTTTTTTTTTCCTTTTTTTTCACTTTAATTCGGTTTTCAATGGCGATAAACTCTATTAAAGGCCGGCATTATCAGTGTTGACAATTTGGAGGATTTTGAAGTGCCCTTAGTGGGAAAAATTTAGTTTTAGCGATTAGCGGAAATTTTAGCGGGTTGCAAAGCTCCATATAAAATTTTGTGCAAAAAAAAGGAGTAGAACTCCCAAAAATATACAACATCTTTGTGTTTGGCAGAAAAAAAATCTGTAACTTTGGATTGGCTGGTTGGATTTATTTGAAATTTAATAAACCGATAGCACATCAGTGCAGCTTCCCAACTTTGAAAGTGGATCAGGATCGATAAGAAGGTGAAATAACTTTTTTTGGATTGGAAAACAAACAAAAATAAAGCTGCACTTCTCGAACCCAATAAAATCGAAACTGCGCCAGTTGCGGATTTCAGGGGTTTTTTTTATTTGTTTTGATACTAAAATCCGCTTAATTGACGATAATCGCTAGAGAAAAATTGGCAACACTGGGTGTTATAGACAAGACACAATAAAAGCTTCAAAACCACAAAAATTGAAACAGAAGATGAAGAAAAAAAAACTTCTTAACTTTTATGCTGGTAACAACAACAATAACTAACAAATAAGCAGCTGAAAAGGAAAAGAACGTATGTGAAATGAGCAGATAAGAAAAGAAGCTAAAAACAAATAAATGATCAAAAGGAATAAATGTTGCTGGTTGTTTGTAAATCGAACTTGAGGCTAAAATAACTAAAATTTAAGCTCAAATTCTTACAGAGAAGAGTCTTTTTTTCTGTTTTCTTTACAAAATCACCACAAGAATTAAACGAAATAGAAATAAAAAATAAGAGGGATAAAGATGGATTTGGAAGAAAAATTAATAAAAATAAAAATGAAATATTTTGTTTCTGAAAGAAAACTTATAAAATAAAGCAGATGCTGGAATAGAAACACACACGCACACATACATACAAACACTAAAGAGTGAATGGAAACGCTAAGAAAAATATTTCATTTTATTTTATCTGCTTTTGTTCGATGGTTGGTCAGTCAGTTGGTTGTTTGTTTGTTGTCTCTTGCATTGTCTTTCTTTTTTTGCTCAGTGTATTGTCTGGTTAAGTGTCAGTTTATTTTTTCTTCTTGAGATAATGGAAGCAGCAACCCCTGGTATCTGAATTCTTGAGGCTGTAAAAGTGAACTCATTTTGGCGAATTGCTTTAAATGATCTTCCCCTTTCGCTCAAATTCTCTTGGGCATGTTTCATTACGATACTTTACCGAAAGCTGTCTAACATTCCGAACTTTCTAAAAATATCTCATCCCATGAAAAGAAATTTTACAGTGATCGGACATCAGAATATAAATTTCTTTTGGTCACATTTTTTATATAGAAACTAAACACTGTGATTTTTAGCAATTTTATGCCTCTGCTGTCTTCTTATAAGATCAATTGTGTGGGGTCACTTCTTAACCATGCCCTTCTTAATCTAGTGCACACACTAGATTAAATGTGACCTTTAAAATCATTCGCTTTGTCGAATAATTCACATAAAATTTGATGCTTCACAAATTTGTCTCAATTTTTTCGATCCACACTTTTCAAGTGATCATCTTTTAAATTCTCTCTTATATAAATGATTTTAACCATTATTTTTATAGATCACTCAATGCAAATTAGTGATCTATGATGCAATTAAAGACCAATAGTGTTATCAAACTGGACTCCCGATTTTCTGTCATTTCTCTTAATTTTCAAAGGTTTAAAAAATTTTTGAAAAATCTAAAAATTTTCTTTTATGAAAGTGATCTTAAGCGTTTTATTGAAAACTTTTTTATGCGTTTTTCTTTTCACTTTATGAAATAATGAAGCAATAGATTTTTTAGTCTGATTTCCGCTGAGATGCTGCCTTAGTTTTCTGCCAATTTAGATCGGTTCTCTTTTGCAGTGTAGATCACTTTTAGGAGAATGTGAATGAAAGTCTCTCATGTAGGAAACAATTGATTTTAATCGATCTTAAAGCTTAAATGTTTCTCTTTGAAGCGAAAAACCTTTGAACGATCATTGATCCTTGTTTGAGAATCTCTGCTGGTGCCATATAAAAGATCAGGACATTTATAATAATTTTCAAATTCTTAAAACTTTTGTTTCACCCATAATTTTCTTTGACAATTTGTTTTGGTTCTTGTTTCTTCTTATTTCTCTTCTCTTAAGAGTTTTGCGTTTTGTGTTTTTGTGAAGGTCATTGCAAAAAAAATATAAAAGACAACAACAACAACAACAACTATAAAAAATAATAATAACAACAAGAAGACCATAAAAAGTCAAACGTAATTATTGGAATTCTTTTGAAACAAAGCTGTTGTTGTTGTTGTTCATTTCTTATGGCTCCTTTTGACGTGTTGTGGCTTGAGTCATTGGAGAGTGTTCTGAGGTATGACGGCTGTTTAATGCTGGTTGATAGAAATCATGTGGGCTTTTAGTTTCCTTTTTTTTTCTCTTTATTTGAAAAGAATTCCTTTTACTGATCTTTTCGCAAAACAAAACAAAAATTGTGATCAGTGATAATAAATCAAAGAAATAATAAAATAAGTAACTGTGCTATATTCGGCCATTACGAATCTTCAATACCCTATATATGCGTATGAGGTAAATACGTTATGTCCGTTCATACACACTAATTCACACACATACAAACATACACAATATATAAAGGTTTTTCTTAAATATACCACAGGAACTCTTAATTGGCTCGAATAGAGGTTGCGTCAGATATCGGTCTATATCTTTTAATATACTTTACCGATTTTACTGGCTTTAAATAGGAAACTTTTTAGGAATATGCCAAATACTCAGACCAAATTTCATTGATTGTTATGGATAGAAGCGTGCTAACAACAGACAGATTATGTGATCTGAGATAATTCCTTCTTAACGTTACACACGGCATGACAAAAGTAATATTGCCCTTTTCACCACTTGTTGCAGTGGAGGTTATAAATATACGACGATCCTTTTCATCAAGAAAAACTCTCTTGTTTAAAAAATATTTCGAGGTTAAATTTTTTCTGACTTTCGTAACAATTTTCTATAAAAATTAATTTTTTTTATTATTTATTTTTTGTTTAATATTTTTAATTTATAATAAACATGAACATGAACTAAATGAAGAAAACATGATATTTTTATTTGTAACATTATGATCGTGACATTCATTTTTATTTTATATCAGAGAGTTTTTCCTCTAACTCACCATTTTAGTAACGGTCAAATACAGTTCAAAATACAAACAAAAAAAATGCAGAAAAACGATCATAAAAACCGTTTAAATGTGAAAAAGGGGGGGGGGAAATACAACAAACAAAAAAAGTAAAGAAATTCATGATAATATTTTACAATAAACTACGTTTTTGCCATAAAAAAGGGGAGAGAGAAAGAGAGAAAAAAAATATGATTAAAAAAACGATCAAATGAAAACTCGAGCAAACGTGTCAGTTAAAAAGTTTAAATACCAAAAACAACGTTAAATTCAAAACCATAACCAACATTTCAATGCCAATTTTATTCAACAGAAAAAAATAAAAATTTAAATATTATTTTCTTTTTGTATCTTAAAATTAAAAGCCAAATGAGTCTTGATGATCCTTTCAATTTGAATTTGAATAAAAATGTTAAAAAGCAAAAGAAAAGAAAAACTGCATGACTCACGCCACATTTTAGTCGTTGTCAACATGTTTCTAAACATCAACAGCAACAAAACATTAACAAAAAATTAAATCAAATGCAAAAAAATCATGCATAAATAGAAGCTGAAATGCAACAGTTATTTATTCATTCAGTCATCTATTTAGTCAGTCGCTCACTCACTTATGCACTCACTTACTTATTCACTCAGTGGTGATTTCTAAAACGTTTGCGTGTTATATTTTCAAACATTTTATTGTCAAATTAAGTCGTGTAAATGGAAATTTAAATTGACTTAAATCACAACACTCTGTTATTTTCCAGTTAGCGACTCATAAAACTGAAGAAAAAAATAGTTTAAGACTGGAAAATGGATAAAAGTTTGATCTTTATAACCGAAATAATGGGAAAAAAATATGAAAATAAAAATAAATTTTTGTTTGAAAAACTAAAAATTTTTTGATAAATAATCGGATTCACTCGGATCAGTTTAAATCCGTTCAGTTCTAGTTCATTTCTATTTCAGTTCTAGTTCTGTTCTAGTTCTAGAAGGAAAATTTTCTATTAAAATAAAATTTATCGAAAATTTTTTATTAAAATAAAATTTATCGAAAATTTTCTATTAAAATAAAATTTATCGAAAATTTTCTATTAAAATAAAATTTATCGAAAATTTTCTATTAAAATAAAATTTATCGAAAATTTTCTATTAAAATAAAATTTATCGAAAATTTTCTATTAAAATAAAATTTATCGAAAATTTTCTATTAAAATAAAATTTATCGAAAATTTTCTATAGAAGGAAATTTGATCGAAAATTTTCTATAGAAGGAAATTTGATCGAAAATTTTCTATAGAAGGAAATTTGATCGAAAATTTTCTATAGAAGGAAATTTGATCGAAAATTTTCTATAGAAGGAAATTTGATCGAAAATTTTCTATAGAAGGAAATTTGATTGGAAATTTTCCATAGAAGAAAATTTGATCGAAAATTTTCTATAGAAGGAAATTTGATTGGAAATTTTCCATAGAAGGAAATTTGATTGGAAATTTTCCATAGAAGGAAATTTGATCGAAAATTTTCTATAGAAGGAAATTTGATCGAAAATTTTCTATAGAAGAAAATTTGATCGAAAATTTTCTATAGAAGGAAATTTGATCGAAAATTTTCTATAGAAAGAAATTTGATCGAAAATTTTCTATAGAAGGAAATTTGATCGAAAATTTTCTATAGAAGAAAATTTGATCGAAAATTTTCTATAGAAGAAAATTTGATCGAAAATTTCCTATAGAAGGAAATTTAAAGAAAATTGTCTTTTAAAAGTAAATTTAACGATAATTTTTGTGTAAAAAAATTTAACGAAAATTTTCTCAAAAAACTATATTAACGAAATTTTTTTATAAAAATTTAATTTAACGAATGTTAATTTTTTAAATTGTATAATTTATTCAATATTAAAAAATCCCTAATTAATGTCATTCTCATTAATATCCCTCAACGGGGGAAAAACAGGTGCTTTCATTTATAACCTAAAAACACAAAAAAAAAAGCGAAACCTTCATCAAAAATCATAATTAAAGTTCCTTCAGCTGGTTCTGCCTGTTTTGTGCCGCCAGAAACTTATTAACATTTTTAAATTTAATGTAATTTTAACAAAATCACTTTAAATTGTAACATTTAATGCAGAAAATGAAATTAATGTTAACAAAAGAGAAGAAAAGAAATGAAGATTCTGAAATGAACTGAAATGGACACGAGTCGAGTCAATTGGTGTGATGGACCAGAATAATTTTTTTTTTTTTTTCATTTTTCATAAACGAAAAAAGAAATTTCACAAAAGTCCACGTTTTTTCTTTTTTTGAAATGTCAGTATATTTTCACTCTGACTTTTGGTTTGACTGGCGTCTTTGGACTTGACTTTGGCTCTGGTGGTGGCGAATATTCTTCTCTGACAGTTTTGTCTCTCTCTCTCTTTCAATGAGTTGAAGTCTGATGATTTTTATGTTAAAGAAGAAAAACAGTTCAATAGCGGAGAAAGTTTTTCTTTATTTTTGTTGTTGATGTTGTTGTTATTGTTGACTTTATTGTTGTTGTTCATGATTTTTATTATTGTTCTAAATTTAAAGATGAAAACTCATCAATATTTAACAGCAAAATAAAAACAAATGAACAAAAAAACAAAAACAAAAACAAAATTGGTTAAAAGTTGAACAATAACAAGAAGTTGGCAGAAATTGCAAGTTGCAAGCAGATGTTGCAACATTAAACAATTTTTGCTACTGTTGGCGTTAGCTGATGGTGTTATTGTGATTGTGATTGTGATTGTGGTACAAAAATGCTTGACAACATGTTGTTGCTTACAGTTATTTCAAGTTTCGTTAAGTTTTATTTAAATTGAACATTTTTTATATAGAAATTTTTCGTTTAAATAAGTTTTTATAGAAAATTTTCGATAAATTGAAAATTTATAGAAAATTTTCGATAAATTCACAATTTATAGAAAATTTTCGATAAATTCACAATTTATAGAAAATTTTCAATAAATTCACAATTTATAGAAAATTTTCAATAAATTCACAATTTATAGAAAATTTTCGATAAATTCACAATTTATAGAAAATTTTCGATAAATTCACAATTTATAGAAAATTTTCGATAAATTCACAATTTATAGAAAATTTTCGATAAATTCACAATTTATAGAAAATTTTCGATAAATTCACAATTTATAGAAAATTTTCGAGAAATTCACAATTTATAGAAAATTTTCGAGAAATTCACAATTTATAGAAAATTTTCGAGAAATTCACAATTTATAGAAAATTTTCGAGAAATTCACAATTTATAGAAAATTTTCGAGAAATTCACAATTTATAGAAAATTTTCGATAAATTCACAATTTATAGAAAATTTTCGATAAATTCACAATTTATAGAAAATTTTCGATAAATTCACAATTTATAGAAAATTTTCGATAAATTCACAATTTATAGAAAATTTTCGATAAATTCACAATTTATAGAAAATTTTCGATAAATTCACAATTTATAGAAAATTTTCGATAAATTCACAATTTATAGAAAATTTTCGATAAATTCACAATTTATAGAAAATTTTCGATAAATTCACAATTTATAGAAAATTTTCGATAAATTCACAATTTATAGAAAATTTTCGATAAATTCACAATTTATAGAAAATTTTCGATAAATTCACAATTTATAGAAAATTTTCGATAAATTCACAATTTATAGAAAATTTTCGATAAATTCACAATTTATAGAAAATTTTCGATAAATTCACAATTTATAGAAAATTTTAGATAAATTCACAATTTATAGAAAATTTTCGATAAATTCACAATTTATAGAAAATTTTCGATAAATTCTCTTTTCATCAAAAATCTTCGATAAATTCTCTTTTGATGGAAATTTTTTGGTAAAATTTCAATTTTGTTTTGAAATTCGTGAATGTTTTTAAAAGAGTTTTGACTGTAATTTATTCATCTTATAAAATTATTGTTATTTTGTATTTAATTTTAGTAATTTTTTTTCTCAATATTATTGTTAGTGTTTTTGTTGTTGTAAATTTAATACGATTTTAAATCAAAATCATAAGTATGTTTTTTTTTTTCTAATTTACTTTTTAAAAATTATTGTTATGGACTTGAAGCGATTTATATGTAAGAAGAAACCAAGCCCCCTTTTGGCTATAATAACAACAACGACAAAAACAACTAGTTTATTTAATATTTTTGTTGTTGTTTAGTTGATGTGATTATTGTAAAAAAATGAAATAAATTAACAAGAAATTTATAAATAAAAAATAATAAAAGAAATAAAAATAAAGAAACAAGAAAAACACTGGTGTTTTAAAGCCCCTTTTTCTCAGTGGGCACCCCTTAAAATGAAACTCTTAAGGCTTTTAGGCGAAAAAAACAGCTAAAAATATGTTCAGTTAACGAGTTAAATACATTTTAATAAAAATTTATAAATTATTATTTTAAAATGAATATTAACGAAATGATTGACTACTGACTACTGGTCGAGGGGCCACACCACAACAACTCTGTTAATTACAGAGTTGCATTTTTTCTCTCTCTAAACCTTTAAGTAAAGAGAGTGTGGCCACTCCATGAGTGAAGCAAAGAGGAAAGAACAAATACAAGATATTTGATTTAATGTTAATTTCTGTTAAATAATAATAAATCACTTTGTAACCAGATGCTTTCGCTAACATTTTGTTTAGAAATTATTTATAAGTTTTAATACCCTCCACCATCGCATGTGGTGAAGAGGGTATATTAACTTTGTCATTCCGTGTGTAACGCTAGGAAGGAATCATCTCTGATCCACAATAACTGACAGAGCTCAATGAAATTTGGTCTAAGTATTTGTCATAGTTCTGAGAAGTTACCTGAAATCAGTTTAATATATTAAAAGATATAGACCGATATTTGAGGCCACCTCTAAGTTCAAGCCAAAAACTTTCTTAAATTTGTCAATTATAAATCGACAAATAAGAATGAAATTTTGTCATTATATGAAGTTATATATACATCATTTTCATTCCAATAATTATCAAAATCGGTTCAGTAGAAAAGAAGTTATAGTCAAAAATATAATTCATTTAATGACTTATTAAGTCTTTCTGTGTTCTATTTAAGAAAAACTTTTATATTCTGTATACTTTTGTGAGTGTGTGTGTGTGTGAGAGTGTATGGTAGAGGGTACTAAAGATTCGTCATTGCCTCAGATAACATTCTTATTTTTATTTCTAATTTAAAATTTATTTTTATTTTTCTGCCTTAAAAAATTGTTGCTTTAGGATTAAATTGTTTATTATTTGCGATTTATTTAGATGAAGTTGTCTTTGTTGTAATTTTAGTTGTTTTTGCTTCAAATAATTTTTGGCGCCATCAAACACTTTAGGGAAGTACGCTTGACTGAGTGATTGGATGAATGACTGACAGACAGACGGACTGATGTCATGTCATGTCTTTTGTTTAACTTAAGAATATTTTTTGTTTGTTTGTTTGTAATTATTTCTTAATCTGATTATGACACTAAAAGGAAACAAATTAAATTTATGAATAATTTATTTTATTGTTTAAGATGTTTATTTTGATTTAATGAATAAATCAAAAGTTTTGAAAGTAAAACTTTAAGATCTTTTCTTGATTCTGAAAAAAAAAATTTAAATAAAATATTTAACTAAAACAAACACGATTAAACGAAAAATTAAAAATAAAAATAAAATTTACAAGAATTTCCGATAAAAAGAATATTTTAGCAAAAATTTTCTCTAAAAAATAAACAAAAATTTTGTATAAAAAGAAAAATTTTACGAAAATTTTATATAAAAAGAAAAATTTAACGAAATAAAAAAAATTCTAAAAAATTTTAACGAAAATTTTCTACATAAAAATTTAACGAAAATTTTCTACAGAAAAAATCTTAAAGAAAATATAAAATATTTAACGAAAATTTTCTACATAAAAAATTTAAGAAACTTTTCGACATAAAAATTTAACGAAAATTTTCTACATAAAAAAGGAGGAAATTTTCTATAAAAAAATTTTCTATAAAAATTTAATTTAACGAAAATTTTCTATAAAATAAATTTTAACGAAAATTTTCTATAAAATAAAATTTTAAAAAATTTTCTATAAAAAGAATTTTCAACGAAAATTTTCTATAAAATAAAATTAACGAAAATTTTCTATAAAAAGAAAATTTAACGAAAATTTTCTATAAAAAGAAAATTTTAACGAAAATTTTCTATAAAATGAAAATTTCAACGAAAATTTTCTATAAAAAGAAAATTTTAACGAAAATTTTCTATAAAAAAAAATTAACGAAAATTTTCTATAAAAAGAAAATTTAACGAAAAAATAAAAAGAAAATTTTAACGAAAATTTTCTATAAAATGAAAATTTTAACGAAAGTTTTCTATAAAAAGAAAATTTTAACGAACATTTTCTATTAAATGAAAATTTTAACAAACGTTTTCTATATAAAGAAAAATTTTAACGAAAATTTTCTATAAAAAAGAAAATTTTAACAAACATTTTCTATAAAATGAAAATTTTAACGAAAATTTTCTATAAAATAAAAATTTTAACGAAAGTTTTGTATAAAAATAAAATTTTAAGGAAATTTTTCGAGAAAAAGAAAATTTTCTAGAAAAAAATGTTAACGAAAATTTCTATAAAAAGTCATTTTTAACGAAAAATTTTGACGAAAGTTTTTTATAAAAAGAAAATTTGGACGAAAATTTTCTATAAAAAGAAATTTTTGGTGAAAATTTTCTATAAAAAGAAAATTTCTAATAAAAAGAAAATTTTAATGAAATTTTTTTATAACAAAGAATTTCACCTAAAAAATAATGTTTATAGTTTTAAGTTACTTTCACTGAAAACATCATTTTCACCTCAAAAACTATTTTTCTAGATGAAAATTTTCCTCAGGCCATTTTCACCTATAAAATTTTCTTAAAAACTTTTTTTACTACCCGAACTTTGCTTCAAAATTAGTTTAAATTCAAACTTTCCACTAATTAATTTTCGCAACAAAATTAATTTTTCACGACTAAATACAATTTTCGATTCACATTTAGTTTTTCACCACTAAATAAAATTTTCAACTCATGTAAATTTTTTATCTCAAATTTAGTTTACACCACTAAATAATATAAATAAATAAATTTTTCACCTCAAAATAATTTTCTTTGACCACTAAGTAAAATTTTCACCACAAAATTAGTTTTTCACCACTAAATAAAATTTTTATCACTAAACTAATTATTGACTTTAAAACAAACTTTTCACTTTTAAACTTATTTTTCACCACTTATAACAGTTTTCACCTCAAAATATATATTTTTAAGAAAGTAATTCGTATTAGACTTTCACATGTTTAAATGCGCTTTCCTGCAAGAGTGACTTATTTGGATTTTTTCAAATATATTTCTTTTAATATTATTTTTTAACTTTAAAATTTTATTTAAATAAAAATCAATAATTTAATTTACTTTGATTTTCATGCAACAAAATCAATAATTTTATTACAACAAAAAACTTTGTTTCTCCCAATAAAAAAAAGAAATTTGCTTTGGCTAAAATTTTCAATTTGGTATGAAAACTTTGGTCGAATGTAATATTTTATGTTCAAATTTTTTGTTTATTAATTTTTTTTGCACTATAAAAGTGAAAAGACCCCTTAACTGAATGAATTGTGTTGCTTAAAACTATAGCAGCTGATATTTGTTGAACATGATTTTTGTTGGAGGTTTTTTACGATTTTTTTTTCAAGATGCTCTTGAATTGTTACATGATAAAACATATTTCAAGAGTGAGATCGAAAAATTCTTAGCACACGTTTTTTCATTAAAATTTAATCCAAATATTATTTGATTTTTGTCCTGCTCAAGTTACCTTTGTAAAAAATATCTGTTTAATATCAAACAAATGAATTAAATTGTTGATCTGAATAAAACGACTAAAATTATATATTTTCTACAAACCTCAACCTGGTCGTACAAAACGTTGGCCAAGCATTGAAAGATCTGCTGTCAAACTGTTTCTAATGTTATTACAAAGTACCGGGAAAGCTTGTCCGTTGATAGTATCAATCTGGTTCAGGTAGAAGGAATGTTTCTCCTGATGTTTCTATAGCTAAAAATGGAAAGTTCCCAACACATCTGGCCCGATTAGTTTAGTGCTCAGACTATTTGGTACAAAAAGTTAAGCTAAAAATTTAGAGGCCAAAAACAGAAGTCGAGTTTTCTAAAAAACAGATGACGAAACTTATGTTATGGTCGATTTTCGCAACTTCTTGGTCAACAATTTTATGTTCGGTAATGCTCGAGTGAAAAATTCAAAATATCATGACTATTTTTTTTTAAATGAGTTAAGAATTTTTCGATCTCATTCCTTAGCAGATAATGGGATTGAAAAAGTTTGGTTGTTGTTGCTAGAAACCCAACAATTAAAAATATTGTTAAACAAATAAAATTATAGTGATTTGAAAGGGGAAGTTGTAAAATATAAAATAAACAACAAACAAGTAAAAATCTTATAGTCGATCAAGCCTGACTATGTAATACCCTACACCATATTCTTGGTTGAAATGACTGCTACGAAGAATGTGTGAATTATGATACATTTATGTGAAATTTATTAATTTTAAAAAGATGGTTATATGGGAATTAGAACAAATTGTGATCTAACCCTCGTATAATTTCACACACCAGCTTTGCTTATATTTTTCTTAATTTCATCAAATATTATTGTAGTAATCACTTGTATGCGAGATTTATGCTTTGAAAAGTGATATTTAGAAGGGGAACTGTATGGGACCTTAACATCGCTTTAGAATATCGTAGGACTTATTTTGTCAAAATTTGGTTAAAATCATTTAATATGTAAAAATACTTTGAGCCAAAAATCCCATTCCGGAGAAATGAATTTTATGAGCCAAAAATCCCATTTCGTGAGAACATGTGTATAAAGCCTAAATGAAATAATGGATTAATCATAACCAATTTTCAATAGGCATCATTAAGATATTTCTCTATTGCCTTGTGTAGTTGCGAACAAGCTTACATGGACAGCCAGCCACTTATGGACATGGTTAAATCTGAATTTTAACACCTACAAAAATTTCAAAAAATTATCATTGAAGAAATTTTGTTTTATAAAAAAACATAAGAGAAAACAAATTTGCATAATTTTTTGAGGTTAAAATTCTCTTACAAGAAAAGATCATTTAATAGAGAAATTAGAAAATCTCTGTTGATCTATATTTTTTAAAAGATTTTTTTCAAATGATAATTAATTATGTTTCAGTTAAGAATCTTAAATAAAATAATTTATTTTGTTGTTATTAAGATTTGTGGCCTAAACTCTTGATTATCTTAAGATCTAATAATGTGGCAGGTATGTGTGTATATGCAACATATCGGTTACCCTAAATATAAAACAATATTTCAACAATGATATCATTGTCTCTTAATCTAATAGCAACAAAAGCAGCAAAAACAACAACAACCAATAACAAAAATTTCTCTACTTTTTTTTAATATAAACAACAACAAAAAATATCTGAAAAATATATAGACTTTCCCATTTTCTTTAAAAAATGCGGCAAGATTTTATGAAATTTTTTTCGCTCTCTCTCTCTCTCTATCTCTCTCTGGAGCAGACTAAGAAATTTATAGAAGTCAGATTTAAAAGAAAACAACATGACTCTATTTTATCAAATTTGTTATCGAAACAATAAGATCGTTAGATGAATACAAAACAACAACAACAACAAAAATGTTTCTTAAAGAAAAATGAAAATTTACGCATTTTATGTTGCTGCTGCTGCCACAGAGACAGAAAAAGAAGAATCAGCAATAATTTATTTTCTAACGGCAACAACAAACATCATCAACGGCAACAACAACTTTATAAAGATCCAGCAGTACCAGTATAAACAATTTTTCAAATACAACAAAACAGTTAATTGTTTGTTGCTGCTCTCATAGAAGAAGTTGTATGCAGCAACAGCAACAACAACAAAATGCCACTAAAATTAGAACACGCATTTTTTTCTAAAGATCTTTTTTTTTTTTGTTATGAAAAATCGTTATTTTTCTATTCTAACTTTATTTATTAAAGTCTTTTTCACATTTTTTTTTTATAAAACAATAATTTATTTCCTTTTCTTATGTCCAAAAAAATAAAATTAATCATTTTTTTATTTTCTCTCTCTCTGCATTCTTTTTTTAGGATGATATTGGCGATCAATGTGGCTTAACTAAAGCTGGTCTAGAGGAATATACCATGAGATCAAATTCATTTTATGATAATCCCGTTTTATATCATCATCAAAAACAATCTTCATATGCTCAATCGGAGGGTTATCACAGTTATGTTTCCAGTTCGGATTCAACATCGGCTACACCCATGTTAGATCGGTTAGTATTGGAAAATAATATTAAATTTAGATCTTCACTTTGGTTATATATATTTTTTTAATTTATTTTTTGAAACTATTTAATTCCTTAAGACAATTTGACCTATGACCTCAAAATAAATATGTTCTTCTTGTTATTATACGAGGATCTTTTAATTTTAAAACTTACAGATCGAAACTTCAATAATAATAATCAATAATTTTAATCACCTCTCGATATTATTAAGGACTCTAAACTTAAAGAATCTAACTTACTGATTGAAAATTTAGCACTTTGACCTATGACCTCAAGTTAAAAATAATTCAAAGGAAATGTTGTTAACTATTGAAGACATTTTTAAATGTTTCTATGATCTCTAAACTCAAAGAAGCTAACAGAACAGATATAAATTCCCGCGAAATATAATCGAAGCTCTAAGACAACTTAAAATATTTCTTACTGCGTTAAGGTTAATTTATTATTTTCTGATCGAAATTTAAGTTTCATGACCTTTGACCATTTTAGTCTATGACCCCAAGATAAATTAATTCCTCATGACCCAATAAGATTATCGTATTGCTCCTTAACTTTATGGAATTTACAGAATTATATTATTCAAATATCAGCGGTGAAGACTGTAGTGATATGACCTTTGACCTTAATATATATTCTCAAAGAAATATTGTTAAGACACCTTCAGATATTCCTAAGTCCCCTTAAAACTTCTATAAAAAAACTTTAAAATTAACTAATCAAAATTTTAGCATTACAATGATATTGTCGCTCTTGGACCAATGATCAATTTATCCAAGGAAAAATAATTTCTAATCAAACCAACAGATCTATTAGAATATTAATGTTTAACTACAAATTTTTCCACATAGAAACTGTTCTTAAAAAGCATTAATCAACCATACGATCTGTCAAGTTTTTCTTCGAATATTAAAGAACTATTTTCCAGATCAAAAAGTCTAATTAATCTTGAGTTCCCTTCCCGAATCTAACCAATACTCCATTGGCTTTAATTAGGTTAATAAAATAATTGTAAAGTTCCAAAGAAAAAATTTAGATTTAAGACTCAAATTAATTTTCGGACATTAAAATTTACAGATGTTAAGAACTTTTCCCCGATAAAATAATCAGGTCATTTTTAATGGTGCAATGAATGAGTCTTCATTTGTGAAGTGATGGAGATCTTTAAGGTCTTAGAATTATTTTCATCAAAACTTCAAATTTTGAACTGTTTCGTTGTAATTCCTTTATCAATTCGTTAATAGAAGAATGATCTGTTATAGAGTGTGGACTTGACTTAAAAAAAAAAACCAACAAATTACAGTACAAAATAAGATCAACGATCATTCAATGATCCTTGATTTGACCAATCATTTTCGCATTTTAACGGCTTCGTTAAGAGAAAAATGATCTTTTATAGAATCGTATAGAGTCTCTGAAATTGAAACTTAAAGATTATCGGTTTGAGTTATCATTTACCTTAAAGAAGTTTAATTTTTTTTTCTTAATTATCTTAGAGATAAATTAAGACAAATGTTGCTATAGAAACGATCAATATGACCGTTTTATGATCATAAGAAAATTATATTGTTTGGGTTTGATATCTTCCTTATTTTCTAAACTTTAAAAACCTAAAGGATTTTTTATACTTCACTAAAAAGCTCGATCAGTTTACTTTGATCTTAAACTACTGATCTAAATATAGAAATAATCCCAACGATCGTTTTATGATCGTTAAATATTTTGGTTGATCCTTTTTTTAATTTATCTTAGAGATGTCTGAAAGTAGTTAATATAGAATTGATCTATACCGACCCCAAAGATCACATTAATTAACCAGAATAAACGATCGGTTGTTTTATGATTTTTATAAATTTTAATTGATATTTTTTAAAATTTATCTTAAAGTTATCTGAAAGTAGTTTAGATGCCCACGATCGTTTTGCGATCGTAAGATCTTAAACTTTTTGTTTTGGGTACGATCGTTTTGCGATCGTTAGATCTTATATTATTTGTTTTGGGTACTTATTTTTTTATCAATTCTTTAATGAAGTTCGAAAATAGTCAGAAAAGAAAACCGACCACTAAGACCAGTTTACGATCATTAGAAATTTCTTAAAGGATTTTCAATTCTTCACTAAAAAGCTCGATCAGTTTACTTTGATCTTAAACTACTGATCTAAACATAGAAATAATCCAAACGATCGTTTTATGATCCTTAAAATTTTAGTTGATACTTTTTTAATTTATCTTAGAAAAGTCTGAAAGTAGTTGATATAAAAATGATCTGCACGATCATTTTGCGATCGTAAGATTTTAAACTATTTGTTTTGGGTATTATATGTCCAATTGAATTGATACTTTTTTTAATTTATCTTAGAGAACTCTGAAATATAAAAATGATCTACACGATCGTTTTGCGATCGTTAGATCTTAAACTATTTGTTTTGGGTTTCATACACCCAAAAGATTATAATGTTTTTTTTACATATTTTTTTTTTTAATTAAAACTTTAATGAAATCTGAAAATAGTCGGCACAGAAAACCGATCCCTCAGTTTAATTTACGATCACTAGAATTTCATATTGTTAGAATTTAATCTAATTTTTATTATCTAAATTTTTCATTTCCTAAAATGTTTTAAATCTTGGATTCTTGAGTTCCTCTAATAAACACGATCGTGCTTAATATGATCTTAAACTATTTGTTCTGGTATTAAGATTTCTCGCATAATATCAAGGCAAATTATTATTTATTGGAAATAATATTTTTTTTTCTTTCTTTTCTGAAATATTTTCACATGTAATCAATGTTATCAAATACCAATAGAAATTTCTTGTTATTAAAGTTTTCAACCATATAAAAAAATGTTGCTATTACAAATCCTGCTAAACTACTAACTAGTTAGTGATACTAACTAAAGGTTTTATTTATTACTATTTCAATGTTGCATTTGGTATTAATAAAATAGTTTTAAAAGAAATAAAAAAAAAACGAGTTTCTTGGCAAAGAAAATGCATTCTTTACCAATGTTGCCAATATGAAAGAATAAAATAATAATAATAGTAATAGGAGAAGAAGAAGAAGAATAAGAAAAAGTAAATAATGTAGCAAAATGTCGGTGACATTCATAACTGATTTCATGTTTTACCATAAATATGAACTCGTACAAATAACATTCATTTCAACGTCATTCAGATAAACTAAAACTAAACCCAACCAAAAACATTAGAAATCAATATAAAATGAGAGGGTTTCTAACCCCCTTCTCCCTCCCTCTCTCTCTCTCTCACTGTCTCTTACACACACTCTGTTGCATGTGTGTGCTCTTTGAGGTCTCTTTCTTGATTTTTGCTTTGATGTCATAAATATCATGTGTTTTACATTTTAATTTATAACATTTATTAGACTCAACGACTTTAAATGCCACCAATCGTCTGACCAACCGACCAATCGTACCATCCATCGAACATATTTGAATGTATTTCTGTTTTTGGTCTTGAGTTTTCAAATCGATCTTTGTTCGTTACCATATTTAAACGCCAGTTATAGAGTATTTTTAGTCTTTAGCACTTATTTATAGTCGTTTTATTTCTATTACCACAAAATGTTGAGGAGTGAGAAGACCTTCTCTATCTTTAAAGTTATTTAACTTGAGATTTTATTTTTAATTTTATTCCATTAGATTTTCCACTTTTTCCCTTCTTCTTCTTCTTCTTGTCGAGTAAGATGAAACTTTAAATAGATCATGATACTAATTTTCTTTCCTAAGAATCTGAGTTCTTTTCTGTCTTAAGGTTGACTTGTCTTAGGGGCCTTTAGAGTTTGTTTGTGATTTTTTTTCAAAATGATTTTGAGGAATTTATGTTCATTCTTGTGTGTATGTGTGTGTATGTGTGTGAGTTTGCTTTTCATTGCATTTAATGTTTCCTTAAATTAGTTAAACTTATGTTACTAATTTGATATGACTTTATGTTAGATAAAAATCATGTTAATTATTTGAAGAGTGAAAGAATTAAATTCCTCATATTCAGTGATAGATTAAAATAGGGTTTCCATAACGAGAATTTTTTTAAAAGGAAGGGGTTGCAGTAAATACAAAATTCCCAGTCTATTTAAAATTTCTCGCTCCTCTTTTAATCTTGTAGTACAGCAGTCTACATGAGGCTTTCTTGGGTGTATAATGGCAGCTGTACTTTAAACTTAATCTATAGATTCTTTAAAATTTTAATTGCACTCAACTGCAAATTAGATTGAAATTCACATCCAAAAATTAAGGCTTAAGAGCCTCAGGATCATATTCACCTAGTTGTGTCCAATATTTGAGAAAGATCTTCTTTAGCAAGTCACTTAGTCTTCCATATTCAATCATCTTCATTTAGAGTTTTTTTCTTTTAATGAATTGCTGCTGCCATGAACTTGAGTTAATGCTTCCATAGCATGTGCCGTCTTATGAGGTTAAGTTTTATTATCACAAATAGCTGTCGCTGTCCAGCAGAGGATGCAATGGATCTTCTTAGAAAAATCAAATTTGTAAATTATTCACTTCTAGAATTTATCTCCTTAGGAAATTTAAACATCCAACTCGAACATCTTCGCGAACATAGAGTATTAAATGAATTTGTAAATTTCGGATTCTAATCAGGGACGTTACCGCTGTTGTTGTCAACACCTAAGGAACTAGTTGGTTGGGTGCCTTAACGATTAATTATTATCGAAAATTTCCATTTCATCCTTCTGATTTTGGAGCAGAAACCAATACAGCAAAATTTGTTTGTCAAAACTTGTTTGACAGTATGTCAGATTAATCCTAAAGTTCCATCCGAAAGTCCACATAAAAATCTATGATTTTCCTTCGCTGAACTTGTATCCATTCCTCCTGGGTTAGGAACTCAATATTGTAACGTCAATAAATCTTTCTAAATTTGTTGTCCAAAACATCTTCTCTTCTTTCATTATTCGTCCAGTTTCAACTCATAATGTTAATAACTCATCCATAGAGCGTTTATCCTTGATATTTCGCAGACTACAAAAACCACACAATTAGTACCAATTCCCGAAATAGCATACAATTCTCTAAAATTAGACTCCGAAACTGAATATTTTCAGATTAAGAGACAAATATCGATTTGTTGTCAAAAGCTACTTCTTCCTTTAATCATCCAAAACAGTTTATTTTTAGCTTTTTAGGGAAGTTGTCTTACGACTTAAACTTGAAAAATCACATCCATTTCCAAACTACCATCTTCTATCCCTAATTAAGCTATCGGAATTTAATAATGCAACGTCCAGAAGATTTCCTTCGTCGCATAAGCCAATTTCCAACCAAAACTCTCGACTTTTATTTGAACCAATGGATGGGATGGTGTAATATCCCTCTCAACTGTTATCAAAAAAAAAACCTAACTCAACCAACATTTTTGTGAATTATCAGCTAATTCTCCCGATGATGTTTAGAAATAGAGTTTTGTGAAATTTAGCATTTGGATTGTGATTTGAGTGAAGAAGGTAAAGACTACACTTCTTGATTTGAAACCGAGAGTAGAAGGTAATGAAATAACCCTTCCAATAGTGAGTAGATAAGTTACATAACTCTGCAAATATTTTCATGGATTTTAGAAGATTTGACAAGCAGAAAAAATGCTTAGAGGACATTTTTGCGAAAGCACTGTTACTTAGGAGTTATACCCTTTCCCAACCAATAAAGAATGATATCTCTACAATAAAATACATGGAAATAGAATGTCTTCGAATAGGAAGAAGGTGTCTTAGTTCCTTTCATACATATGCCGATTTAATAATACATTTGATTAGGGATCTTTTGATCTTCCAAATTTGGAGGTTATCTAATTATTGAAACATTCATTTTTATAATGAAAATTACCAAAAAAAACCCTTAAACCAAGAACTTGTTGTAACGTTAATTAAGCATTTTAAGGCATATTTGCTTTCAAATAAACTTATTAAAACTTCTATATCAAATTCAATCCATATAAAACCAATTTAAGTAACCAACATTTACAAATTTAAAGCTAAAGAAAAAAAGCCCTCAACAAAACTTCAACGAAAAAAAATACTTAAACGTTTGAATTTCTGATAAATTGACCTTCAACAAACAAGCTCTTAACGATTTAGAAAAAAAGACTAAAGAAAAAGCTCTTGAAAAATATTATTCCTAAAGCCAGAGCAAATAATAATAAAACTTAGAAGTTGTTTTTTTTATAGCTTGAAGCTAAAAAACAACAAAAAAGCCAATACAAACAAAATCAAAAATGTTAATTTAATTTATGAAATAAACATAAAAACTTTAATTTGTCAGGAATTGCCAGCATTTAAGTGCAATTTAAAAAAATCAAACTCCTTCAAACAGAAAAAAAAGACAACAAAAAGGTTGTAAATGAGTTGAGCCCAAACCCAGAGTTAGACTGTTGAATGGTCGGCAGTTAGAAAAGCATAACAAACGATTAAGAAACATTAGAGAAGGAGACAGAGGGAGAGAGACAGAGAAGTGGAGATTAAAACAAATTAAGAGTTCCGCTTTCATTTTCTTAATCTTTTTATTTATTTATTTATTTTTATTTGTTGTGTCTTTTTCTTTATAGATTACGTCAGGAAAGTGAATTGTTATCACGTCAGACATCATCATTATCATCATCGCATCATTGGTCACAAAATGATTTGTCTTCTTTGGCTTCAACATCAGTGGCGGCATCGCCCACTTCACTTCTCTCAAGTGGTCGTGATTTAAGTGATTTGGGTAGTTGCACGCAATCGCAACAACAGCAGCAGCACCAGCACCACCACGACCAACAACAACAACAACAAATCACACAACATAACAATAGTTCCGAGAGTACTTCATCAACGGAAACACTTAAATGGTTGGGTTCTATGAGTGATGTATCTGAAGTTAGTCTTGCTACTGGTTTTTCAGCCATCTCGGAATCAGGTTGTTTAGCCAAAACTTTTTAAACATTAACTCGATTTTAACTTTACTTATTTCTATTACAGTTTCGACTTCTCAATTAATTGTGCATAGTTCCCGGGTTTTAACCCCAAAACGTCATCAAAGTGAAAGTGTCTTGTATAATAGTGAGGAGCAACTACAACAACAGCAATCGTTATCTCGCATATCCAGCGGTCATTCACCTCAACATAGTCCCAAAACCCAACAGTTACCGCCTACAACACCGCCAAATCTTAGCAATACTTTGACTCCCAATCATAGGCATAGTCCTAGTTATCCGCCCATTCATCAAACTTCACATACTCTCTATAGGCATCATCATAATCATCACAATACTTCGCCGGAATTAACAAAATCTTTGAATGAGAAAAACAATTCTCAAACATCTCTCACCACTACGGATGCAGCGGCTCAAAAATCGAATATATCGGTAACAATATCCAATAGCGAAGCGGTGGTAACAATATCACCCCATCCTCCACCGGTGCCCGCTCCCAAACCTAATTCTAATTTTAATGGTTGTGGAGACTCCACAAAATCAGGTAATAATCTTGGGGAATCCAGTTCCCAAACTAATATTGCCTCACGTTCTCATAACTTTCCACGGCAAAGCAGTTCCTTAAGTATGGCGGGTCATAAATCGGTATCAGCTTCTATGGATTCTTTATCAGATATCAAACATCCATATCGCAATAATCATCGCTTGTTTCCAGTTAGTACATATACCGAACCGGTACACAGTAATACCTCGCATTTTGTACATCATCCCAAGCCACAATATAGCACAGGGTTACAGAAGCCTCACAAATCTCAACAGCCTCCAAGCTCATCAACAACATCATCACCTGCGTCCTCTTCTTCCAACTCTTCCACAACTTCAAGTCCTTCGGTAAGTGGAAGTCATGGGAATTTACATCAACCTAAATTGGGTTCACCAAATTATCCTCAACCCAGTTGGCAATCGGTGGCTGCCTTGATAAATGATTTTGAGAGATCTAGTGATCAGCAACAACCACAAAAATATACCTATTTAGATCCTAATAAAACTCATCGTGTGCCTAATCCAGCTTTAAAAGCTTTTCAAAAGAATGCTGTACAGTCCTATTTTGAAAGACAACAGCAGCAGCAACAACAACAACAGCAGCAGCAACAACAACAACAACAAAATCATGCACATTCTATGGATAATCTTTCACCTAAATCTTATCCCTCTCAAACTACTCTTAGAACTAGTTCCTTACAATCTTCAGCCAACTCAGAGTCGGTGCAAACGGTTCTGCTGAGAAATTCTTTGCCCAACAATTATAATACCACCTCAGGCCAAAGACCTTTGTCGGAGGATAAAAATGCTTATAGTTCACGCAATCTGAATAGTATACCCAATAAGCCACCCTCACCAGCCCCACCACCACCACCTCCTAGGTCACGTTCTATGATGCCCAATATTTTAAGAAGATCATCTTCAGCTTCAGATTATGCTGAGCTAAGAGATCAATTTATGGCTGCTCCTCAGGAGAAACTACAATCACAATCCATTAAAAATATTTCTAATTCCGAAAAATTTTCATTTAATGATTGCGGCATGCCTCCACCACCTCCTCCTCCACGGGGAAGAGCTTCTATGGCTCCTCGCAGAACTTCTTCAGCTGCGGAATATGCTGCCATAAGAGACAAGGTTCTATTACAACAAGCAGCCGCATTAACACACCAACAATTGCATCCCCATCAGCATCAACATATGGGTATAATGAGCAATAGTTATCATCAATATCCTACCGGCAATCATGGTCACTCCCATCCTCATGGTCATGGCTATCAACAGCAATCACCTCAAGCCTATCAAACAGGTTTACCTTTGGTACAAGATGGCTGGGTGCCTGAAAGACCACCTAAAAATCCTAATTTAAGAGTACCTTCACCAGAGCTACCACCTCCACCTCCAGGTCTAGACACGGAAACTAATATACCCGATGAACCGTTACCGCCACCACCACCAGAAATCTTGCAACGTCAAGATACACAATTGGATTTGATGCCTAAACCTCCTTCACCCAATCGTCGCAATAGTTTTGCTGGAGCTTCTCTTAGGAAGGCGAACTTCTTTAATCGTTCTCCCTCACATGATAGTGTTAATGTCTCTGCCAAGGGGCCACCACCTTTGATACCTCGTAAACCAGCCAGTATTGAATTGTTACAAGTCTCAAGACCCTCAGCAGTTGGGCTTAATCAATTGAATAGCACAAAACTACAGCCAGAATTAACAAGAGCCACTATCATATCCTCTTCGACTCGCAAGAGACCGCACAATTTGGCCTCGACTTGTAATTCTTCAGCGATACCAGCGATACAGGAAAATGTCACTTTGTTGACCAATCAAACAATAAGACATTCTCCAACTGGTGTTAATACTACTAATGCTATGGCTCAGAACTCTAAATCTTCACCACCTCCTCCACCACTCATGCCCAGAATGACAAATTTGCAGCAGCAGCAACAGCAGCAACAGCAACAACAGCAGACACAACAAATTATGAACAATATTTGCAGAGTTGACGTCAACTCTAATCCAACTAATCAGAAATCAAGGTAAGTGCTAAAAATGATTTTGTTGCGCTCTTAGCATTTAATTAATTGTGGTTAATTTAAATTTATTTATTTGCTTTTTTTTTTGTCTCCACTGGAGTCTGCGCATATTTAATGTGTCTAATTTTTTTCTATTCGAAAGAATAATAGAGTCATTAATTCGTTGAAATTTGTTTGTAATCTAATACGCCCGATTCCAACATATTTCATCATCATGCCACAGTTAACTAACAAGACTAATAGTTCATTTTTTCCCCTTCAAACGCAAATATCTACATGTTTTCTGGTTTGGTTAGGTGGGTAGGTTGCTTGGAATCATGGTGTCTAAGCTGGCTAAATTGACTGCCTGACTTTTTGGTTTGGCAAAAACAAATTAAACTTTTGGTTTCTTTCTCATGTGAACGAACGAACGAGCGAACGAGTGAGTGAGTGAGTGAACGGGTGAAATGTAATTGACTTTAAGGCTTGCTGTCGTTCTGTCATGTTGTCAATTGTTGTCAAAGTTGATGTATAGCGACCAGTCCACTCCCACTTAATTGATCTTTTCTTTATTAAACATTTTTCTAACTTACGGTAAGTAAGCAAGAAAAATGTAAGCTAGCTTACGGTAAGTAAGCTTAAAAGTAAAAAAAAAATTGGTTGGAATATTATAAACGAATTAATCTCGGGTCTTTAAGCAAAACCAAGAGGTTTGGTTTTTGGATTCACCAAGAATTTCCTTTGCTCTGTAAACAAGCGAAATCTTTGTTTTTGGTTCCTGCAAATTAAGAATGTTTAAAGTTCTTGAAATTAACATTCTCATTAGATTGATCTTATGCTTGTGAAGTTATGTGGATCGAAGTTTCTAGATTAAGAGCTAAAACTAGGAATATTTCCAAAATCTCAAACGAATTCGTAATATTAAACAAGAGCATTAAACTTCCAATGGATTTCGATTAATCCTTATTGAATTTTGATGGGTATTGGAATCTTTAAGCTGTTGATATATCACAACTCCCAAAGAAGAAGTTTTAATACTGCAGATGTATGAAGAATTTCAAAGTTTTATTTCCAATACATTCCAAACACATCGGCCAGATATGTCTTTCCTTTTTTCCTTCAGTAAAGAATTCAAGTTTTTGAAATTATTAAGTCGAATCGGCATTCGTTCGGTCTTTCAGAACATTTCCAATTACGAAGTTGAACAATAATTTGCACTGTATTGACTTGTCATTCCCATGGAAATCGTTTTCAATCGTTTCCAATGATTTTCAACTCAGCACCAGCTGTGTGAACCAGAAGTTTTATCCAAGGGAATACAACAATTCTTGATAACTGTTTTATTTTTATCATTGTCATTTCTCTCTAAATTCTATTTAAAGAGAGAGAGAGAGAGTGAGCTAACGGTCTACGAATCGTTCTATGATTTTTAACTCATCAACAGCGGTAACAACACAAGATATATCTCAAGGGAATACAACAACAAGACCATAATCTCAAGTAATTGCTCTCCTTTATTTCGTTGTCATTCCTCTCTCAATACCTTAAGAGTTACACAGAGAGAGTGAGCGATGTAGCTGTTAAAGGGCTCTTCTCTAATTACCATTTTTAATAGAGCAATATGTGTTTGAATGATATGAATAATAGGAAAAGTATCAGTATTACTTGATCACAAAACAAAGTCAGTTTCTTGGCGTATTTTTTTGGGAAAAATTCCATAATTTCCTAATCTTCAAAGCCAAGTTAACCAGGTTTTATTAAAGATTATGCCTTTGGAAAGCTAACAATATCCTGGAAGTTAAAGGAGATACTTCATTTCCCTTTGAGGAAGAATATTTCTTAAAATTTCACGGGGAATATTATTCCTTTTCCGGAAGTTAGATTATTTCTTTTCCGTAGGATTATTTTGAAAGGAAAATTATATCATCCAACTTTTTTCGGGAGGAATATTTGTGGAATATGTCTTAGAAATTAAAGCAGAAATATTACTCCTTTTCAGGAGGAATAACTTTCATCTTCGGGAGAAATATTATTATTGCTTTAGGAGGAATATTATTCCTTTTTCAAAAAGAATATTTATCCTCTTAGTGCGAAGAGTATTTTTTCTCCTTCGGGAGGAATAATATTCCATCTTTTAGATGGAAAATTTACCCTTTTCGGGAGAAATATTTCTGGAATATCTCTTTGAAATTAAAGAAAGAATATTTTTATTCCTTCTTCAGAGAAAATGTTAATTCTCTTTTAGGAGGAATATTTTTATTCTTTCAGGAGAAATATTTCCCTCTTTCGGGAGGCATATTACGCCTGTTTCAAAAGGGGAATATATTTTCACTTTCGGAAGCAATAATTTTTTCTTTCGGGTGAAATATTCTTCTTTCAAGAGGAAAATTTGGTTTATCGCTGGAGGATTTTTTTGTTTTGTTTCCAGGAGGAATAATTTTATTCCTTCAAATCATAACTTAATGCGAATTCCAAGTGAAAATGTTGTTACTTTATTTTCCGTCATCCATAAAATTTATTAATTTAGTGAAATTAATTTTAGCTTGAAGGAAAAATCAGGATTTTTTTTAATTTTAAACAAGGAATTGGGATTGTTTTTAAGAGGCATAAAGGACGGACAATTTAAATCTCTTAACGATTTCCATACAATGAAGTATGAACTTAAAGTGATGGAGTCATGCAGAAGATTTTAGTTTTTGAAGATCCAATATCGAAAATGTTTGCTTTTCTTTAAAGTCTAACTTGAACTGAATGCTTCAGGAGTCCTTCAAAGGATTTTATTCAGACAAATAATTATTATTTATTTTCATCAACTTTAAAATGTCTTCATTTCATACTAAATAATTGTACAGACTTCGTTAAATAGTGAAGCTTGTTTTTTTTTTTGGAATGTCAGAACGTAAATTAAATTTATGGTGTCATATGAACTCCAGTTGAGACTTGGATTCACTCCTTCTAAATTAAGGAACTTAAATCTCCTATCAAGTGATTTCATTTGAAGTAATTGTCTTTGGAGTTTTAAAAAAAGATCTGAAAGTAAGAGATTTATTTATGAATTTATCTTTCGAAATTTGGTCCTTCGGCAGGGATAATTTAAGGTTATTTTAAAGTTTAAAGGAATCCAGTCAAATAAAGTGTCTTAAATCTTCTTTAGCTTCTCATTCCAAAAGATAAATATACAAGATCCTTTCCAAATTCTTAAATAATTTTAACCTCATTTAATTTAACTTAAATTAATGAATGGAATTTTGTCTGTCTGTCTGTCTGTCTGTCTGTTTTTATTTCTTTTTGTCAAATTTATATTTTTTGAAAAACTTTCAAAATTAGTAGCGGCCATAAACACTTAACTGAACAAATAAAAAAAATCCCCTCCAAACAAAAAATACAAAATTAAAACAGATCGAAATGAAACCAAAAGCCACGTTTTCTTTTACCTTAAAAAAATGTTTTTCTCGCTTCATCGTTAACGTTTAACACACAAAATGGAATAAAACGAAAAAAACGAGAAGTGACGGTTTTGTTTATTTTTTTTTTTTAACAAACATGAAGTTTAGTTCAGTTCAGTTCAGTTTTTTTTTTTGTTTTTTGGTTTTGTGTTGCATGTAATATAAAAAATTGCAAAAGTGACACCCGCAAACGACCTTTGTGGCACGATTTATGATGCAACTTCTACACTTAAACTAACTAAACGTTTAAGTTTTTGTCAGTCATCATATAGACACAACACACACACACACTCACACAAACATACATACAGATAGATTCAGCTAAAATTAAGTTTGTTCCAAAAAATAAAAAAAAAACCAACAATAAAAGTCGTCACCAACTTTTATTACAAAGTTTGCAACAAACTTTTAGAGAAAAAAAATCTTTGTTGCACTGAAACTATAATTTTTAGTTTTATGATTTTCTTCCTCTTTTTCTTTGTTGCAACAAACTTAAAAAATTGAAAAATTGTTGGAAAATTAAATTAAACACAAGACTTGTCGCATTAAAAAGAGACTACACTCCACACACACATACACTCATATATGAATACGTCCGTCCGTCTATCTTTCGTTTTCAAAAAATAAATCTGCCAAATAGTCAACTGACAACAGATTCGTTACAAAATCATATAAAACTTCAATGAATTTGGGTGAAATATTTAGAGCTGCTTGGAAAAGCTTTTGTTGCAAACTCTTTAAGAAACTCCTAAACCAAAACAAAAACAAAAAAATCGAAAAACGAAAAAGATATATTGGCCAAGATAGTTTGTTGAGCGTGTTTAGGCAGGACAAGTCAAAGCTAAATTGTACATAAACTTAAGCAGCAGCCAACGACATCAGACAACAAACAGCAACAGTCACTTAGTTTACTTGCAACAAACACATCAGGCGTGTGCCGTATTTAAGTCTATATATTTCAACGTCTATTCGTCTGTCTTTCTATTAGTATTTTTAGTTTATTTCTTTCATTTATACCTGATCTCCACGTTATAGTTTTTTTGTTGCTCATGCACGTGGGTCAAAGTGTTGCCACTTCTAATTGTTTACACTCGAATAGAGTTTTTCAAAGAAAAAAACATCATACATTCAGTTTCCCTCGTCTCAAGAGGTTTCTATAACAAAATCATATTTAGGAATTAAAAAAATCACAACAAGAACAAAAATTAATAAAAATGAATTTATTTTATGAAATTAAAACAGTAAAGAGCAAAAATATAGCAGGTCATTTTATATAACACTTTAGATAATTCGTTTTTAGAAAAAATTCTATATAAAAAAGTAAATAAAAAATTCTATATAAATCTCTATAGAAAATTTTTAAGGAATTTCTCTCTATAGAAAATTTTTCAAGAATTTTCTTTCTATAGAAAAATTTTCAAGAATTTTCTTTCTATAGAAAATTTTTAATAATTTTCTCTCTATAGAAAATTTTTAATGAATTTTCTTTCTATAGAAAATTTTTAAATAATTTTCTCTCTATAGAAAATTTTTAATGAATTTTTTTCTATAGAAAATTTTTAATGAATTTTCTTTCTATAGAAAATTTTTCAAGAATTTTCTTCTATAGAAAATTTTTCAAGAATTTTCTTTCTATAGAAAATTTTTCAAGAATTTTCTTTCTATAGAAAATTTTTCAAGAATTTTCTTTCTATAGAAAATTTTTCAAGAATTTTCTTCTATAGAAAATTTTTCAAGAATTTTCTTTCTATAGAAAATTTTTCAAGAATTTTCTTTCTATAGAAAATTTTTCAAGAATTTTCTTTCTATAGAAAATTTTTCAAGAATTTTCTTTCTATAGAAAATTTTTCAAGAATTTTCTTTCTATAGAAAATTTTTCAAGAATTTTCTTTCTATAGAAAATTTTTCAAGAATTTTCTTTCTATAGAAAATTTTCAAGAATTTTCTTTCTATAGAAAATTTTTCAAGAATTTTCTTTCTATAGAAAATTTTTCAAGAATTTTCTCTTTATAGAAAATTTTTCAAGAATTTTCTTTTATAGAAAATTTTTCAAGAATTTTCTCTTTATAGAAAATTTTCAAGAATTTCTCTTTATAGAAAATTTTTCAAGAATTTTCTTTCTATAGAAAATTTTTCAAGAATTTTCTTTCTATAGAAAATTTTTCAAGAATTTTCTTTCTATAGAAAATTTTTCAAGAATTTTCTTTCTATAGAAAATTTTTCATGAATTTTCTTTCTATAGAAAATTTTTCATGAATTTTCTTTCTATAGAAAATTTTTCATGAATTTTCTTTCTATAGAAAATTTTTCAAGAATTTTCTTTCTATAGAAAATTTTTAAGAATTTTCTTTCTATAGAAAATGTTTAAGAATTTTCTTTCTATAGAAAATTTTTCAAGAATTTTCTTTCTATAGAAAATTTTTCAAGAATTTTCTTTCTATAGAAAATTTTTCAAGAATTTTCTTTCTATAGAAAATTTTTCAAGAATTTTCTTTCTATAGAAAATTTTTCATGAATTTTCTTCTATAGAAAATTTTCATGAATTTTCTTTCTATGAAAATTTTCAAGAATTTCTTTCTATAGAAAATTTTTCATGAATTTTCTTTCTATAGAAAATGTTTAATGAATTTTCTTTCTATAGAAAATGTTTAATGAATTTTCTTTCTATAGAAAATTTTTCAAGAATTTTCTTTCTATAGAAAATTTTCAAGAATTTTCTTTCTATAGAAAATTTTTCAAGAATTTTCTTTCTATAGAAAATTTTTCAAGAATTTTCTTTCTATAGAAAATTTTTCAAGAATTTCTTTCTATAGAAAATTTTTCAAGAATTTCTTTCTATAGAAATTTTTCAAGAATTTTCTTTCTATAGAAAATTTTTCAAGAATTTTCTTTCTATAGAAATTTTTCAAGAATTTTCTTTCTATAGAAATTTCAAATTTTTTCAAGAATTTTCAATTTCTTTCTATAGAAAATTTTTCAAGAATTTTCTTTCTATAGAAAATTTTTCAAGAATTTTCTTTCTATAGAAAATTTTTCAAGAATTTTCTTTCTATAGAAAATTTTTCAAGAATTTTCTTTCTATAGAAAATTTTTCAAGAATTTTCTTTCTATAGAAAATTTTTCAAGAATTTTCTTTCTATAGAAAATTTTTCAAGAATTTTCTTTCTATAGAACATTTTTCAAGAATTTTCTTTCTATAGAAAATTTTTCAAGAATTTTCTTTCTATAGAAAATTTTTCAAGAATTTTCTTTCTATAGAAAATTTTTCAAGAATTTTCTTTCTATAGAAAATTTTTAATTAATTTTCTTTCTATAGAAAATTTTTAATTAATTTTCTTTCTATAGAAAATTTTTTAAGAATTTTCTTTCTATAGAAAATTTTTCAAGAATTTTATTTCTATAGAAAATTTTTCAAGAATTTTCTTTCTATAGAAATTTTTCAAGAATTTTTCTCTATAGAAAATTTTTAAGAATTTTCTTTCTATAGAAAATTTTTCAAGAATTTTCTTTCTATAGAAATTTTTTAAGAATTTTTCTCTATAGAAAATTTTTAATAAATTTTCTTTCTATAGAAAATTTTTCAAGAATTTTCTTTCTATAGAAAATTTTTAAGAATTTTCTTTCTATAGAAAATTTTTTAAGAATTTTCTTTCTATAGAAAATTTTTCATGAATTTTCTTTCTATAGAAAATTTTTTATGAATTTTCTTTCTATAGAAAATTTTTATGAATTTTCTTTCTATAGAAAATTTTTATGAATTTTCTTTCTATAGAAAATTTTTCATGAATTTTCTTTCTATAGAAAATTTTTTCATGAATTTTTTCTATAGAAATTTTTAATGAATTTCTTTCTATAGAAATTTTTAATGAATTTTCTTTCTATAGAAAATTTTTTGAATTTTTTCTATAGAAAATTTTTGAATTTTCTTTCTATAGAAAATTTTTAGAATTTTCTTTCTATAGAAAATTTTTTGTTAATTTTTTCTATAGAAAATTTTTTTGAATTTTTTCTATAGAAATTTTTTTTTAATTTTTTCTATAGAAATTTTTTGTTAATTTTTTCTATAGAAATTTTTTGTTAACTTTTTTCTATAGAAAATTTTTGTTAACTTTTTTCTATAGAAAATTTTTTGTTAACTTTTTTCTATAGAAAATTTTTTGTTAACTTTTTTCTATAGAAAATTTTTTGTTAACTTTTTTCTATAGAAAATTTTTTGTTAATTTTTTCTATAGAAATTTTTTGTTAATTTTTTCTATAGAAAATTTTTTGTTAACTTTTTTCTATAGAAAATTTTTTGTTAACTTTTTTCTATAGAAAATTTTTTGTTAACTTTTTCTATAGAAAATTTTTGTTAACTTTTTTCTATAGAAAATTTTTTGTTAACTTTTTTCTATAGAAAATTTTTTGTTAACTTTTTTCTATAGAAAATTTTTTGTTAACTTTTTTCTATAGAAAATTTTTGTTAATTTTTCTATAGAAAATTTTTGTTAACTTTTTTCTATAGAAAATTTTTTGTTAACTTTTTTCTATAGAAAATTTTTTGTTAACTTTTTTCTATAGAAAATTTTTTGTTAACTTTTTTCTATAAAAATTTTTTGTTAACTTTTTTCTATAGAAAATTTTTGCTAACTTTTTTCTATAGAAAATTTTTTGTTAACTTTTTTCTATAAAAATTTTTTGTTAACTTTTTTCTATAGAAAATTTTTGCTAACTTTTTTCTATAGAAAATTTTTTGTTAACTTTTTTCTATAGAAAATTTTTTGTTAACTTTTTTCTATAGAAAATTTTTTGTTAATTTTTTCTATAGAAAATTTTTTGTTAATTTTTTCTATAGAAAATTTTTTGTTAACTTTTTCTATAGAAAATTTTTGTTAATTTTTCTATAGAAAATTTTTGTTAATTTTTTCTATAGAAAATTTTTTGTTAATTTTTTCTATAGAAAATTTTTTGTTAACTTTTTTTATAGAAAATTTTTGTTAACTTTTTTCTATAGAAAATTTTTTGTTATCTTTTTTCTATAGAAAATTTTTTGTTAACTTTTTTTCTATAGAAAATTTTTTGTTAACTTTTTTCTATAAAAATTTTTGTTATTTTTTTTTTTTTTCTAATTTTTTGTTAAATTTTTATTTGTAGAAAATTTTTTGTTAAATTTTTTTAAATAAAATTTTTATTAAATCTTAATTTTATGCTTAAATTTTGTTTCCCACTGTTCTTTACTCTTAAATTAATTAATTCGATTCGATTTAAAATTTATTCGATATTTTAAAAAAATTCTATTTTAAAAAAATTTTTTTATTAATGACGTTTCTGAATTCGTAATCAGGTTAAGTGGAGATTTTTTTAGAAAAATTGAAAATTTTAAAAAGACAACAACAATAACAACCAAGCCTATTTTGAAATATTGTCCTTTTCTAAAATAAATAAAACAAAATAAATGAAATAAAATTGAAATGACAACAAAAAACACACCCACAAAAATGGGGTTTTAACCTCTTTTTTTAAAGAGTTTAAAGCGAAAAAAATGAAAATAAATCATTTTCGAACAAAAAAAAAAAACGTTTGAATTTAATTTCAATTGACCCATTGTTTTCAATTTAAGTGAAAAAAAAATAAATAATAAAAAATAATAACAATTGTTTTTATTTAAAATTATTATTTTTAAGAGGAAAAATTCATTTAAACGATTTGGCTTTTTTTTTGATGAAATTCATTCCTTCATTTGTTAAGTCTCGTAAATTACACTTTTTTACTGAAAAAAAAGAATTAAAGTTTTTTAAATTAAATTCGATAGAAAAAAAAAACGACTCCAAACAAAATAATACAAACGTCACTTTAATGTTTAAAACTGTCAGTTACACAAAATTATACAAATTATCGGCGGTAATATTATATGGGTCTTTATTAACTGCAACAACAACAACAATCTAAAAAATATTTAAATTACAACAAAACTCCTTCAATGTCACTATTGTACAACAACAATGTGTAACAGAATTTCAATTTTTAGTTTCAGTATTTTGCAAAAATAACTTAAATTAAAATACTTTAATTATACCCTACACCACCACATGTGGTGAAGAGGGTTTGTCATTCCGTATAAAGCTCTAGGAAGAAATCATCTTAGACCCCATAATGTATATATATTCTTGCATCAAATCAAAATCGGAGCCGATTTAGCTATATGTCCGTCCGACTGTCTGTCTGTTCACACGCTCACATACACAATTATTGACAGAGCTCAATAAAATTTAGCCTGACTATTTCTTATAGACCTGAAAAGTTTCGTATTAAAACCAGCAAAATCGGTTCATTATAACAAAAGATATAGACCGATATCTAAGACAAGCTCTAAGTTTCAGCGAAGAATTTTCGTAAAACTTTCAATTAGAAATCGAGAAATTAGAACAAGATTTGGATATAATATAAATTTATATGAACTTCATTATCATTCTAAAAATTATCAATATCGGTTCAGTAGAAAAAAAGTTAAAGCCCGAAAATATATAACTAATTAAGTGTTACCATGTTATATTTCAGATAAACTTTTATATATCGTATACGTCTGTGAGTGTGTATGTAGGAAACATAAAGTATTTACTTAACACACAATTGTGATGGAGGACATTTTAAGAATCGGCACAGCCGAATATAACATTCTTACTAAGCAACAACAATTTAAAGTTCTTATTTTGCAATCAAAACTTTAAAGTTGGAAATAAATACAATTTTAAAAGTTTAGGTCAGAGGTCAAAATTTATCTCTTTAAAACTCGAAAACTCCAAAAAACAGAAACTGTTAATAACAACACAAGTAACAATAATAATAACTAAATAACGTAAAAAAGACTATAATTGTCTTAAACAATGTTTTTTCTATCATTTAACACTCGGTGGTGCGTTTTTTTCAAAAAAAGTTATAGCCTGAAAATATATAACTAATTAAGTGTTCCCATGTTATATATCAGATAAACTTTTATATATCGTATACGTCTGTGAGTGTGTATGTAGGAAACATAACGTATTTACTTAACACGCAATTATGGTGGAGGGTATTCAAGAATCGGCACAGCCGAATATAACATTCTTACTAAGCAACAACAATTTAAAGTTCTTATTTGCAATCAAAACTTTAAAGTTGGAAATAAATACAATTTTAAAAGTTTAGGTCAGAGGTCAAAATTTATCTCTTTAAAACTCGAAAACTCCAAAAAACAGAAACTGTTAATAACAACACAACTAAAAATAATAATAACTAAATAACGTAAAAAAGACTATAATTGTCTTAAACAATGTTTTTTCTATCATTTAACACTCTTTGGTGCGTTTTTTTCTTGTTACATTTTAACTATTGTATTTTAGCAACAACAACAACAACAATGACATCAGCAACAACAACAGAACACATTTAATTTTTAAAGCCCAAGAAAAGTCAGATAAACTTAACGAAATAAAATTTTATTTTATTTATAAAACTTTGTTGCAAATGCTGGTTGTTGTTGCCACAGTTGTTGTTGTTGTGGTGTCTTGTTATCGACCATTTAACACCAAAATGAAACGTCTAAATGGAAAAATGAAGAAAAATCTATAGAAAAAAACTTAAGGTGTGAAATATTTCTTAATAAAGTATGAGAGTTTTTTTTCCATTTAACAACTTTTTCGAAAAAAATAATAAGAATTTTTCTTCAAATTAAGGCAAAACGCTGGGAAAACTGATGATGGGAAATTGCAATTTTCTTAAAAAAAATTAACAGAATATTTCTATAAGAAAGAAGAATTTAACAAAATATAATTAAGGAAAATTTTCTATTAAAAGAAAATTTCAACAAAAATGTTCAATGAAAAAATTTCTTTTACAGAAAATTTTCGTTAAAATGTTATTTTTATAGAAAAATTGCGATGAAAAAAAATATATAAAAATAAAATTTTAATAAATTTAAAAAATTTTATAAAAAAAAGTTAGAGAAAATTTTCTATAAAAAATTTAACGAAAATTAAAAAAAAAAACGAAAATAAAAAATAACGAAAATTGAAAAAAAAAAATAACGAAAATTTAAAAAAAAAAATAACGAAAATTTTCTATCAAAAATTTTTTGACGAATATTTTCTATCTACAATTTTAACAAACAATTTTTTATAAAAAATTAATTTTCCATAACAAAATTTACCAAAAATTGTCTACAAAAATAAATTTCCAAAAATTTCTGTATAAACAATATTTAACGAAATTTTTCTATAAAGAGAAAATGTTCTAAACCAGAACTGAAATAGAACTGAATTGGAACTAGAACAGAACTGAATAAAAATATTCTATGAAAAGAAAATTTTTAAACAAAATGTTTGTAAAAAGAAAATTATCAATAATGTTCTATAAAATGAAAATTTTTATAAATTTTCTCTTATTGGAAACTTAATCAAATATTTTCATTAAAAAGAAAAATTTATCAAAAACTTTCTCTAAGAAGTAGATTTTTTATTAAAACTTAAATTTATTAAACATTTTCTATTGAAAAAGAATTTTTCAATAGAAAGGTGAATTTTTCTCTTAATTGGAAATTTATTAAAATTTTTTTTCTAAATAGAAAATTTATCGAAAGTTTTATCTAAATAAAAAAGAATAGAAATTTTATCAAAAATTTTCTCTTTATAAAAAAAAAATTATCAATCTTTTTTTTCCTCTGGGAAAAATATTCCCAAAAAAATTCTCTAAATAGAACTTTTGTTGAAAATTAAAAAGATGAAAATTTTCTCTAATTGTGAAACTTATCAAAAATATTCATTAATTGAGAAATAAGAAAAAAAAATCTTTAATAAATAGAAAAATTACAAAACATTTTTCCTTTAATATGAAATTTATAGGAAATTTCCCTTCAAATCGAAATTGTTTTAAAAATTCCCTCTCAAATGAAAATCGAAAGAAACATTATTTCTTACATTGAAATACATAGAAATTCTCTATAAGAATACTACTTATGGAAATTTTGTTCTTTAAATTTTCAATTAATCGAGATTTTTCTTTAAATTAAAAAATAATAGTAAAATTTTCTTTATATAAAAAATCCTAAATGTTCTTTTAGTTTCAAAAATAAACAAATATTTTCTGTAGTTTCTTTTATGAGAGAATAAAAACCATGAAAACACATTTAAAAATATATGTAATATCTATTGCATACTCTTAGGCTGTATTAAATTAAGTAAATATTTATAAAATTAGATAACTAAAAATAACTGTAATGTGAGTTCTCTTCACACAATAATATTTATTACTTGAGATTTGCCAACTGTGTAGCAAAGTCAACAACCATATGGAGGAATTAAACTAAAAATCAAGGCAAAAACCTAACAGAGCTCGTGTTATTAATAAAATGTATCTGATGGATACAAGTTATTTGTTGTTTATTTAGAACAGAAGTTCTCAAATGTTTTTTCTTTTATCTAATTTAAATAAAATTTTTTGAAAATTTCCTTTTTTATATTCACCATAAATTTTTTTAATCACCTTATTTTCACTGTCTTTAAAGAGATCACTTTTTTTAATTACTAAAACGATAATTTTTTTAAAGAATTCACTTGAGGGCTTCTAAATTTTTGGAGATTGTCTGCTGTGTTATCTGGCTAGTAAGAAGCGATAATTTTGTATGGTTGGGTCGCACAGCTGGGTTTCAGGCTACATAAGGAGTGAGATCGAAAAATTCTTAAAACACATATATGATAATAAAAATAAAACCACTAAACTTACAGTTTTACCTTTTATTTGATTGAAATTATCATAACAATTTACAAAAACAACATACTTTTATAGTGATGAAATTTTGAACCTCTTTAGGAAACCCTTCCATTTATGTTTTTATAGAGCTTGCTGTCACCTTTTTCAACACACATTTTTACCACACTTTTGGATACCTTTTTCAATTCTTTTTTTACAAGAGCTCTAATATCTCTCCAATGGCCTTAACTCCGGACAATTTGGAGGATTTGCCTCTCTTGACACAAAGTCAAATAAAAATTAAGTGCACACATTATGAAGTCTTAAACATTTGTTACTGTAAATTTCGTTATTTATAGAGTCCATTGTAACAAATGATTGGCTTCTTTTGTAGCAACTGCATTTTGCTGGTCATACCAAGAACTTTTTTAATGCCTTTGGGTTCTTAACATTTAATCAACATTCAAACGAGCAAAAAAATCTGCCAGAACATACGTTTCGTCATCCATTTTGCAGCAAGAATGTTTTTTTAGAAAACTTGACTTGGTGATCTGCTTTGGCCTCTAAACTTTTAGAAGCGTTCCTTTCAGAAACTTTTTGAGCTTTGTATGCTTTAAAATCTGCAGTAGCTTTAACTTTTCGTACCAAATAGTCCGAGGCACTGAACTAACGGGGCTGCTTTTCTACCGGGTGTATTGGAAACTCTTTTAGTAAATATTTTCTATTTTTTGTTTTTGGCTTTAGATACATCGCGTGGACCATTCCTTCAACCTGCACTAGGTTTTCTATTAGAGTCCAAGTTCTCCCGGTACTATTTGATAACATGGGAAATAATTTGCAAAAAGGACCTAATTTTAATGAGATTTGTTTGACATTAAACAAGAAAAAAATCAAATAATACTTGGATTAAAAGTTTTAATGAATAATTTTCGATCTCACTCCTTAAGAGGGTCCTAATAAAAAGAATATGCGAATTTTGTTTCTTTATTTCAATATTTTGTTCGATTAAACAAAAAGTATCTTCATTTTTTAGTTGAAAAAGTATCTTTATATAAGTATAAGAGTATAAGAGATAAAGGGAGCATAGATTTCTTTTACTCTCAGTTTTCTCTCTCCTCTCTCTATTTGGCTCTCTTTTAAGGTTTTTTGACTCTATTGCTCTCTTGTTTTTTTCGATAGGGTCATGTTTACCAAATGTAAACAATAAAATATTTTTATTATAATAAACTTCAACTACTACTACAACAACAACGATAATAACAACTAAAACAAAGAGTATAACAATAACAAAAACAACAATAATAACAACATATGCCAAAGTCCCACAAACCATAAGAGGCATAATGAATTTCTTTTAACAAACAACTGGTTTTCAGATGTGAAACAACTATTAAACGGTTAAGACGCTGCTTGATGTAAAAACTAGAGGCCCGTCGGTTAAACAAAAAAAAATTATTGGAAATTTCTTCAAATAAAAGAGTTTACTTTGGTTTTGTTAAAAAATGGAAATAATTTAAATCATAATAAAAAAAACAAAACAGAAAGTTTAAATTTAATGGAAATAAAAATAAAAAATTTAATAAAAATAAAAAGTGAAGAATAAAAAAAACAAGAATTTTTAATAAAAAAAAGAAATTTGTTAAAGATGAAATTTTTTATTATAAAAAAATTAAATTGCAAGTGTTAATTTGTTGAAAGTTAAACAACAACAAAAAGTTGGTAACGTTAGCAACCAAAAACGAAAAAAAAATTTGCAACAACAAATTAAAAAAGAAAGATTTTTTTAAAAATATAAAAATATTTTGTATTCAAATTTAAAAGATGCAACAAAAAATAAATAAAATTATTTAAAATTGAAAATAAATAATAAATTTTTATTAAAAATTATAAAAAATACAAGAAAAAAATATAATTTAAAACAAGTAAGAACGCCCATGCCCGACTATTTAATACCCTACACCACATTTGTTGGTTATAATTGATAGCTACGAAAATTTAATGAACGACCCTCGTATAATTTGTTTTCTAATTTATGCTAAAGAGTGCAGTGTTTAATTATGTACGATTTATGTGTTTTAAAATGGATTTTTTTGGGGCATTAAATGGGAACTAGAAGAAACTATGCGCCAACCCTCGTTAAATTTCGAGCATCGTTTTCTTTAACATAATTCCAATGTATATATGAGATTTAAGTCCATCAAATTTTAATATTTGAAAGGCTGTTGTATGGGAACCTCGTATAATTTGGCACATCGTTTAAAATTACTATAAGATTTAGATGACTCCAATTAAGTTTTATATTTTGCATTCTTATGACCTTGAAACACCATTCTGGGTGGAACATTTGTTTGGGGATCCATCATCAACCAATTTAGGCGAAAATAATGCCACTTGCCTAAATCATCATCAAGATCTCTCTAAAAGTGCATTTTATTCACAAGGATTCCATTTGTAAATGATAAATAAAATGATTAATCGTTCTACGATTGTTCGAACTCTATAATCGATTTTTAATCGACTTAAATAATCGAAAAAAATAAAAATTATTTTTTTTCCTTTTTTGCACTTTTTTGATTCAAATAAAGAGAAAATAATACTTTTTTATTAAATCGGCCACTTAGAATCGATTTTAGTAAAAAGTTTGTATTATAGAATCGATTACAAAATAATCGATTCTTCAAAATCGATTTTCCAATCAGTAGTTTATATGGACGGCCAGCCAGCCAGGTGGACGGACTTTGTTAATTCAACTCAATATGCAATATTTTTTCTGTGCACTTAAGCACAAACGCATTATAAATATGATGGTGTAGGGTATAAAAATATAATAAACATTTTATTAAAAACTATAAGAGAGAAAAATTAATTAAAATTAATATTAATGAAATGTTTTTTATTTTAATTTTTAATAATAATTTAGCTCGATTTTTGATGATTTATTCCTAAAAAAAATTTGTTAACCTTAAAATAACGCGAAAATATTTAAAAAAATAATACCTGAACCAATGAAAAATAATTAAATTTACAAGAAAATTATTTAAATTTGAATTCATTTCAAATAAAAACAAAATGACAACTCAAAATTACATTAAAAAATAGTGAAAACACAACAAAAAATTTCGAGAAAAAAAGCAGCATCTTCTTTTTTAATACTAAAAAAAGTTACAACAACAGTAAAACCTTAACAATAAAACACCTATCAAAAACAAACAACATTGACGACAACAACAACAATAAAGAGCAATGTTCGTAGTTGTTATGTTTTCTTTAAGATTAAAGTGAAATTGTTGTTTTCTTTCTTTTAAACGAAACCAAAACAAAATAAAACTTGTTTTTGTTTTCTTTTTTTTCAATTGCAAAAAAAAAATACATCCAAAAAACAACAACAATAAATATTTAACTAAGTGAAAAACCAAACAACAACTAAATACATTACAAATTTACACAAAAAGAAAAAACAACAACAACAGCAATAAAAAATATAACTGCATTTTATCTCTCTCTCTCCATCTTCTTCTTTTCTACTCTCAATTATTTGTCAAGTTGGATTACTCGATTGTGGATACCGTACATCAATTAAAAATGGTGTTCGGTGGGAAATTTCGTATCAGAAGGTAAATAAATAATAACAAATTAATAATTTTCTCAGGCACAATTAAATAAATACCAACAACAACAAAATAGCAATAATATTTAATTAAAAAAACTATAAACTATAAAATGACTCTAAAATAGTTTTTACTTCTCATAAAAACAAAGAGCAAGAAAATCAAATGATGATGACCTTAATCCTTTTTTTCTTTTTCTGCTTAACTCACACACATACACAGATAAACAACATGTCACTTATACTTAACAGTAATGCTGAGAAATGTAAACAAAACCAAAAAACAATACAGAGTTGTAAAAATTAGGACAAATTTGTAATGAATTATTATTAAGTGATAAATAAAAATCGTAGTAAATTTATTACAAATAAGGGAAATTTTATTAAAAACAACATAATTAAATTAAAAATTAATGCATTTTATAGATAATAAACTTAACAAGAATTTACATATTAATAATTTTTATAAAAAATAAAAATTTATATTTATATTTGAATAAAGAAATTAAAAAAATATAAATATTTTTCTGGGAAATAAGAAAATTATAAAACTTCAACTTTCAATTTGTGTTATAATTTTAATTCGATTCTTTAATCAATACAATGTTGCCCGATTTCCCAAATTTCTTTTTTAATATATCGTTAAATTGATCTGATTTTTTGTCTCTGCACATATTCCAGCGAATTTTTACTTCTCTTAGAACTTTTTAAACAACTGATTTTCGTTCTTAAATATAACGATTAAATTCTCTTGTCACTAATAGATCAATAACTTCCTTAATGTAACTAATTTTAACTCAATTGGTGAAAAGGTTTGTTAGATAAACCTTCTTTAATTTCTTCTTAGGTTTTAAAAAATCGCTAAATGGATTCCACCAAATTCTTTCTTCTCTTAAGAATTTCTCAACTTTTGAAAAAACCGATTTTTGTTTCTTAAAATTTTTCTCAATTTACCACATTTAGTTTTATTGTTACAAAATCTAGTTAAATGAGCCTTCTCCAGTTACTCAACTGTAAAAGGAAGAAAAGCGTTTTTTTTACAGTTCTCATCTTAGTTTTTTAGCTAAAATATCCATAAAAAGAAATCTCCTCCAAATTCCTAAGCATTTCTTCTTCAACTACAGTGAAAGTCTGATAGGTGAAGGTATAAATGTTTGAATATTCCCCCAATTAAATGGGAACTAAAAAAAACTATGCGCCAACCCTCTTTAAATTTCGAGCATCGTTTTCTTTAACATAATTCCAATGTATATATGAGATTTAAGCCCTTCAAATTTGATATTTGAAAGGCTGTTGCATGGGATCCTCGTATAATTTGGCGCATCGTTTAAAATTACTATAAGATTAAGTTGACTCCAATTAAGTCTTATATTTTGGACCAATCAAGGTGGAACATTTGTTTGGGGATCCATCATCAACCAATTTAAGCGAAAATAATGTCACGTGCCTAAATCATCATCAAGATCTCTCTAAAAGTGCATTTTATTCACAAGGATTCCATATGTAAATGATAAATAAAATGAATAATCGTTCTACGATTTTTCGAGCACTATAATCGATTTTTAATCGACTTAAATAATCGAAAAAAAATTAAAATTAAAATTCATTTTTCTGTTTTTAAAATTTTTTGATTTAAATAATGAGAAAATAACACTTTTTATTAAATCGGCCACTTAAAATCGATTTCAGTAAAAAGTCCTTTATAAATATTTCAATTTATGCTCTCAACTATCGAAATCCTCAAAATCGACATCACAATATTCTTTCGAAGTTAGATTGAACGTTTTTCATTGCTCTTCACCCGTACAGAAAAAACATTTAAAGTACATAATTTTTGAAGAGGGAAGGGAAAGGACCCTAATGGAACATTATTGCGTGTAAGGAATAATTTCATAAAGTATTAATTTCCAGCGTCTTCTTAAATTGTCGAGTTTCAGAAAAATCCTTAGAGTTTCTTGAAAGTCCCATAAAGAACTCAAAGAGGTAATTAATGATGTTGTAGGTGAAAGTGGTCCATAAGATAATCTACAGCAAAGTATTTTTCTGAAATTTAAAAAACTTTATGTTCGGTCGAAAGTTTTTTATAGCTCTCTGGAATACGATTAAAGTACATAGTTTTTCTAACCTCTAGAAAAGGGAAGGGACCCCTGGTTGAAACGATGGTAACTTTATACTAATATTTAAACTCATGGTTCTTGTATTCTTCAGATTATTAACAGATTGTGGATGTCAAAAATATAGCGCAGGATCATACTGAATCACATCTAAAGAAATGAGATCAAAAGTGCTTTTTGTCTCCAGATGTTGATTCTCTTGAGTTCATCAAGAAAATTATAAATCAAGTTGTTTCTAGAGAATCTTATTAATATGATAATAGATTTTTTAACAAGATTACAAATTATATCATGGAAATAATATTCCTTGAATAATCCAGATTTGATAACTGAGAAATTTCTAATGACATGACATTTTCATTTTTCTAAATCTTTTCCCTCAATCGATATTTCAATTAGATCACAATTGAGTGTATGATATATTATCGGATATAGGTTACAGTTCCCGGACCATTAAAGCTCTTAAAATGTATTAGAAAAATGTATGAAATGGACTATTTGGATATTATGGAGAATATCTGGAATTTCCTAAGGAATCAAGTTGTCTTAGGGGCTTATAAAATGAAGAAAATACTATCGGATTTTTATAATCTTTTCTGTATAATCTTTCCAGGATTCTCATTAAGCTTCTTGCCTCAATAGACATGATGTCATTCCTTTAAATCTCCTGCCCCTATATTCCGTTAAACTATAACGGAATGAAAAATACATTTATTTTTAATGTGTCAAAACATCAACAAATGAGGACGTTAAATATTTAAAAAAATTTTACACAAACAATTTCCCAGGCTTATGGAAGTCCATATATAAAGTCCCTTAAGGGTAGTAAACACATACAAATAATGGAAGGGTGTAAAAGTACATGAAAAATGCAAATAAAGGTGCAAGAATAATACACACTCACCTTTTTTCCCCCGTTAAAAAAACCTTATGAATATGAAGAAAAAGAAAATTTACCTGAAAAGAAAGTTAAGGAAAAGAAAATTTTAATTAAATAAAATTTTGTAAATTTAAAAGAGATTAAGAAATTGGGACTCGATGTGAGAAAAAGAGAGAGAGAAAGAGAGAAAAACCCCCTGCCAAATGTTGACAAATGTTAGAAAAGAAAAACAAAACAGGCAAATTTTTGATTTATAGAAATGAGAATTAATTCAGGATTTTAACTGTGATTTCAAAAAGAAAATGCTTCAATGATATGAATTTTGGGGTCAAGAATTTGCTCTAATTAAATTCATTTTAATTGATTAAACAGAACATTAATTTTTGTTATTTATTTATTTATTTATTTATTTATTTATTTATTTATTTATTTTTCAAGTATCAGGGATTTTTATACCCTCCAACACCAATATTGGTGAAGAGGGTATGTTAACTTTGTTATTCCTTGTGTAACGCTAAGAGGGGATCATCTCATATTCTGGCATAAAATCAAAATCTAAGTCCATTTACCTATGTTCTCCTATTTGCCTTTCATGGCACGCTTACATTCTTATGAAATTGGGCCTGAGTATTCCTTATGGTCCTAAGAAGTTTCCTATTTAAAACCAACAAAATCGGTTCAGTATTTTAAAAGATATAGACCGATATCTGAAGCAGCCTCTAACTTTAAGCGAAAAATTTTCGTAAAATTGTCAATTATAAATCGATCAATTAGAATGGTTTTTGAAGTTATCAAAATCGGCTCAGTTGGAAAAAGTTATAATATTAATAATTTTATGACTCATTAACTATTCCTGTATTACATGTGTGAGTGTGTATGTACGAAACATACTACACACACATTTGTGGTGGAGGGTATTGAAGATTCGGCATAGCCGAATAATATAGCCTTCTTACTTGTTATTATGTAGTTAAATGTATTAAAGATAATAAATAATGAAAATTATCAATTAAATTGATAATTGATTTTTTTCTATGGAAAAAGCCTTTTTTTATATTTTTATTGCTCTTTTTTTTTGCAAATTTCTGTTGATTTTGCAACATTAAGGAAGTTAATAATTAATTAAATAAAATAATTTACAATACAAAACAAAAGCCTCAATATAAAAAAAATCTACAACAACAACAAAAAATACGTATTAATAATTATGAATATAAAAACAACAAAAAAATATATAATAATTTCTATAAAAAAAGAAAACAATTTCAGACTGATAAAGTTGGTCTTTGTGCAAAAAAAAAAACACACACAATACCACAAAAAAGTGCATTGTTAAGGAAATTTTAATGATATTTTTTTCCATTTTTTTATTTTCATTATTATTATTTTTTCAATATAACAATAATCTATTCTATAATATGCTTAATATGGTATTAAGACAGACGGATGGACGGACAGGCTAACGCATAGACAATGTACTGGGATTTTTAATTTTCATATTCATTTAAATATTATTATGGCTTTTTTGTTTAAACAAATTTTAATAAACTGGTTATTAACAACATTTATGGCTTAATTAAAGCTTTAAATAAACTTATCTAAATAGACAAGTTTAAACTCCAAATTCTAATTTATAAAAAAAATACACATCTGGAAGGACAGAAGGACGGACATTATGAAAACGTTAGTTTGCCTGAAAATAATTTTAACTTTACACTTAATATTTTAACAAAGTCTTTTCAAATATTTGATTATATAAAAATTGTAAAATTATTATAAACAATATTTTTTTTAATTAATTAAACAAATTTTATTATATTTCAAATGTAATAAAATGTAATAAATGCTTTCTAGAAGGACAGAAGGACAGACATTAATACAACGATCTAAAATTTTAAAGAACATTGAAATTAAAATTTAATAAATCTAAAATATCTTTGTAAAAGTTCCCTATAAAATAATTATGCAATTTTATTAAATTTTATATAAAAAATATAATTTATAAAAAGTGCATAATATTAAAATTGCAAAAAATTGGTTAAGAAAATTTATATGCTGAGACAGACAGAGTGACAGACATTATTGTAAGCTTATTTTTCTTTAAACTTAAACAAAATTCTTAACAATTTTTCATTATATAAAAATCATTAAATTACTTAAGAAAATATTTTTAAATTAATTAAATTAAAATTATAATTTTTCAAATTTAATAAAAAAATTTTGACCAAGACAGACGGAAGGACAGACATTATCCTAGCGATACTTAATATTTTAGAACATTTAAATTAAGACTTAATAATTAAAAAATTATTTACAAATGTTTTATATAGAAAAAATTATAACTTTTTATTAAATTTTCATTAAAAACTATTATCTGGAAAAAAGCTTTTTATCAAAAATTTAAGAAAAGTAGTTGACAGAAAAATTATATGCCAAGACAGACGGAAAGACAGACATAAGTGTAACCGTAAATTCCCCAAAAATTATATAAATTTTAAATATTATATAAAAGTCTTTAAAATTTATATAAAATTTATTTAATTACTTTAAAAACATTTTTAATTAATTAAATTAAAATTTTAATTTTTAACATTTAATAAATTGTTTTAAACAAATACAGACAGAAGGACGGACATTATTCTATCAATTCAGAATGTTATAAAACATTTAAGTTAAAATTTAATAAATCTTAAATAACTTTTTAAATGTTCCATAATAAATATTTTAAGTTTTTTGTTAAATTTTATATAAAAACTTTAATTTAGAAAAAAAGCATAATAATAAAACTTAGAAAAAGTAGTTAAGAAAAAAATGTAGGACAGACATTATTGTCATTTAAATTTTCCCTGCAATAATTTAAAATTTTTATTTTATATTTTAACAAATCTTAAAAAATTGTTCATTGTATAAAAATTATATATTGAAAAATATTTTTTTAATTAATTAAACAAAAATAATAGATTTTTTTTTTCAATTTTATAAAAAATTTTCTTTTTAAAGATAGACAGAAGGACGGACATTGTGTTAAAGTTATTTTCCATTGAAATAATTTAAAATTTAAATTAAATAATTCTGCAAAATGTTAACAAATTTTTAATTATATTAAAATTATAAAATTGTTTTAAAAAAATATTGTGGAATTAATTAAACAAAAAGTGTATAATTTCTTTTCAACTTATTTGCATAAAATTTAAATTGATAATAATTAATTAAAAGAACAAAATTTTATAATAATTTTTAACACAATAAAATGTTTAATTATATATAAACTCTTTAGCGGTAAAAAAATCTAAGATTTTTTTTGTTTTTTGCTAATTTTAAGAAGTGGAATTTTATTAATTAAAGCTTAATTGCTTTAAGCCACAAAAACAACAAAAATAATAATAATAATAATAAATGACAAATTCTAAATAAAATAATAAATTATAAATACAAAACATTAATTAAATAAAAAAAGAAACATTTAACAATTTAAAAACCTTAGAAAAATAACTTTCTTTGACAAAAAAGAACAAACAAATTGTTATAAAAAAAGTTTCTATAAATTTGTAACACGTAAGAATATTATATTCCACTATGGCGAATCATCATTACCCTACACCACAAATGAGTGTAAAGTAAATACGTTATATTTCGTACATACACACTAACAAACATATACAATATACAGAAGGACAGACGGACATAGCTAAATCGAGTTAGATTTTGATTTGATGCAAGAATATATATACATTATGGAGTCTAAGATGATTTCTTCTTAGCATTACAAACGGAATGATAAGGTTAATATACCCTTCACACCATTTGTGGTGGTGGAGTTTTTTATAAAAATTTTTACTTTTTTCTTTTTGTGAAATTTTTTCCAATTTTTTTTACAAAAAAAAATTATAAATTGTTTATTTAATAAAATGACCTTTAATTTTCATTATTTGGCCTAAAAAAAATGTTGTGTTGTAATTTTTCTTTTTATTTTAATCAATTTGTTCAATAACATTTAAATTTATTTAGATTTTTTTATAAATATTTTTTTATCAAAGACCAGGGAGGTCTTCAATTTGTTATTTTTTAAATAAAATAGTTTTGTGTATTTTTTTGTAATAAAAACAATAATTTTTTTCTTAAATAATAAATCACAAAATCATTTTGATTGAAAATGATGATATTGGCATCAATTAACACTTTAAGTGGTTTTCTAGAGCAAAAACAAAAAAGAATTTTTATTACGCCGGCTGCTGCTTCAAAATTTTTTTCTTAAATGGTTCGTGCTTTTTTCTGAAAGAGTATTTAAGAGTAAATAAAAAGTTTTTTTTTACACTAAAAGAAAAATATTTGAATTTAAAAAAGAAGTCATTTTAACTGCTTTTTAATTGAAAAAAAAATCCAATAATTTCGAATTTATAGAATTATAAATTTAACTTCCTGTTAGGCTTAAAGCCTTTTTTTAATTCTCTCCGAAAAACCGGATGTTAATATTAACATTAACGTTATGTTTTTGACTCTCTCTCTTAGATTTGCTTTTCTCTCCCGCTCTTTTATGTTTGCTAATAACACAATTGTTTTGTTCAGATTTAATTGAAAAGGAAGTAACCGGATATGAAATGTTTTAATATCTTAAATTCTTTTTCCCTTTATTTGGCTCTCCCATATTTTTTTGTTCATAAATGTATTAGTATTTGTTTCATTTTACTTAAGTTAAAAAAACCGGATGTTTACATAGGCATTAACGCCATTTTAATACTCTCTCCCATTTGTTTTCCTCTCACGCTCTTCTGTTTGCTAACAACTAAATTATTTCGCTTTGCTAAAGTTAAAAAGGAAGTGACAGGAAACGAAGAGCTGTTTTTGCAATTAGGGAAATGGAAATTAAAATATGAGTTTAAAATTTAAATTTAATATTATTTTAATATGATTTTTTATTTAATTTTCTCTTTCTGTTATTAATTTGCTTTCTCTCTCTCTCTTTCTCTCGTGTATACTAATACAAATATTGTTGTTTTTATTTTGCTTAAGTTAAAAAAGAAGTCACCGGATGTAACATTTACATCATTTTGAAGGACACTCTCTACCTTTGCCTTTTCAACTAGGGAAACGGAAATTATGAAATTTTGTTTTTATTGTTGAAATTGATGTTTAAATAAAAATTTAAAGCTTAAAACTAAATATAATTTATAAATTACTAAAAATTATAAAAAATTTAATAAATATTTAATAAATTTTAGGAATCATTTTAAAATGAAATTTAAGTTTTTTAAAAATTTTGACATTTTTAAATTTTTTTTTTAAATTTCTTTAAGTGCTTTTTTTCACAAAAAAATTAAACAAACAAATTATGTGCAAAGATAGACAGAAGGACGGACATAATTGTAACCTTAATGATGCTTAAAATTATGTAATCTTTGTACAAAATTTTAAAACAAAGTCTTAGCGATTTTTTCATTAATAAACATTATAAAATTATTTCAATAAATATTTTTAAATTAATTAAACAAAAATTTGAAGTTTTCAAATTTAATAACATTTTTTAAGCAAAGAAAGACAGAAGGACAGACATAAACCTAACGATTATAGATATTTTAGAACATTAAAGTTAAAATTTAATAAATCAAAAATATCTTTATAAATGTTCTATATGAAAAATTATAGCATTTTGTTAATTTTTTTTATAAAAATAAAATCTATAAAAAATGCTTTATATAAAAAAGAATATAAAGGATTTAACAGAAATTTTATATGCTAAGACGGACGGAAAGACGGACATTGTTGTAACTATGATTTTCCTTAAAAATACTTAAAATTTATTTTTAGCATTTAAACAAAGTCTTTACAAATTTTTGATTATATAAAAATTATGAAATTACTTTTGGAAATATTTTTAAATTAATTAAACAAACATAATAATTTTGAAAATTTAATACACATTTTTATGCACAGATGGACGGAAGGACAGACATTATTCTGGCAATACTAAATATTTCAGAATATTAAAATTAAGATTTAATGAATCGAAAAAAAGTCTTTAAAAATGTCTGATTTTAAAAAGTATAATATTTCATTCAATTTTATACAAAAACTATAATTTAGAAAAAATATTTCTTATAAAAATTAAGTAAAAGTAGTTAACAAAACTTTATATGCAAAGACAGACGGAAGGACAGACATTATTGTAGATTTAATTTTCATAAAAATAATTTAAAGTTTTTATTTAATATTTCAGAAAAGTATTTACTAATTTTTTATTAAATTGTAAATATAAAATTATTTAAAAAAACATTTTTAAATTAATTTATCAAAAAAATAATTTTTTTTTTTAAATTTTATACATTTTTTAACAAAGACAGACGGAAGGACAGACATTATTGTAGCCTTAATTTTCATAAAAAATTGTTTAAAGTTTTTATTTAATATTTCAGGAGAGTATTTACTAATTTTTTCTTAAATTGTAAACATATAAATATTTAAAAAACATTTTTAAATTAATTTACCAAAAAAATATAATTTTTTAAATTTTATACATTTTTTAAACAAAGACAGACGGAAGGACAGACATTATCCCGATGGATCTAGATAATGGAAAACTTTAAAAATAAGAGTTATTAAATGAAAAAAGGGTTTATAAATGTTTGATATAAAGATTTTTTGAAAAATTTCTTTAAGTGTATTTTATACAATTTTAATTTGTTTTAATTAGTTTTTTTGCTACTTTATTTGATAGAAAGTATGTATTTTGAAATTATTTAACCTTGATTTTAATTAAATTATAAACAAATCATTTTTTCGATTTCGTTGTTTTTTTTTAATTGTTATTATTATTGTTGTTAATTTTATTTAAAAAAAAAGCATGAAAGAATGTGCATTAATATAAATAAAGAGAAATAATTTATTAACAAAGACCCTTTTTTTCAAAGCGTGTTACTGCAATGTTCTGAAATAAATAAAATTAATGTTTAAACAATGGAATCAGGGAATTTACGTGTTTGGCATTGTAATTAGTAAACAGCTTAAATTAAATTTAAAAAAAATGTAAATATGTATTTTATATAAAATAACATAAAAAACATGAAAAACATGCAGCTTTTAAACCTGCATAAAACTCTTTTTTTTAAACTCTTATCAAATTTGTTACCATTTTAAAAAAAACTTTAACATTTTTTTTAAAAAGTTTCTAAATTCATTAGTAAATTTTAGTTTTTATATTCTTTACATTACAATTTTAGAGGGTTTTAGGGGGTAATAAACTCTAGGAAACAGTTTGCTTTTAGTAATTTCTAATAATTAAGTAGTTATGTTAACTTTAATGTTTGTGTCAAGATTAAGATAAAAAATAAGACTTAAAAAAACAAAAACAAAATTGAAAATAAAAGAAAAAGTTTCTTTTTTTTCTATTTTATATCGAAAAAAAAAAAGAGGTGTTCAAGTGGGTCATTTCAATTTTAATGATTAAAGAATTTAAATTTGCTTTGTAATTATTTTATAATTAATTAAAAAAATATTATAAAAATGTTTTAAAAGAATTTTTTAATTTATTGAAACTAATTCTATTTTGAAAATTTTGAAAATTCAACATTTTTTTTCATATAAAGTCATTATTACATTTTTTTTTAAATATTTCAATTTTTGAACATAAATTTTTGGTGCCATAAAAAATTTGATAACCTTTTTCTATTAACAAGGTCAAGTTCACAAAAAAATCAGCTTTTTTTCAAACACACACACACACTCATTGAGATCGCAATAAAGTAATTTTTTATTAAAAAAATATTAATTCAGTATTAAAACTTTTAAAATTTGTAACAATTTGTCTTTACCGAATTTTTAATACCTTCCACCATTATCAGAAATAATTGTAGGAACCTATTGAATGGTCCGCTTGTGGCCTATCCGAAAATAACGTAGTCTTTAGTTTCATCACCATAATAACGTCACAACAATGTCTGTCCTTCTGTCTGTTTGTGCTGAAACTTAACTAAAGTTAAACATTTTTCTTTTTACATTATTGTTCTTATAGAAAATATTAAAGAAAATTCATTTAATTGTAGAAATTTTATAATTTTTATTATTAAAAATAATTTTAAAGAAATTTCTTAATTATTAGACTTTAATTTTAAAGCTCTACAGGCTTTAACAGCTCTAAAACAATGACTGTCCTTCTGTCAATTTTTGCATAAATTTTTTAAAATTTCTTTAGATTTTAAAGTTAAATTTTATATAATTCAAAGATATATTTTTTTATTAAAATTATGTTTATTTTTTTTAATATTATAATTTTAAATATGCCAGTATTTTGTTTAGACTTTTCTTAATTGTTTAACCTTAGTTTTAAGACCCTACAGGACTTAACAGCTCTACAGTAATGTCTGTCCTTCTGTCCGTCTTTTCTTTAAATTAAGAATTAAAATTTTTCTTGGTTTATATACATTAATAAATGTTTATTTTTTTAATATAAGAGTTTTTAGTATCTCGATAATTTGCTGAGAAATGTCTCAATTGTTAAATTTTAATTTTAAATCTCTAAAGGTTTGAAGACCTCTAAAGCTATGTCCGTCCTTCCGTCCGTCTTTGCAAAAATTATTTGTAATTTTCTTTAACTGGAATGTTATGCAATTTTTCTCTTAATATTTTTTTACATTGTTCAATTTTTATAATCTTTAGCATTCAAAAAAATTCTTTAAACATTTTTTAATTATTACATCTTAAGAATTAAGCTCTAAAAGCTTTAATAGCTCTACAGCAATGTCTGTCCTTCTGTCCGTCTTTGCATATATATTATTTTAATTTTCCTTAATATTGTTGTTATGATTTTTCATTTTAGATTATATTTTTAATAAAAATTATGTATAATTTTTTAAATATTATAACTTATAGTACCTTAAAAGCTTTAGAAGCTATTTATAAATTATAAAAACTTATTTTTAAAACTCTAAAGGTTTTAACACCTTCTTAGCTTTGTCCGTCCATCTGTCTGTCTTTGCATAAAAATGTTAACTAATTATGTTTCTAATTTCGCTAAAAATAATTTTAGTTCTTTTAAAGATATATCTCGTTAAAAATATCTTTTAGATTCCAGATATGTCAAAAAATCATATTTTTAATATTTTAACATAAATTTAAATTTTATTTAAATCCGTCCTTCCGTCCAACCCATCAGCAGTTTTATTATATATTGAAATTTTTAAAATAACAAAATTGACTTGAAGATAAATTTTAATAATTTTCTTATAAATATTAAAACTTCTTTAATTTGCAAAAAGTGTTGATATTTTTCTACAAATAAATATATATTTTATAGTTATATCTCTTCCTATTTAGATTTTATAATGTCTGTCCTTCCGTCTGCCTTATTTTCATTTGTATAAAAAAAATGATTTTCCAGAAGAAATTTCTTAACTTTTTATTGAAATGAATGAATGAATGTTTTTCTAATTGTTTTTAAAAATTTTATTATCTTTAAAATATTGTAGAAAGACTTTCTTTCAAATAAATCTAAATTTTGTAATTTTATCTGTAACAGTTTAGATTTTGTAATGTCTGTCCTTCCCTCCATCCTTGATTTAAACTTTGATTTTTTTAACTTTTTTTTATATTTTAAAAGAAATAGTTTTTAACTTTTAAATAACAATTTAAAAAAATGTTATTTATTGTAAAATATTATTAAGAGTCTTGCGAATAGAAAAAATATATATTTCAAATATTTATTTTAAACCTAACAGATATACTAACGTCCGTCCATCTGTCCGTCCGTTTTATTTGAATTTTTAAACGAGAATTTTTTTCAAGTTAAGATTTTAATAATTTTATTTTGTTTTATTAAAATAATAAAAAGAATGTTTATTTCAGTTGCTATTTTTTCTATATTTTTTTATTTACAAGGTTTCAAATTTGAAAGTAATTTTTTTTCATATTAAACTTTATTTTATTCTATTAAACACTTAACTGGCATTTATGTCATTCTTACTTGTTTTAAAATCGTATGATCGTTAGTTATGATCTTAACCTGTTCGTTTATTTTTAGTTTTAATTTTAATGAATTATATAAATAAAAATAGAAAAAAAAATATTATTATTTTTTATTTAATAAACAACAATTACTCATAAAATGAAATGAAATGTGGTCAGCAGTGACAGTCATAATCTGTTACATGACTGAAAAACTAACACCTTTAGAAAGAAAAAAAAAAGAAACAATAAAAAGTTATTAACAAAATTAATAGAATATATGACTAAATTTAATTAAATTAAAAAATAAACATGTTAATTTAACGGAACTTTTTTGAAGTTATATGACATGAAAAATTTAAAAATAATTATAAGCAAATTTTAAAACCAAAAAAACGCTACTCTGAACAGTGTTACAAGATCGGTTAAAAATCGGAAATATTTAAAAAATCTTTTATTGCTGGATACATAACCTTTTCAACTTTCCTATAATTTTTATTTCATTAAAATTAGTTCAGAATTTATTGAGAAATTTAAGGTTAAAGTTCAACTATTTAATAGAATACACCATATGGCGAACTTCATAAGATCTCTATGAGAAACTGGCCGATTTTCTTAAAATTTCCGATATAGATTTCTAGACTGATAAAGGTCCTTGTAAGGAATTAAGCAGATGTATCAACTTTTTTTTTAAACTATATTTAAGTCCCGAATTTTAATTAATTTTCCCAAAAAGAAAAAACTTTTGCTAATATTTTCATTTAAAAGGAAAAAGAGTTTAACAGATGACGCAAAAATAAATTAAAATGCATATAGAATGAAAGGCTACACTTATAGCTTTCTTTTGATAGTAAAATCATTTTAATACCTTTTGAACCTCAAAAGTTTTATAGCACTAAAACTTAAATTTCAAAAAAATTTGAATAACACAGTGTGAATAAAAATTTTGTGTACCAAAGTAAAGAGTACAGTGACACAAAATAGCATTTCTACAAGCATATAGTCCTGGTAATATATTAACAAAAAATCGACTAATTATCTTAAGAAGTCTTCAATTTAGAAAGTAATTAAATATTTTTATTATTGTTATTAAATATTTTCAAATCCTCAAATTTAAGAACTTGCCCCGCCCATAATTTGTCAATATTTTAATTAAATTTTTTGGACATTTTAATTTCATTATATTAACTATTAAATGCCATTAAAAGTTTGGGCCAATTACCATAAATAGTTTCCATATAATAATTTTTTTACTTTAATCCGATAAAAAAATTATTTTATAAAATAATATCAAACTCTTTGCTTTAACAACTTGTCATGCCCACATTTACCAATATTTTGATATAAATTTTGGACAACTTTATTTTCATTATGTTTGCTATTATATAGTATAAAAATTTTGGAAATCGGTTTGGAGTTAATTCATTTAAAAATATATATATTACAAATACCTAATGCATGGAAAAAACATAAATGTTTAACAACTTGTCAGGCCTATAATTTGAAATATTTCGTTCCGATTTTTGGACTACTATAATTTCAATATATTTGCTATTAAATGGGTATAAAATATTGACCAAAAAGTCATTAATGGTTCCCAAAAAAATGTATTTACTTTTAATCACATTTAAAGAAAATTACTTTTTTATCAATGCCACGCCCACATTTATAAATTATTTGCTTGGATTTTTCCTTGACTATAAGTCCAATATGTTTGCTATGGAATGACAATAAAATTTGTGAAATTTTTGTAATTCAAGTTTATAAAAAAATTCCATTACAAACATCATTTACTTGAAGACAAATCCATATTTCCTTTAAGGTTTCATTTCCTTTCACTTTGTTTTTTGTTTTTTCATTATCTTTTTTTACTCACTCTTTCTTGCCTTCTATGACACTTCTTGGCACTTTAAAATAGAGTGTTATTTATTTTACATGTTTGTGTTTTACTCGACTTCAGTTATATTGATTATTTTTGTTGTTGTTGTGGTTAATTTCTTAACAGAAAAAAAAAGTATGTCACTCATACTCATTTGTATGGATCAATTAACCGTTATAAACAGGAAAATACTCTTCAGTCTTTTTTTTTTTTTTTTGTGCCTCAAATAAATTACAGTCTCTTGAATTTAAGTACATAATTTAAAACATAATCATACACACATTTTTTTCTCTTTTTCTCTTTTTTTTGTTGGTTTGTAACGATAAAAAGAACCTTTTTGAAAAAAAAATGATCATGTTCAGCAGCAGTTTGTTATCGTTGAAAGAATATCAATTTTTTTAGTTTTTGGTGTTATTTTAGCCTTAAGAATATTAAAAAATTTAGGTTGTTTTTTGAAAAAGAACATTAAGAATATATTTTCACTATGAAAATTTCAATATCGAAGAAAAAAAGAATTTGGTCATCTTGATTTTAAAATTCAGATCACAAAATTGAATTTATTTATGAATATTTTGTTCGCTTATGATTGAAAGAGTTTTTTGTCATATAATTTGTTTGCAATTTATTGAACCGTTTTGGATTCTTCCAACATATTATTATATAAATTTTTGAAAATTCCAAAAACCGTTATATTTTTACCACAAAAAAATAATAATAAACATTAAATTACGTGTTTTTTTATAAAATGCGATTTGTTCATGACTTAATTTTTTTTTTTTTTTTTGAAATTTCATTCAAAACTTAATTTTAATGAAATCAACTTTAATTTGTTATTATCTTTTATTTATTGTTTATATTTGTTGTTCTTATTTTTTTATTTGAAAAAACAATTTAAATAGTTAAATTATTTAACTTGAAAGTCTGAGAACTTCTTCTTCTTTTTTTAATCAAAAAAAAAAGGAGTATTTTTTAGAAGCGTGGGAATTGAACAAAAAATTAATTAACATAAAATGCAAATTTTTAATTAAATTGAATACAAACAAACAAACAAACGCACAACTGTATAACAACAAATATTCTTATGATAATATCGAAAAAATCGATCGCATGGGAGGGAAAGCATATAGTGAAGGGGAAAACAATAGAATCCAATAATAATAAAATAAAAGAATTTTATTAATTTTAATTAGTTTAAACAAAAAGACGTTGATAAATTTAAATATTTCACAATTTATTGAAATTTATTGAAGAGATAAAAATTTTGTGTTTCAAAAATTGTAATCATTTAATTTTTTTTTTTTTAACTCCGATATTGAAAATTTTTCTAGGATTCAATAGTAAATATAATGAAAATATTATAGGACAAAAATTAAAATAAAATATTAATAAATGTGGGCGTGGCTTAATGTTAAAAACAAAAGTTTCTTTAAAAAATATTACATATTTGTCATATACATTTTTAGTAGTCCAGATCACAACCAATTTTCAAAATTCTAATACCTTTCAATACTTAAAATATTGAGAATAAGATGAGCCAAAAATCGAAAGAATATATATGCAAATGTGGGCGTGACTTAATATTAAAAAAAAGTTTTTTTTTGTTATTTTTCATGATTATATATGTTACCAGCGAAGATCCGGTGCGCTTTGCCGCCCTTAAAAAAATGAAACAAAAATTATTATGAGACCAATCTCCCAACGTCCCAATCTAACCCCCCCCCCATGATCCTATCCACCCTTCATTCTGTCTTGTAAAACAGTTACTTGAAAATTTTATTAGGAGCAAATTTCAAAATACTCTGTTTAGTGGATCCATAGATATTTGATTATTAACATTTTCTTTATATGGCGGCTACCTCTCCCCCTGATCCTATCCGTCTTTCATTTTGTCTAGTAAAACAGTTCCTTGATAAAGTAGTTGGGATCAAATACGAAAATTCGCCCTGTTATAGTTCTTTAAATATTCGTTGATCCATATGTGTCTCGTATGAGAGCTTCCTCTTTCCTATGATTCTATCCGTCTCATATTTTGCCTTGAAAAAATATTGGGATCAAATTAGATATTAATTAAAGATATTCGATATTAGAGTTTCCGATCGGATGGGATAAGTTTTCAAATTTGCCATAAATTATATTAAGTTTCTGAATTAATTTTGGACTGATCTTTTGTTTTCAATACTTTGGACTGATGTTAATGATCTTGAATTTTATATAAAATTTCAAAAAGCTGCAATTCCAAATTCGAAAATTTTTTGTCCAAAACATTTGAGATGTAAAAGTCAGATATGATCTGCAGATTGATGATCATTATAATGATCTTATAATTTTAGTATATTTTATTCGATATAGGAGCATGAATAAAACTCAAGTAAAATGATTTATAATGATTTCACTTTGATATTACAAAACAGGAAATTTCAAATAACCTTAAGCGATTTAAAAAAAATATATATACTCCATATATAAAACCATCATGATCATATGAAAAATAAAAAAACTCAATTGTCTTTAAGTTGTTGTTTTTTTTTTTTTTTTTTGGTTGAAATATATTTTCCTAATTATATGCGGATGTGTTATATTTGCTAAAGGTTTTCATCATGATCATAATAACGATCATCCAAACAACTGATCTACACACATACAGTTAACAGTTTTATGTTTGAAATATATAATTTAGTTGTTACTTTTTATATATTTTAATCTGTTATTAATCACTACGGAAGTTCCCAGCCCAATAACAAATATTAACACCTTTTAAAAATTTTCAGAAAACAAAAACAAAACAAACTTAAAAGACAAAGCCGAATCTTGAATACCCTCCACACACATATTCAGGTGAAGTAAATACGTTATGTTTCGTACATTTCTACACACATATACATCTACAAATGTATATATTTTATTTAAGTTTATTTGAAATGTCATACAGAAACATTTAATGGGACATAAAAATTTGTTATACTTTTGACTATAACTTTTTTTTCAACTGAACCGATTTTGTTAATTTCTTTTGGAATTGTCATGAAGCATTTATAACTTGATATGTTGGCAAAAATTTTGATTTAATTTGTTGAATTATAATTGATAATTTTATGTAAGATTTTAGCTTAGAGTTTGTCTCAGATATCGTTATATATCTTTTAACTTACTGAACCGATTTTGCTGGTTTTAAATAGGAAACTTTTCAGGACAATAATAAATTCTAAAGGTAAATTTCATTGAACTCTATCAGGTTTTCTTTTTGGATGTAATTTTGATTATATATTAAGGGATCTGAGATGATTCCTTCTTGGCGTTATACATAGAATGACAAAGTTCTCTTCTCCTATGTGATCGTAGAGGGTATAAAAATATTCTCCTGAAATTGGCTCAAAAACTTTAAGAAAATATGAGTCTTAATATTTTTTTCTATTCAAATTGAAAACACTACAACACGATCACTTCATGGTGGGAACGTCAAAACGCATTTTCTACTAAAAATTTTGAAAACTTCTTTTTTTTTTTTTGTGAAAACGTTTTTTTTTTTCTATAATTTATGTAAAACTAATATGTTTAAATTTAAAAATAATAAAATAGAAAAAAGAAAAAAACGTATTATTTGCTCACGCGATCATTATCTTTTATTTTCTGTATTTAAAACCGAATTATTTCGTTTGAATGACTTTTTGTGACCCAGAAAATCATTCAGTTTTATGTTAAAAAAAAACAAAAAACAAAAACTAAAATAAATTTAAAACAAAACTTTTGTTTTCTTTTTTTTTCAACAATTTGAAAAATACAAAAATTAATTTAATTTTTTTTTTAAATTTAAGTAACCTGTTTTTTGACTTAAAACAAGAAAAATAATTTGTTTATAATAATGACTTTGACTTGCCAACAGTATGAAATTATATTCCAAAAAAAGCAAAAAAAAAACTATATAATTTACCATAATTTATGACATTTATAAGCCAAAGTAGACAAAAAAGATGTTAATAACCTCAAAAACATAAAGAAAATCATATAAATTTTCTTTAAATTAAAGCAAAAATATGAATTTTCTAAAAAAATTTTAATCGCTATAAATACATCCCTGTTTTTATAAAAATCGCATTACCAATTCTTCTATGACTGAAACTTTTTAAATACAAAAAAGTTTTTTAAGTTTAATTTCTAAATTTAATAAATTCCAAAAAATATAAATATTTTCAGTTTTAAATACTTTTCCTTAAGAAAAGTGTTGCCAATTTGATTATAGTAAATAATTTTAATATTTTACACATAAAAAAAATCAAAACTTCACATGAAATCGCACCTTTCACAGATAAGAACTGCCTTTTTAGATTTTTTTAAATTCAAAAATCTATAACTTTAAAAAGTGTTGCCAACTTTTTTATAGAAAATAATTTCAAAATAAATTCACAAGGAAAAATCGAAACATAACATGAAATTGGAGTCTTTAGATCTTTAAAATCGGTTTTGATTTTTTGAGTTCGAAAATCCATAACTTTAAAAAAGTGTTGCCAATTTTTTTATAGAAAATAATTTCGAAATAACTTGACAAGGAAAAATCGAAACATGAAATTGGAGTCTTTAAAAAAAACATAAAAAACTTCTTTTAACGATTTCTTAATCGCGCTTCAGATTTAAGTTAAAAAATATTTATTTTTAAAAAAAGTGTTGCCAAATAATTTTAATATTTTACACAGAAATAAAATCAAAACTTCACATGAAATTTTAGCTTTCACAGATAAGAATTGCCTTTTTAGATTTTTTTAAGTTCAAAAATCAAAAACTAAAAAATGTTGCCAATTTTTTTATAGAAAATAATTTCAAAATAAATTCCCAAAAAAAAAAAATCGAAACATAACATGAAATTTGAGTTCTAAAAAATCATAAAAAACTCCTTTTTAATATCGCTTCAGATTTAAGTTCAAAAATCTTTTACTTTAAAAAATGTGTTGCCAACTTTTTTATAAAAACTAATTTCAAAATAAATTCACAAGGAAAAATCGAAACATAACATGAAATTGAAATCTTAAAAAAAAAAACATAAAAAAATCATTTCTTTAAAAAAAAGTGTTGCCAACTTTATTATCGTAAATAACTTAAAAAATTGCACAAAGAAAAATCGAGACATATTCAAAGATAAAAAATAAAAAAGATAAAAAATGTATTTTTAGATTTCAGATACATTCAGATACGTTTTAATATACTTTTGAAAATATTGGAATTATCTACTATCTGGCCCGATATAGAACTATTACTATTATTATAGTCAATAGTAATCGTTTCCATTGTCAACTGGTCCAAAATTTGTTTAATGAAAACTTTATCTAACCAAATCTGTTATTTGGAAGCTTAAAAGCATTAGAAGATCCGATGAAAAGTCTACTCACTCGCTGTGAAACACAGCGAGATCCACCTATTTTTGTTTATGACGAAAATAAGATCATGAAAAAGCATAAATCATTATTCACATTCGTGGTCTTATGTGAAACACAGCGGAATCCAATTATTTTTGAAACAAATATTTTAAAGGGAATAAAATTAAGTTCAATAGGAAAATAAGATCAGAAACATGTAAAAGATCGTGCATGAGAGCTCTCAAAATATTCCGTATGCTCCAAAAAGTTGATGTTAATTTGCATATAAATTGAATGGAGACATTAGAATGAAATGAAAATTAAAAACCGAATAATCGAATAGAAAATTAATCGGCTTGCAAATGGAAAATAGATAGCGAAGTTACTAACCTCAACCCCTTGCAAATTCTATGCTCCTGAGAGATCGAAATTTTTTACAGTTTACATCAATAAAAAACAGGTTAATCCAATCTTTTACCTATAAACGAGTGAAAAAGGACTCATGAGACCAAAAGAATTCATAGTGCAAAAGAAGATCGGTATACAAGTTCTTAGAATATAGCTAAGATGTGGTGGCTCTTTTCCAAAAAGTTCCATGTTTGAATGGATCATAAAATATGAGCAAATTTCTAAAATATACGAAAATTGGGTTCAAAGGGAATAAGAACTTGAAATGGAAGATCAGTATGTAGCTTCCCTGAAACAAGTAGAAGAATAATTAAGAATGATGAAATTTAAATACAATAAGAAAATATGATCGTGGAGTAAAACAAGATCGATAAACAAGCTGATACTAAAAGTTTTATTTGCCACATGAATTTCAGCAAAGTTTTTGATTATATTCCTTCTATGAACTGAACCTGTTCTGAAGTAGAGAAACACGCCATATTAAAAATATCGTGGCGATCTTTATTTGTTATATTTTGGCAACTCCTTTCCACAAAGTTCATTAAACTCTTCTATTTTTTTTCTTCAAAAATATTTGCCAAAAGCTGAAATAAAAATTGAAAGGAATTAGAATTTAATTTCCACAATCAATTTTCTTTTACCATAATAGCAGCCACAAATTATAGATCTTGAGACCAAGAAAAAAAGAGATCTTCCCAAAAAAATAAACTTCGTTTTAATCGAAAGAAAAACTCAATTGTTATTTTGCAATGCAAAACTATTGTTCAGATCAAAGTGATGAAAATAACAAAAACAAAGCAAAACAAATAAATCGATTCCCGTAGGAAATGACGCATAAAGAGCTTAACGCTTGTTCTAGGGTTTGGCTTTTCTAAAAACAACAATAACAACAACAACAAAATTAAGACAAAAACAAAAAGACGTTTATAAGATTTTGCAGGAGGCATGAAAAATGTAAAAAAAAGAAGAAAAATCATGAGAGACATGAAATATTTTGTTGCTGCTGCTGTTGTTGTTGTTGTTGGGTGTGCGTGCTTGCAAGTCTTCACTTCACTTAACAAAAAGAAAACCACTAATGATGACTTCCATGTTAACAGCAACAATATCAAAGTGTCTGTCCATCGATCCAGCCATCCGTCCATCTGAACCATCAAATAGTCTACACAAAAAAGAAAATACAGTGGGAAATAAATTTCTATAAACACTAAAGGAAAATCCGATTTCTATAAAATTTTATAGGAGCATAGTAGAGGAGTGGACACTTATATTTACGAAATGGGGAGTACATAGATTGTGGAGAGTGTGAGTTATAAGGGCTTAAAGTAGGGTATCTCTGTAATGGAAAAAATTCAATAAACCCGTTTTTGGACCTCCATAATTTACCTCCAAGACAAGTTATCAGTTCAAATTTCTAAACTTATAAAGACCAACTCTTGGACTTTGCAATGACTTGCTTGTTAAATGCAATAATGTCAAATGATCTTTCCAGTCAGCTATTCATCCATCAGAGTCAAACACTGTCTGTACAATATAAATTGGAAATAAGTTTTTGATATATATTTTAAGACATTTTTACGGAATCAATGGATTTGCTTAAACTTTCATATAGACATAGTAGATGGAAGGATCTTTATAGGTTTAAAAGGAATACCCTATAGCAGGTCTAGGTATCGAGCTATAAGGACTTAAAATGGGTAACCTTTTTAAGGTAAAAATTAAAGAAGTCTTTCTTTGAGCTCCTATAACTCCCTTCCTGGACATGTTATGAGTTCATATTTCAAAATTTATAAAGATCAAACCTTGGGCTTCTCACTCAATTTCATGCATCTCTTGATCTTGCCTCACTGTGCCTACATTTGTCCATGTACAAAGTACATTATTGTTTGATGATATTTTTTCTTTTTTTTTCTTCTTCCCTTTCTTCTCTTTCTTTGTTATTAAAACCAAACAACAGAAATACCAAACACATACAGAGAGACAGAAAAAGAGAGGAAAGGAAAATACTTGGCTGAAACCCTCCAAAGATGGTAATGACACCATACAATTCACATTCGTATATTCGTTCCATTGTATATTTTTATATTGTATTAAATTAACGTTCAGGCAAATTGCAAAGCCACAATTGCCAGCAACAGCAACAACAACAACACCAACAATAAAAATAAGAAAAACCTCTGACGATCATAATAAATGTGATCTTTATTATGTAGAAAAATCTTAACTTTTGTGGCGATAAAGAAAGATCTTTAGTTTAAATAAGTATTCATCATCATTATCATGATCCTCATTTGCTGATCCTCATGATCGTCGTTTACTGAAAACCTCAAAGAAGAGAAAAACTTTTGAGTGATCTTTATTATGCAGAAAAATCTTAAATCTATTAATTCGTCACCATCGTCATCGTCAAACTGATCCTCCTTATCATGGTTTACTGAAAACCTTTAACGATCATAAAAAATATGATCTTATTATGCAGAAACATCTTAATTCTTTTAGCGATAAATAAGTGTTCATTACCATTATCATCTAAATTCATCGTGATCCTCATTCATTCACTGAAAACCTTAAGAAAAGTCACTTTTTCGTGCAGAAAAGTCTCAACTCTTTGATGTGATAAAGAAGATCTTTAGTTTACCTCAAAAGAAAATCTCTGACGATCATTTAAAATATGATCTTTATTATGCAGAAAAATTTTTAATCTTTCAGCTATAAAAAAGATTTTCAGTTTTAAAAAACTAATCATCATTACAGTCGATCATTATTAGGATTAGATGATCATAATTCAAAGGATGTAAAACCTTTAACGATCATTATACATATGATCTTTGCAAACAAATCTTAATTCTTTTTGCCATAAAAAAAGATCTTCAGTTTAAATAATTCGTCACCATGATCATTATTCGTCACCATGATCATTATCATCATGATCATCATTCAATGGGAACCTCAAAGAAAAACTTCTGACGATCATGACTAAAGAAAAGATCTTTATTTATACAAGTTCTCAACATCATTATCATCAAACATCTTATGATCATCATTTATTGATCCTCATGATCATTAACACCATGCAAATTCCTAATAATAATGATGATAATAATGTTGTTGTTTTAGTTATTTATTGATTTGTAAAAGCTGCCGCATTTTTTCTTCTTCTTTTCTTGAATTTTATTTGTTTAGCATTTTTTCTTTATGCCTTGATTTCCATTACAATTTTACCAGGGCCAAAACAATACAACAACTACAGCAAAAATCTCTTTATTGTTGTTGTTGTTTTAACTATAAATTGCAATAAATGAATAAATTTTACATTCACAACACATAATCGCAACACTCACACACAAACACAAACACACTCACATACACACTTATTTACCGTGTTATATATCCCCAATTGGAAACGTTATTAAAATGACCTTGAATAATATTGAAGAATGATTGAAAGCTAAAAAAATAATACACGCAGCTTTTTCATGCAGGCTGTAAAGAGGCAGACAGACGGATGGACGGACGAACAAACAAATGTATACAACAAAAGCAGCCAAGTCTTATGGAACAACAACAAAAGTAAATGGAAATCTAAACATTTAAGAAAGAACAGGGAAAATGTTCTAAAAAGTACTAAAATTGATTTAGTACTTCTTGGTACAAAATTCATTTTGGTGCAATAAAAATGGAATTTAAAACCAAAAAAGGAAATTTTAGGTGAAAAACAGTCAAAAAATGAATTCACCACGACTTGCCCAGATAAAATGTTCTAAAACGTATTAAAAAATTTTTAGTACTTTTGGTGCAATAAAAGGGAACTTGAGACCAAAAAAAATTAATTTTTTGATAAAAAAAGTTTTTTTGATAACTGAGTTATAAAATTCGAGTCGAGGTGAAAAAAGAAAATTATTAATAAAAAAATTACTGAGGTGAAAAATGACAAAAAATATAATTTGAGGTGAAAAAGTACAATTAAGGAAGAAAAATCTAGTTCAGATGAGAAATTAAAATCTGGATTAAAAAAAATTAAAAATTAAATAAAAATTATAATTTGAGGTGAAAATGGTGAAAAGTTCATTTTAAGGTGAAAATTGGTTTTAGTGATGAAATATTACGCTTTCAGTAAACAACCGATTTTATTATTTTGGAGGTAAAGAAATAGTAGTGGTGGAAATTAAATACTTAGGTGAAAATTTTATTTAGTGGTGAAAAATTAAATTTTTGAATAAAATTCGTATAAATTCGTGGTGAATTTTAAATTTATTTATAGAAGTAAATTTAAATTAGAAACTTACAATCTATAAAGTGGTGAAAAACTAATTTAGTGGTGAAAAAGTTGTTGTTTTCTATAAATTCGTGCAATTCGTATCAATTTATTAAAAAAAAAAAATGAAAACCTGTCTGGTGCAAATAAATATCAGTGGTGAAAAAGTCGTTTGTAAGCTAAAATTGTAGAAAAAAATATTTTTAAGAATTTTTTAGATCAAAATTTTACTTACAGGTTTGCAATTTATAGCGAGGTGAAAAATACATTTTGTGGTGAAAAAGTTTTATTCAAAAATTCTTCCAAAATCAGTTAAAGCGTAAAATATTACAGTTTAATATGAAAAAAGAATTTTTGTGTAATGAAAATTTATGGGTGGTGAAAATAAATGTTAGTGGTGAAAAAGTCTATTATGAGTTCAAAATTATGAAAATATAGTTTTATGATAAAATTCATTATTTAAGAAAAATTAAGTTCTTTGAGAAAGAAATATTTTTATATATAAAAAAATCAATTTTGAGGTGAAAAACTTTTTAGGAAAAATAGTGAACGGATTTTCGCTCTTTCTGACAAAAAGGGAAAATTTATAAAGAAATAGTACCAAATCCTAAAATTCATCACTGTCTTCTCTTTGCCAATAATTGTATCACGTTTTCTGTTCATATGAAGCAAAATAAATTTGTTCCATCTAAGAATTGTGTTCTTTTTACGTTGTTAATGGTTTTTTTTTCTAAATAAATAAATAAATTATTTATTTTTAATAAATTTGCATTTTATATGCTTTTGCTTGAAATTATAAAAAAAATGCATTTCGTTTTTGTTTATATAAGAATCTGAGGTGACAGGTTTTTTAAGAGAAACCATGGAAGGTGATCGATGACCATAATTTTAAAAATCAAGATAAAATGTCATTTAAAGATCTTCTATATAAATGAGTTGTAATGTAAATAATTATAATTCAATTTATTCTGAATTGGGATTTATTTGTTTCTAAACACGAATTAATGTTATTTTGTTTATTTAACCTTAAATTGTCTAGACTTTTAAGATTTTAGATTTGATATGATTTTTTTTTTGTGAGTGTTAAAATCGGTTTTAAAGAATTAATTTTCATTTTGCTGGTGCTCCACCCATTTCATTTGAAAACAAGTAAGAATACTAGATTCGACTATGCCGTATCTTCAATACCCTACACCAAAAATGCATGGAGAGTGAATATGTTATGTTTCTTACATACACACACACACAAATGTATACGATATTCAAAAGTTTTTCTTAAATGTAACACAGGAACACTTAATGGGTCATCGGCTCCGATTTTGATTTGATGCAAAAATATTTATGAGGTCTTAAATGATTCCTTCTTAACGTTACACACAAAATGACAAAGTTAATATATCCTCTTCAATGTTTGTGATGGTGGAGGGTCTAAAGTCCATTGACTCTAGAGAAATAAAAATTTTGATATTAAAATCAAGATTTTATTTGATTCTAAAATATTTTCCTTTAAAAACTTTTCAAATATTTAGATTTTTTTTAAGAAAATAAAAACTTAATTGCACAAAAAAAAACAAATTTCGTAAAAACAAGTCTTTAAGTAGAGCATAAATCAAAATGATCTTGATGATTTGTCTTAACTAACGTTATGTGTGTATGTGTATGTGTGTGTGTGTCTGGGCTAAGCAGGAGGGGCAACAGTAACATGTTTAAAATATAACTGAAACTGTTGCCAAGTTGCTTAAGTGTTTGCTGACTGAGTGAGTGAGTGTGTGAGTGACGGTGTTGGGGTATCTGAAGTGTATTGACATTAAAGAAAAATGATCTTTTGTTGCCACATTCCTGCATTCACAACAACAACAACAATAACAGCTAAAATTAAAAATAAAACTAGTTGTAGTTGTTGTTATAAATATAAATTAAATTAAATGTATTAAAAAAAAGACATTTAATATTTTAAGTTAACAACTAAAACTGAAAAAATTTAACAACAAAAAGAAAAAGTTGTTCGCCCAACGTGGGGCTCGAACCCACGACCCTGAGATTAAGAGTCTCATGCTCTACCGACTGAGCTAGCCGGGCACATGTCTAACACATATGTTCTTACATCATATTACAACAAAATAAGAACAACAACTATAAATTATTTTTTATATGAATTTTTTTTAATTATAATTTTTATTTGAAAATAATTTTATTTACAAGAATTTTCAAATCGCATTTCGATTTCAATTTTGTTGACATTTTCAATTACAAATTTATTCAATCAATTATTTATTTAATTGTTGGGTAGATTAATCACTTTGTTAAAGACTTTTTGTCTCAATTTTGCTCCCCAATTAAGATTGATGGTGACACAAGAGTTAATTTAAACAAAAAGTTCTTTAAAGCTTTTTTTAAACATTAATTTATTTATTTTCAAAGTCAATAAAATTATTTCAAATTTTATTTCCTCATAAACAAATTATTCATATATTTCATTCAAAAATCCTTAAAAGCATATTTTAAGCTAAAAAGCATAATTTTCAATTAAAAACTATTTGTAAGCATATTTTTAGCAATATTTCAATTAAAAAAGCTTTTGAATATTTCAATTTGTAAAAATTATTATTTCCAACATGTTTTTCATAATTTTCTAAAGAGTATATTTTTACATATTTTAAGCTTAAAAGCATAAATTTCAATTAAAAGCAACATTTTTAAACAATAATGCGATTTTAAGATCGTTTAAAAAGCCTAAAGTCATTAAAAATATATTTTTTATAAATTTAAAAAATTTTTACCAATTTTAACTTTCATTTCTAAAAAGCATATTTTGCATATTTTTAATTATTAAGGCTTAGATAGTATATTTTATTTTAAAAAGCTAAAATTTTATATAAACATAATTTGTCTATGAAATTCAATTCATTTTTTTATATTTATCTCTCATTTTTAAAAAGCTTATTTTGCATATTTTAATTTTTACTGCCTATATGGGCATATTTTTACTTTTAAAAGCTAAACATCCATAAACACACTATTTAATTATAATTTTTAAACGAATTTTTAGTATTTCAACACGAAATTTTAAAAGCATATTTTGGCATATTTCAAGCTTAAAGGCTTAAAATGATAAAAATTAGGTTCCATTTAATTATGCATTAAAAAAGTTGTTAAACATTAAACATTTTGGCAATTTTTATTAAAAAGCTTATTTTGCATATAAAAGCTTATTTATTATTATTTGGGAAAAAAAGAAGGTTTTAACATTTTTGCAAAAACTCCAAAATTATTTTGAACTTAATTAAAATTCTTTATAAATTTTCTCTTTTAATTAATTGATTTATTTTAAAAAAATTTATCATTTATTTTCTCCCCCAAAAAAAAGTGAAAATTAAAGTTGATTAATTGCTGGCGCCTTTTCTCATTTATTTAATGAAAAATAAAGGAATTTCCAGTTAAATATTTTTATTACGTTTAATTAAAATGTTGATTTTATGTGTCGTTTCAATGATTTTTTCAAGTAAAGACCCCAAAAAAGTAATGAATGTGGCGTGTTTTAATGAAATTGTTATTTAGCAAACACAATGTTTGTTCAAGTCCAATAACACAAAATTATATAAATTATTAATATTTAAGTTAATAAACTTTAATTAAAATTAATGATTTATAAAAAAAAATAATATAAATTGTTAAATAAAGAATTAATTTGAAATAAAGAAAAGTTTAATAACTTTTGCTGCAAATTGCCAAAAAAAAGCAAAAAAAGCTTATTTAGCATATTTCTTTATCACTAGAGTTTAGCTTGGCATATTTTGCTACGATAATCCAAAAAAATCGAAATAGATATTAATTGCTTAGAATTATAAAACGATTTTTTATACTTTAGCTTTAAATTTCAAAAAAGCTTATTTTGCTTATTTTTATGTTTAAATGCTTATTTATGCATAATTTGCTTTAAAAGACAAAATTTCTAAAGAAATAATGTTTACTTTATATTCTTAAGCATTTTTCACTATTTTCTCCCCTAAAACTTTAAAAAGCTTATTTAGCATATTTAAATTTTAAAACTAAATTTTGCATATTTCACTATAATAATATTAATTTTTAAATAATTACTTACAAAAGTTGGTGTTTATTGTCCTGACTAATCTATTTGTCTCTTATTTCTTTCAAAGCTTAAAAAGCTTATTTTTGCATATTTGAGTTATTGTTAGTTTAATGAGCATATTTTGTTTAAAATGTGAAAAATGATACAAAAATATTTGCTGAACTCGAATTGAACTGGAACTGAACTAGAACTGAATTGGAACTGAAATTATTTCCAGTCAAAAAATAAACTGAAAATTTTTCAAAAATTCTTCAAATATTTTTCTTAAAAAAAAAATTAAATGTTTTTTAAAAACTGTCTAATAAATCTTAAACGTCAAAATAATTGTCAAAAATAAATTGATCATTAAAATAAATACAACAACATTTAATTTTTTATTATTTTTTTTTTTTTGTTTGCAAAAACAAAATTCTAAACTAAAACATTAACATTGAACAACAACCACGAACAACAAATAAGACAAAAAAACTGATCACTGATCAAGTGAGCAAAAAAAAGACGCAAAAATATGATGAAATTAAAGAGGGAATATGCCAAAAAATGCTTTTTTTGTATTTTTAATAATAATTTTCACGCAAATTATTTAAAAGCATTTTTATTTATTTATTTAGATTCTTTTTGTTTTTGGTTTTTAAAGAGGGGGGAGGGGGAGGAGGATATTTTTATTTCAACAGTTGTTTTCGATTTCATGTATTTTTATTTGTTGGCCAGTCGAAGTGATCTGATCGCGTGTAAATTATCAAAATCGTTGATGATCAGTTCAAGCGGTATTTTCATTATAAACAAAACACACACACACCAAAAATTTCTTTCTCAAAATTTTATTGTAAATTATTATTATAATCATCGTAATTGTTAATAATTATTTTAAGAAAAATTTTATTTTAAATAAAAAAGCGCCAAATGGCGTAAATCCGCAACAATAGAATCTAAGGAAAATTTTTCAATAATAAAAATAAAAAAAAATATTACAAAAACAATAAAATAAATAACAATTAAAAATATTTTTGCCATAAAAATAATTATCAAGAAATTAATGTTATTGTGGAGTGTTTTATAGCAAATGTGGTGAAAATAACAAAAATTCAAAGCAGAAATCTTAATTTGGGAGCAAAAAACAAAAACATATGTTTTTAAAATGAAAATATAATAAAAAAGAAGCCAGAAATCGAGCAAGTAAAAAATGCCTAAATTATTTGATTGTTTTAATCAATTAAGGTAAATTTAGCAAAAAAGACTTAAAATTAAAAATGATTCCCATAATTTTGTTTTAAAGTTCTTTTTTATTCAAATTAAAAAATAATTTTCATAAAAATTACACAAATTTTAATTATTTCCGCAAATTAATTGTACTCAATTTGAAAGTGATAAAAATAATAAACATAAATTATAAAAAGAAGACATTGACAACACTGATTTGATGATTATAATTAAGAAGAGTTAAGGAGACAACATTAAATTTAATGTTATTGACACTAAAATAACAGGGTTGCCAGATATATATTTTTTTCTAATTTTAAAGCAACTTTCATTAATTCATTTCAGATTAAGAAAAAGCTTATTTAGCATATTTTAGCTTTTAGTGCTTAAATTGTATATTTTGCTTATAAATCATTAAAATTAATGTTAGAATTATATATTTCTTCAATGAAAACATGTTTCTTAAATTTGCTTGATTTTTTTTAAAAAAGCTTATTTTGCATATTTTAAATTAAATTGCCTAAAATTGCATATTTTGCTTAAAAGCTTCGAATACTTAATAAACGTTGTTTTTTTATAATTTTAAAGCTATTTTCTTAAATTTGCTTTAAAATTTTAAAAAGCTTATTTTGCATATTTAAAATTTTATTGCCAAAAATTATATATTTTGCTTTAAAACTTCGAAGTACTTAATTAATCATGTTCATTAATAATTTTAAAGCATTTTTCATAATTATTGCTTTAAATTTTAAAAAAGCTTATAAAGCATATTTTAATATTTACCACAAAAATTGTGTTTTAAAACCTTAAATTTCATAAATAAACGTAAATTTGTATAATTTTAACACATTTTACATAAATTTTATTAAATTTTAAAAAAGCATATTTTTGCATATTTTAATTTTCAAAGCTTAGATTATCAAATTTTGTTTAAAAAGTCAAAATTCTAGATAATCATTGTTTGTTGATAATTTTAAATCGTTTTAAACAATTTTAGTTTGATTTCTTGAAAAAGCTTATAAAGCTTATTTTAATTCTGAATGGTAAAATTTACATATTTTGTTTATAAATGATAAAAGTTAATAAAAATATAATTTATTTATAATTTAAAATTAGTTTTTTATAACTTTACTTTAAATTCTTTAAAAGCTTATAAAGCTTATTTTAATGTTTAATGCTTTAATTGACAGATTTGAGTTAAACAAGCCAAATCTCTAAGTAATTAGTGTTTATTCATTAATTTAAAATATTTTTCATAAATTTTCATTAAATTTTAAAAAAGCTTATTTTGCATATTTTATTATTTAAAACTTAAATTGATAAATTTTACTATTAAAAGTCAAGTTTTTTTCAAAATTAATATTTGTTCACAATTTTAAATTATATTTTTATAATTTTGCTTTGAATTTTTAAAAAGCTTATTTGGCATATTTTAATTTTTAAAGCTAAAATTGTAAAATTTTACGATAAAAAGTTATAGTTTTAAAAATCATTGTTTGCTTTTAGCTTTAAAGCATTTTTGTAGTTTTTTGGCTTGAATTTTTAAAAAGCTTATAAAGCATATTTTCAAATTTTCATTTAAAATTGGCATATTTTGCTTAAAAATAATTAAAATTCATATAAATATTATTATTTTATAACTTTTGAAATATTTTTTCAAATCTTTATAATTTTTTTTTATTTTTTTTTATAAAAAAATAAAAAATAGTTTTTTTTTTTGCTAATTTTAAAAATTCCCTTTTTTTAATTTTCATATTCAAAGTGTAAACTTAACAAGCGACATTTATGTCATTTTTAAAAATAAACATTTTTGCTCATTAGATTTTCAGAAAACAACAATATTCACCATTCACCGAAAAAACGTCATATGTTGTTTGTTTTTCTTTTTCTTTTTGATATTTAGCGAAAAATGTGAAATAATATTTTTATTTTATATATTTTTTTAATATTTAATTCTATATTTTCTTTTATTTTCTAAATTTGTATAATATTTTTTGTTGTTGTTTTGTTTTATAAACAATTTCTTATGGTTAACAGGTGTTAAGTTCCCCTTTTGTATTTTTTTCTTACTGGCAGTAGCAACAGAAGTTTCAATTTCAGATATTCAATTTCCTTTTGTTTCCCTTTCAAATTTATTTTTTATGAAAACAAAAAAAAACACTTATTATGTCTTCTGTCTTTTATTAAAGCCATTTTTTCGCATTCCAAAGTGTATTATTGCAAAAAAAAAATAAATAAATAAAACATCTTTTTCTCAAACATATAAAAATTATAATAATGATGTTGCATTATGATCATTAACATCATCATCATCATCATCATCGTCATCGAATGCAAAACCCCAAAAGCCACGAAGTTCAAGTTTACGTAAAAATTCCAAAACGTTACACATGAGCGATTTATGCATCGACCGCAACGCCTGTATTTCTTTTGTTATGGAAACCTCTCTTCCCATTCACCTCTTGTTTAAAAATTTTATTAAAATTTTTGCATTAATTTTGAATTTAATAAAAAAAATTCTTTATTTTAGTTGTCATTTTCGACCAAAAAATTCAGTGTTCTGAAATTGCAAAAAAAAATTTTGAAAACGTCTCGCATAAAAATCAATATTTATGTTTTAGCAGAGAGGGGAGGGGTCAACAAATTTTATACCAAATTAATGTTGTTTATATAAAATGTCCTCATTTCTTTAAAATAAACATTTTCATGTTTTCCAACATATGACATCATTTCTTGACCATAAAAATGTTTCATATCATGATATTTCACCAACAACCCCCTCTCTCTCTCTCTCTCTCCTCTTCTTCTATGGCATTTAAGCAGGATTTATAACCTAATTTTATTGTTTTTAATTAATTGAGTTTTCTATTTAAATTCCCAGAACTATAAAACTAAAATATGACCGACCGTATGTGTCCTTAATTAAGAGCAAAATAATGTTAAAATGATTATTTTTGCAGACTTCAGTTTTATCACATTTTCCTACCCTCCAGCGACAAAAAGTGATGAGAAAGGTTATAATAAATTTGTCATTATGTTTACAAGCCAAAAGGGAACACTCAAGACCTCATAAAGTACATATCTATATTCTTGGACCTCATTAAAATCTGAATCAATTTAGCCATCAGTCTGTCTGTTTACCTTTAACAGCTGTTTCTTTGTTACATTCTCAATATGAGATCAATTGCTCGAATTCAATATAACTAAGCCAGATTGTAGGTTATTGTCCTAAAAATGTGTTTATTTAATTCTAGCAAGATCAATCAAATAACAAAAAAATTATAGACCGATATCTGAAACAACCTTAAAAACTCAAATCAAAAAAATCCAGTTATTGATTTCATCGTTTTAAAGTCATTTTGCCCAATAAACGATTTCCAATTTTAATGTCATTCTACAGAAAATATATTGAACCAAGTATGGGCCATCATATTGGATCAAAATGTTTGTAATTATGGGCGTGGCATGCCCTCAAACATAATGTTTTTTTTAATTTGATTATAACAAAATATTTTTTTCTTTTTGATCAGATTGGCCAAAAATTAAACACCGATTTCTATATATTTAATGCCCTTCCTTGGTAGATATATAGTTCCAATGATAAATACAAATTTTGGATCAAAATATGTATAATTATGGGCGTGACTTATATGATTTTATAAAAAAAAAAAGATTTTTTCAATTAGAATCATAGATTTAAACTCGGAACAAAAATCATATATATGTTAACACCGATATCTTATTTGATGTCATTATATAGTAAACATGTTATAACAAAGTCTTCTGAAGAATTGAATCAAAATATTTATAATTGTGGGCGTAGCTTGTTTCAGAAGAAGAACTTTATATATTGATACGATTTTTTAATTGCATCCTCTTTACCAGCAGCCAAAAATCACTTCATTGTTAACATTGATTTTCAAAATTTGATCTCCATTCAATAGTAAATCTATTGACTCTAAGATTGCCAAGAAACGATCTGAAAATATTGTTAATTGTGGGCGTGGCATGCTTCTAAAAACAAAGCCCTCTTTATTATTTTATACAAAAATTAAAATTTCTTAATTTGTTCGGAATCATAATGATACTTTTCCTGGTAACTCTTAATTATAAATCTTGGATTTTATCTATATTATAGAGTCAGGACCATAGCTTTTTTAAACTGGTGTTTTGAGATGACTGAAAGTTTTACTCTCACTGTATTATTACACTTTTCCTTGAGTACAATATTATCACAAATTAAAAATTTAGTTGATTATAACTTCTGCAGGTCAAAAGCTGATAAAGGAATTTTTCTACCAAAAGATAGCTGTAGGTATAAGCTTTCATCCTATATATACTTTTAGACTTATTTGGACTCATCTGTTGAAACTTTTTCCATTTGAAAGAAAATACTCCCAGATTTTTTTTGCTTATTTTATCGGTTTTAATTATGACTTTGGAACGAGGTACAGGGTAATATTTTGGAAGATATTTTGATGAATTTTGACACATATGACAGGTCATAAGCCTCTTACTAATGGAACGAATATAAATAATAAATTCTAAAGGAAATTAAAGGGGTTTAAAATGTTTTATAATTTAGTTTTCTCTCTGTAATTTCTCTGATCTCTTAAATGTCATTTTATGCTCATTTTTTTGTTATGGTGATGACATTAAAGAAGGGTGTGTAAGTGTAACTTAGTTTTTTGAAATTTGTCGGTTTTATAAATTTTATTATAAAAATAAATTTTAGTTTTATTTTTTTCCAAAAACATATGATGATTTGAAAGAAAGTTTTTGAAATTTTGAAAAAATAAAAAACAATTGTTTTACATTAAATTTTGAAAGTGCACAGACACACAACCACATATGCACTTACACATACACATGAGTATTTAAACACTTACAGGAATCTGATATGAAATGATCAAATGATTTTTTTTCGTTGTTGTTGTTGTTTTAAATGATCGTGCTTTGGCTTTAAGTGATTTTTGATTTTTATTTTATTTTTTTTTTGTAATGAAAGTCTTTTTTTTGTGATAAAGAAAATATTAAAGAGAAAAAAAATTATAAAAAAGAAAGAGAAAATTAGTTTACAATATTTTTTATGTTACAAAAAAGGCCTTTAAGCCAAATGTTTTGTAGTGATAATAATTTGCATTTAATTGCTGCTGGTCAAGTTGTTACAATTTTTTTTAATTGTTGTTAATTTTTTTGAACAACAATCTTTTTTGAAACCATAATATTTTGAAGGTAAAATTTTGAAAATTCAAAAAAAAAAAAATCAACTTCATGGTGTTGATCATGTTGCGATCAAGATAAGATCATTTTCATCATGAGGGTTTCATTATAATTTGGTTAACAAGAACCTCTTTTAGATAACAGATTTTTTTTAAATTAAATCAAATTATGATGGTTAACAACTACAACAAAATATTTTTTAAATCGAATCTTCAATACCCTCTACCACAAATAAGTGTGATGTATAAATACTTTATGTTTCGTACTTAAACCCTCACACATATACTAACAGACGTATAAAATATATAAAAAGTTTTTCTTAAATAGAACAAGAAACCCTTTATGAGTCTTAAAATTATTCATATTTTTGGCTATAAAATTTCTATTTTCTGAATCGATTTTGGAATGTTAGTGAAGTTCATACAATATAATATTATGGTCAGATTTTATTTTAATTTCTTGATTTATAACTGGCAATTTCACTTGAACATAAAGATTCTCTCAGATATCAGTCTATATCTTTAAATGTACTTAACAGATTTTGCTGGTTTTAAATGGGAAACTTCTCAGGACTACAACAAATACTCAGCCAAATTTCATTGAGCTCTGTCAATTATTGTGGATGTGAATCTGTCAACAACAGACAGAGAGACGACGACGGACAGATGGACATAGCAAAATCATCTCAGATTTTGATTTAATGCAAGAATTTATATACATTATAGAGTCTAAAATAATTCCTCCTTAGCGTTGCACAAGAAATACCAAAGTTATTATACCCTCTTCACCACTTATGATGGTGCAGGGTATAAAACATGATCGTGATTTTTTTGTTGTTTTTCAAACTTTTAAAGTTTTTCTTTTGTTAAGAGAAAAAAAAATCCTTTTAAAAATCATTAATTGCATTTATTTTTTTTCTAAAGTTTCATTTTAATTAATAATAATGAAAAAACGTGCTTTAATGCATCAAAAAAAATTCAATTCACTTCAACAATTTAATACTAAAGATCACTTGGAAAAAAATCACGATGATCATCATTATTCTCGAAAAAAAAAGACTTTAATATTTATGGTTCCAATAAAAGTGTTTTAGAAACATCTGTTTTTTTTTCAGAGAGATAAAAACATTTTCTATATTCAATATCAATCACTCAGAAAATTCTTTAAAGTCTGTCATTCTTCATTTATATCTCTTTTGCTATTCAAACTGGAGTAAAGTTGGGAATACAAGAAGACAAGGGAAGATCTTTAAAAAGCGAATTAATAGATCAAATTTTGTTATCTATCTTTGTATGTATGTGTGTGTGTCTGTCTGTCTGTGTATGTGACCCACATTTTTATTTAATTATTTCTATAAAAATTTTCTTAAACGTTTTATTTCAAGAATTTCTCATTTAGCAATAATTGAATTTTTTTTCTCCTCTTCTTCTTCTTCTCCTTTTTAAATTACAAAAAAAAAAATATTTTACATTAAATCACGTTTCTATTTTATTTTTTTTCAAATAAAAAGAAAAAGAAAATGCAAGTTATTGGACATAAAAGCAGAAAAGAAAAACATCTGTCTTCGGGATAACAAGACCATAATTATGGCTGATAATTCTTTGTTTAAAGCAGCAGATGGTATTCTAATGTTTATTGGAGTTCTAAAGAGTTTAAAGACCTGATACACATGCCACTATTTTTATGATTTTTTTACAAAAACAACAAAATTAATATAAAATTTTCGGGACCTTTAAAAAGTATATGAAATTTTTGGCACCCTGCACTCACTCTCTCTCTCTCTTCTTTTCTCTCTTTGTATTAAGCGATCACTTGGTGATTTTGGAGATGTACAAAATTTTGGCAACCTGCTATTTTATTTCCTACTCTTAAAGCTTTATTACTCTAATCCTTCAATTTCAAATTAAATTCCTTTTTTTATTATTTTTGCACCCTGCTACGATTGTCATTATTTTTTAATATTAATTTTTTTCTTCCCTTAATTTTCTTTACAAAATTTCATTCTTAAAATGCTTAAAACAGCACCCGGCAAAGAGTAATTTCCACATTTTGTGCTTGTGTAGGTGAGAACTGTTCATAATATTTACTTAAAATACACAGAAAAAATTTGTACTAATTCGGGCAATAAAATAAGTTAATTTAATGAAATATTACCATTGTTGCAAAAATAACATTAATTCTTGATTAAATTAAAATAACATTTAGAAGATCATACATCCATATCTGGCTGAATTTTTCTTTCAGTGTATTTGAAAAAATATCCGAAAACACCACCGCTTTCAGAAACTTTTTAAAAGATTTAAGAGCATGAACATGTGAAAAAGTAAAGAGAAAAACAGCACATGAGCACCTCTTTGGAGGCTACTGCTCTAAAAGTTCCTATTGTGAATGATAAATTATTAAAAGGTCACGGTAAAAAGATAATATAATATAGAGTGAGGTAAAAAATGCCTAACACACGTTTTTCATTAAAATTTTAACGCAAGTTTGACTTTTTTCTTATCAGGTTCAGAAAATCTGGTGTAGTTAAAAGGAATAGTCCATTCATAAGACTTTGTAATGTGTCCACCTGTCTAAACATCTTGTCACAATGATAAACAAGCACTTGAGTGGTACAAGAACAATAATATGGTATTGTGCCAAGAGACGCAAATCCTCAAGACTGTCCGGAGCTAAACACAGTTGAGAGGATTGGACTCTTTTAAAAGGAGAATTCAAGAGCACAAAAAAGCTGTTATTTTGATTTTAAACCGATATGGGTTACCTTGTTGAGCAAAGTGACATAAAGCTATATAAAAACGTTAATGGAAGGGCTTTCGAAAAAGTTTCAAAAATTCATCATTTGTGATTAAAACTAAAATAATAAATAAAACTATAAATTTAGTGGTTTCGTTTTCGTTAAGAATTTTCAATCACACTCCTTACATCATTGGGATTAAATAATTTTATTATGTTTATTATTCAAATGTAGTCACAATGAATGAGCATAATTCCGAAAAGAGAGAAAAAGCTTAAGATTTAATTCACAATAGAATTAATAATAAAAATTTCGTTATTGTGAATAAAAATATAAATTATTCACAATTATTTTTTAATTTAGAAAATTTTATATAAATGAAAAAAAGAAAAACTTTCTTTAAATTTTCAAAAATGAATATTCACAATTACGTTATACTGGCTATATTTCATTATTGTGAATTAAAAAATAACAAGATGTTTACAGGGGAGAGAGGGAAATGTCATTATGTATAATAGAAATCATGAAGACATTGTATTGATGCACAATTTCAGCATTTTTGTAATTTTGCTATTGTGAATGAAATATTTAATGCATTCAAATATTTTTTCTTTCTTGTGAAAGAGAGAAAATAATTGCTGAATCTTGAAAAATTGTCTACAAAAAATTTTCCTTTTCATTAGATTAAAAGTGAAATTAAAAATTATTCACAATAGCACGATGGTGGTTTTTATTTTCTATTGTGAATTAAAAAAAATAAAAATATTGCTATAAGAGAGAAACTAAAAATAAGCTTTTATTTCGAAATAAAGCAAAATACATTTTTTGGATTTAATTATTTTCCAACTGAACCGATTTCGATCATTTTTGTCACATTTCATTTTTTTACGGTTTTGGTGCGACCGATTTTAAGGAATTTCAAATGACCTTTATTTCTTGTATTTCTCTTATTTTAATTACTATTGCAATTTACAATATGATCAAATATTTTTGCGTTTTAATCCAAAAAAAAAATCATGTGATTTAATTTTGCCAAAAAAACTCATGCAATAATGATGAAATGAAACAAGTGCGTAATCGATCGTATTTTCCCCCCTTCAACCATTAGATATAATAATGTTTTTTCTATCTCTTATATATTTTTTATTATTATGGAATTTGCATGTTACATATAGATTTCAAACATGTATGAGTTAGTGATGTTGTTTAGACGAGTATTATTGCAAAATTTATTATAAAAAAATGTAATAAACGAGAAAAAAAAAAGCAAAAACAAAATTTGCCATTGGCATGATTGTTTTTGGGTGTGTGTGTAAGTGTGTGTGTGTCTTCAATTACAAATCCAAAATAAAAACGTTAACGCCATTAAGACGCCAAAATAAAAAAAAAAACTAACAAAAATCTATATTTTTTATACCCTCCAGCACTAAGAAGAAGGTGAAGTGGGTATATTAAATTTGTCATGCCGTATGTAACGCTAAGAAGGAATCATTTCAAAGCCCATAATGTATATATGTATATACCATCCTTAAATAAAAATCTGAATCGATTAAGTCCGTCTGTATCTTGTTGACACGCTAAATTCTATATAAAAAATAATATGTGTGTGTGTGTATATGTATGTAAGGTAAAGTCTCCCAACGACTGGGTAAATTTTGATAAAAATAGGCTATAAAAAATTCGGGGTCCCTCCCGATCCTAGCGGAGATCGGGAGGGACCCCGACAGCGAGAGTATTAGAATTTTGCAGCAATAAAGCTCTTGTGAGACACCTGCACTGGGAAAAATATAGGGCTAATAAAATCAGGGGGAGAGGTACCCCTATTCAAAGCAAATATAAATTACTAATGTTTACAGGACCAGCAACGCCCTAAAAAAATTGTTTTGGCAAAATGAAATTTGCCGCGTCTTATAGTCCAATAATTGACAAGCTCAATTAAAAATCGGTTTAAGTATATCAAAAGATAAAGATCGATATCTGAGGCAAGCTTTAAGTTCCTGCAAAGAATTTCGGTAGAACTATCAAGTAGAAATCTATAAATTAGAATAAGATTTTGCCATAATATAAAGTTATATATACTTTATTCACATTCCAAAACATAACGAAATCGGTTCAGTAGAAGAAAAGTTATAGTCAAAAGTATAAGTAATTTTATGACGCATTAAGTGTTCGTGTGTTGTATTTAAGAAAAACCGTTACATGTTGTATACGTTTGCGAGTGTATGTGTGAGTATGTATGTACGAAATATAACATATTTCTTCACTCGCATTTGTGGTAGAGGGTATTTTAATATTCGGCATAGCCGAATTCAACATTCTTACTTATTTTCTAATAAAATTCATACCAAATAATAGTTGTTTACAGTTTACAGTAGCAGTTTGACCAGACAACCAACCGATCATACAACTAACAGCCAACAAATGGCATTTATGCTGTTTGGACTAACAACCCGGCTTTAAATTGCAGCCGCCTCTCTATCATTCATTTGCATTCTTGAAAAAGAAAAAAAATGTATTGAAATTGACATAAAGATGTTTGTTGTTAACTGAAATTTTCAAAAGGCCTATAAAGCCAGTTTTCAATGTGGCTGTTGATAATGATCATGATGATGATGATGATCATTAATGATCATAAACATTATTTTTATTATGCTAATTTAAGACATGTTTTTCAATGTTTTTTTTTCATTTTTTTCTTCGTTTTGATAAATTCACGCATTTATGCGCTAGAGCGCATAACAGATGCGTTAACATAAAATTTGAAAAAAAAAAGAGAAATATTTCATTCGATAGTAAAAGTATTTTCGAAAAGTAAATATTTCGAAATTTTTATAAAAGAAAATAAAAGTTGTTTTCAAATTTTATTTTTCAAAAAAAATGTCAAGTGTTAATTTAGAAATAATTTAAAATGAACCATAAAAGCATTTTAAAGATCGCAAAAAGCTAAATAATTTATTGCAGAAAAATATAAAAAATTGATTTTTTTTTCAAACGCAAAAAAAGTTAAAAATCTTATAATTAAACTCCTTATAATTTAAGAGAAACTATCACAACTGAGCTTAAAAAAGGATAAGGATAAAATTAAGAGAGAATGTTTTTATAAGAGCTGTATTTGCTCTCTATTACTCTCTCCTTCCCTCAGTTTTTAAAAATTTTATTGTTAATTATAAATAAAAGAAACAAGAATTTTCCTTAATTTTCCCTTAAGAGTGATATTATATGAAGCTGAAAGAGAGTCTTAATTTTTTCATTTTATAAAAATAACAGAGAGAGAGAAACAGTTCAGCAAGAGAACCACTAAAAAAAAAACGATGTTTTAATAACAATTCAATTCTAAATTTATCAACTAAACGATCTTTTAATAATAAATTAATTTATTTAAAAGAAATTTCACGCAAAAGAATAAATTGAATAAACGAATATTTTCGTTTATATTAAGAGAGTTTTTTTGTTAGGTTCTCTTAGATTTTTATTAAAATTAAGTTAACTCTCTTAGCAACAATATCTTACTCAAATAACTTAATAAATTCTTGATCTAGAAATTCATAATTCTCTAATTTCTTTCAGAATTTCTAATATTTCTTCTCCAAGACTTCAAAAAGAGCATTTTAAAAATTATTTATTCTCTTTACTAAATAAGAGAGTAAAAGAGCATAAATAAAATAATTTTTTTATGACATTTTAAAATGATTATCCTTTCATCAAACTCTTTATAAAATTAAGAGAGTTAAAATATCCTCATGTAAAATTATAAAAAAGTAGTTAAAAAAATCATAACAAAAAACTAAGAGAAAATCTCTTTATACAAAAAAACAGAGAGTGAGAATGAAGTTTTTAATTTATTCTCTTTAAAAACATGAATCTGTTGATCCTTTGAAAGAAGGAAAATCAAATCAATTCTTTCCTTTCTTTTTTCCAATTCATTTTTAATTTAAACTCCTTACAAACGAGATTAAGAAACTTAAAAGAGAATTTGTTTGCATTTTCATGGAGTCTTAAACCTCAAAACCTCTTGACAAAATTAAAAAAATTATCTAACCAGAGAACTAAAGAAGAAAGTATGAGGAGTTTAAAATTAATTTTCATAGTTCTTCAAAGGGTTTTAAAGAAGAGAGAGAGAGAGCAAATGAGATTAGCTCTCTTAATCACAAATAAGTAACAAGAGGAAATTTGTTAATTTAATTATGAAAATTATATTTCAACTGTAAAGAACGTTTAATTTGATATAAACTCAATTCAATTAGTGCTTTTATGGATGAATAACGTTTTTAAAAACTTAAATTCAAAGATTTTCTAACCCTTAAGAGAGAGCACTCATTTGAATCAGAGAAAATGTAATTAATTTTGAAAACTTAAAAAATTTTAAGAGAAAAATTCTTGTAACAGAACTTCCTCTCACCATCTTAATAAAGTTTGAGTAAGAACATTAGGAACTGAATAAGAGATAAAAAACTCTTTAAAATTCAATTTTCTTAGTTTTCAATAGAGCTTAAATGGAGAGTGAAAAATTATATTTTAATTAATTTTCTTATTAAAAAGAGTTTTAGATTTGAATCACAAAAAAGGAGCTTGACGAATTCGTATAAAAATTTTAGTTCTCGATTGTATAACTTTAAGTTATTAAGCCTTAATAACCCTTTCAAAAGTTTGAACTAAAAACTTTCTTAAGCTCATTCGATTTAAAACAGCAGCCGGCAGAGAGTAATTTTCACATTTTGTGCTTGTGTATGCGAGAACTGTTCATAATTTTCTCTTATGTTTACTTATTTGGTCACAAAAATGTAAAAGACATTTTCTAAACTTTTTTTCAGTGTATTTTGAAAATTATCCGACAACATCAACACTTTTAATAACGTTTTAAGCCAGACTGAATGAGTTTTAAAAAATTCGAAGATCATGTACGTGTGAAAAATAAACATAGAAAATTTAAGTCTCTTTGCCGACTCGAGATGAGCGATATTTACACGACTGTGATTTAATCAATGTGATTGGTTAATCACTTTTAACTACAGTAATTGAAATTATGAAAAAAACAGTTACTGAGCATAAATTCACGATTCATCTATAATTAACATTTTTAATTTCCTACAGTGTACAGTGTGAAAGACTCCCATATTCAAATAAAATAATGTCCTCTGTCGCCTTTTATTGAACCCATTTGTTTTCCATGACTTTTAATTTTTTAATAAAATAAAAAAAGAACAGCGATATAAAAGCCACAAAGTCACTGGAAACGATGTTATTTGAAAATCACGGTATCCCTCATCTCTATTGCCGAGTGCTGATTTAAAATAAACTTAAAAGAATTTAAGAGAGAATTTAGGACTTTTTATGAAAATTCAATGAACTCTTAAAAAACTTAAAATTCTCTTAACAGTTTGATTGTTATTATTATTATTATTATTATTATTATTATTATTATTATTATTATTATTATTATTATTATTATTTTGAAATAAGTTTTTTTTTTCAAAAGATCTAAAAATGTTTCTCTCAGTGTAGCATAAAAAAATTTTTACAACGGAAATGAGTAGATGTGTGTGTGTATGTTCACTAGTAAATAAAAATAAAATTAATTTTATTACTTTTTTCGTATTAAACAAAAATAAAAATCACAAAATTGTAAAAAAAAAAATAAAAAAGAAATGTCTGTCTGTCTGTCTCTCTGCCTCTCTAGTTGTTTTTTATTTTTCTACCGGCATTTAAGCACCTTTTTTATATTTAAAAATAAAATTTAAAAAAGCATCCGTTTTTTTTTTGGAGAAGAAAAAAATATACAACAAATAAAATTAATTTCATTATTAAATTCTCTTCTCCCTTCAATCGTACAAAAACTAAAATTTTAGTCTTTTAAAAAAATCATAAAACATCATCATTATTAAGTCATCATAATGATGTTTTAAAAGTTATTGTTCCCTAAAAAAATTAAATTTATAAAAAAAACTGTTACAAATTTATTTTGTATTTAAATTTAATTTTTTTATGTTTATGAAAATGATGTAATAATGGAAACCCAGACAAAAAGAAAGAAAAAAAAGATGTACAATTTTGGTAAAAGAAGAAAAATTAAATGAAATAGCAACAAAGAAGAAATTTTAATCGGTCAAGCTCGACTATTTAATACTCTACATTACATTGATGGTTATAAGTGGTAGCTACCGGAAATTAATGAACAACCCTCGTACTTTTTTTAATTTAAGCTGGTACTCCATGTAGGATAAGTGCGTTCTAAAAGGATTTTTTTCTGTGGCAGCTAGAAGAAATTATGGACCGGCCCTCGTAAAATTTTTTACATCAATTTTCGCATATTTGCGTCTTGATTTGAAGAATTATTATTACAATGCCAACGTATATGTGAGATTTAAGTTCTTCACGGTGATATTTGGAAAGAGGGTTGTATGAGACCGATCATTCTTCGGTATACTCAAAAGTAGTGGTAGCACAATTTGTTTGCCCGCTACAATAATAAAATTGTTGTTAAATTGATTTTATGCAAATTATTTTCATCCATTTTTATATATTTTTTTTATTTTCATTTCATATATTTTTGTTTTGTCGCCTTTTTTGTTTTGTTGGTGTTTTTGTTTATAAATAATAATAATGATTATGTATTAATGTTGTTGTTGAAATAAAAATAATAATACTAACGGTATTATTTTTTTCTCTAATTTATTCATTTATTCATAAATTTTATTTGTTTAGCATTTCCTTTGATGTTTTTCGTCTCATAATAAAAAATAAAAAAAATCCAAATAAAATCAAGTTCAGATTTTTTTTATCAAACTTAATAAAGTTGGTCAAATTTTGTGACATTTTGAAAAACACTATCAGAGATGGAAAATTTAAATTCTTAATTGAATAAAAATAAATAATTTCGTTAAGTTTTTCTATAAGGAAATAATTCTATTAAACAAATAACTTAACGATTTTTTTTAGATAATTTAGGTTAAAAAAGAAAGTTTCGTTAAGTTTCTTTACTAACAAAATTCTAGATTTTCTCACATAAATTAATTATTTTTAAAACTACTTTAAGAATTATAAAAAATACATTTATTTTTAACCCATAGTTAAAACGAAAGTTTCGTTAAGTTTTCTTTATCGACAAAATCCCAGATTTTCTTATAAAACTTAATTAATTTTAAAAACCTTATAACAATTATGAAAAATAAAAGTATGTTTGGCTTTTAGTTCAAATATAAAAGTTTCGTTAAGTTTTTTAATTAACAAAATCCCTTAAATTCTTATAGAATTAAATTGCTTTTAACATCCCTATAAAAAATATATAAAATAAATTCATTTTCAGCCTTTAGTAAAAAATTAAAAGTTTCGTTAAGTTTTTTTATTAACAAAATTCAAGATTTTCTTAAAGTACTTAATTATTTGTAATAATCCTATAATAATTATTAAATATTAATATATTTGTATCCTTAGTTCAAAAATAAAAGTTTCGTTAAGTTTTTTTATTACGAAAATTGAAAAAAATGTTATAGATTGGAAATATTTATTATTACCCCAAAATAAAATTGAAAAGGAAATTTATTTTAAAGCCTTGAAAGAATTAAATTCTTAAGTTAGTATTTTAGAATTAATAAATGATTTTTCTTTAGAAAATATGTATAGACTTTTTTGTTAATTTAAAAATGATAGTTCGTTATTATAGCAAAAATTGATTTCTTTGAACATTTTTTTTAAAAATATTATAAAAATACTCTTCTTTAAAATATTAAAAAATTTTAATTAAAATAAATTTTTTATGAAATTAAAAAATATCATCTAAATGTAACACTGCTTGCAGTTTCCAATATTCTTAATGATGGTAATTTTTTCCATCTCTGTTTATAATGAGTTTGAAAATGCTCAGTTAAACTAGTTTGACAACTATTCATGTTAATATATTTGTTTGTGTGTAGGTATAAACATGAATTAATGCTAAGCACCCCCTCAAATATAACTGTTTCATTTTATTTACAAAAAAAAACAAAATAATGAGATGAAGGAGTGAGATGAACGAAAAAATAGAGAGAGAGAAAACAAATAATAAAAACCGTTATTTTGTTTACCTTTTTTAAAAGTACAAATTTTAGTTTATGGGGTGTGTGTGTGTATGAGAGGAGAGAGTTATCCTGAGAATAGAATAATGTAAACAAAATATGGTGGCTGTTTATTTACATTTGAAATTGATGTTTTATTTTTGCAAACAATTTACAGTGAATGATAGTGAAAGCAAGAAGCCTGTTTATTTACATTGTCTGGATGATATTTTGCAACATTTAACAGAGTATGATAGAGAAAGAATAACAGAGAATGTAAACAATCTAACGACATAATGCAAAATATTAAATCCTGAGAAAAAAATAATGTTAATAATAGAATAATGTAAACAAAACAAAGGTTTATGAGAATAACGAGAAAATAAACTGCAACTTTGCTCGAACAGGTAATCCAATCTCCATTTTAAATCTACCATACTATTGACAGCTTTTTTCAATATTTACAAGAGTCCAATATCCCTCCACCAGCATTAACTGTGGGAAGTTTGGAAGATTTGCCTCTTGGTACTAACTCCACATTATTTATGCCAAGCCAAACCAAAATAAGTGGACACATTATAAAGTCTTATGAATGGAAGCAGCTTTTTTGATAACATTTCTTAATGTAAATTTCGGCATTTAGAAACCCCGTTGTAACAAATGATTTTCTTCTTACTGGATATTATCGTACCAATGACTTTTTGGAAAATTTTTACTGTTTTTCGATCCTAAAATTTTTATCGACATTCTATCGAGCATCAGCAATATAAAATTTTTGACCAGGAAGTTGCCAAAAATCTGCCAGAACATATGCTTCGTCATCCCTTATGCAGGTAGAATATTTTAAGGAAAACTTAACTTCAATTTCCGTGCTCTCTTCTTGGCCTCAAAATGTTTAGCAGACTTCCTGTCAAAAACTTTTTGAACCTTCTGTGTTTTTAAGCCTGCATTAACTTTAACTTTCGTACCAAATAGTCCGAGCTCTGAGCTAATCGAATTGCTTTCCTACCAAATGTGTTGGGAGCTCTTTTGAAAATGCCTTTTATTTTTTGACCATAACTTCTAACTGAAACAGGTGACTACTATCAACGGACAAGTTCTCCCTGTATTGTCTCATAATATTGGAAACAGACCTTTGAATGCTTGGCCAACTTTTTGTATTACCAAATTGACATGTTAAAAAAAATCAAATAATGCTAAAGGGCTTCAAGATATAAGCCTGTGGAGTCCAATGCCCTTTAATGCGTTAAGGATGAAGCTAAAAGAGTGGTTGATAATAGAACACAGGTCACAGTGGAACAATGAAACAGTTGCCAGTGTTACAAGGATAATTTGGGATGACCCTTATGAGGGGAAGGCCATTTTTTTATTACATAAAGGCACATTGAAGCGGCCAATGACAATCAATACAGGACATACTGGGAGGACATTGACACAATGGAGAATTTCCTTTGTCATTACCCAGCTTTTACATCACTTAGATTCGGCAATGTTATGGATGAGGAGAGGGCTAGAGGAAACTGAGCAAGTTCGTACAAGATACGAAATTTTGCTGAGCTTATGGAATGGAACGCTTTTTCACACACTGATAGAGCTGAACAAGCTGAAATAGCGATTAGGAGTACACCAATGAGACATGCTAATGGAGTTGTCTACTCTTTTCAACCTAAAACCAAAAAGTTTTAATAAAAAACGTGTGTTAAGAATTTTTCGATTCACTCCTTAAAATGAAATTTCTTAAAATTTGTTTATTACACTTTCTTTAAACAATAAATTAATTTAACAACTGCTTTCTTAATAAAAAAAAACTCTTTGTTGTTATTTAATAAAAACCATTTTGTTAATATTATGTGTACGATCACACACACCTTAATCATGTTTATTGCATATAATTTATTTTTATTTTTTTAACATTTTTTTGCAATATTTGTTTTTTATTAAAGTTTGGGTTTTTTGTTCATTCCATATTGCAATATTATTATTGTTATTAATTTTTTATTAAATATTATTATTTAATAATTAATGTATATAACATTTAAATGTTTAACAATAAAAGCACACAACAAATGGTTAACATAATACAACAACAACAATAACAAAATGATTAATTGTAACATAATAATATTTGAGAGCATAACAAAACAATATAACGAGTATGACGAACGTGAAACTAACAATCAAATAATAACAAAATCAAGATACAAAAACAAAAAAAAAACATGTGTTTGAGTAGAGTTTGACAGACGTTGAAGACCATCATCTTAACTCATAATTTTGTTGTGTGCTACTAAACGAATATTAACTAAGTTTCGTTATTTAATTTTGTTTTTATTAAAAACAAAGAAATTATTTATGCATAATAAAAATAGAAAAAAAAAAATAACAATAAATTTATAATAAATATAGGGGGAGTTAGGTTATGCATAAAAACTACTATAAACATGTGAATTTATGTTTTGAAATTGTTTTTGTAAATGAAAAAAGAAATTTTGTAGTGTAAGAAAATATATTTTAAAAACAAAGAGTAAAATTTTAGGGGATTTAAAAAAAATATTTCAAATATTTTGAAATTTGCATTTTAGTTGAAATTCATGTTTCATTTCTGTTCAAAAAACGTTTAGAGAGTTTTGTTTCTAATTTTAAAATTGCACATTTGCTCAATTTGTGATGAATAATTAATTTTTTAAATAAATTTTGCTTTCTTAATTTTTATTTAAACTAATTTGGAAGCAATTTTTTTAATTCTTCATTTCAGTTCTAGTTCACTTCTTGTTTAGTTCTAGTTCAGTTCAGTACAGCTGTAGTTTAGTTCTTGTTCGGTTTTAGTTCAGTTCTTGTTCAATTCTAGTACAGTTGCAGTTATTTGCAGTTCAGTTCTAGTACAGTTTAGTTCAGTTACGATTCAGTATAGTTCAATTCTAGCACAGTTTTAGTTCAGTAACGATTCAGTTATAGTTCAATTCTAGCACAGCTTCCAGTTCAGATTACAATTCATAATCCTATTCTTGATCAAGTATAAGTTTCAGTTCAGATTTAGTTCAGTTTAGCTCAAATCTAGTTTTAATATTGTTAATTTCTACTTCAGTTCTAGTTCAGCTTCTTGTACAGTTCTAGTTTAGTTCAGTACAGCTGTAGTACAGCTTCAGTTTCTGTTCAGTTCAAGTTCAGTTCTAGTTCAATTCTAGTACAGTTTTCAGCTCAAATTATTTTCATAATCCTGTTAATGTTCTAGTTCAGGTTTCAGTTCAGTTTAGCTCAAATCTAGTTTTAATCTTGTTAATTTCTACTTCAGTTTTAGTTCAGCTTCTTGTACAGTTCTAGTTTAGTTCTAATTCAGTTTAGGTTTCAATAGTAAATCTTCATTATGACTATGAAGTGCTTTATTATTTTTATGTCTTATTTTTTATTTTTGCCCCCAAAATTCTTTTACCTCAATATGTCATGCAAAAATTATTGCATTTTTTATGAGACCTATAAAAATTGAAACTAAACATAAATTTTCAGAATTTGTGCTGAATTCTTAAAATAAATAATGCAAAAATAAAATTACAGGCTGTAAACAAAAAAAGAAAATGAGAAGAAATATTAATTTATTTATGAAGCCTACATTTACAGGGGATATCGTATATCCCGTACCTACACTATCCCCGAAAAATATACCGGGCATTTTAATTTTATAAATCGGGAAATATATATAAACTCTGATCAAATTGAACAAATAAAAAATTAACATAAAACATAGGTTTTTGGCGGAATGTCACGCCCACAATTATAAATATTTTGATGTCATTTTTATGCTTTCTAAGCTTCAATATACCAGCTATTGAATGGCATTCAAATTTCGGAAATCGAAAAAGTTTATAATTTAATTCTGACTAAATAAAAAATTCAATTCTTTAAGGAAATCACCGAGAACTTCTGTATTTAGCAGCATGCCACGCCCACAATCATAAATATTTTGATGAAAATTTTTCGCCCTCTTTAGCTTTATTGTGTCAACTATTGAATGACATTAGAAAGTTTGGAAATCGAAAAATATTTTTACTCACTTTTGATCAAATTTAAAAAATCACATTATTTTATAAAAAAACATAAAAACTTTGAGTTTAACAGAATGCCACGCCCCCAATATTAAATATTTTGAGTTAATTTTTCGGTTACCTTAACTTCAATATATATGCTATTAAATGGCATTCAAATTTTCAAAATTAGAAAATGTTTACTATGAAACGATCACTTTTTTCAAAATTGTCTCCTACAAATTAAAGTGGTGTCACCCTGTTTTTTTCTCGCCCAAAAATAATTTTTTTATGCGATTTATGCTAAAAGACAAAAATTATTTGATATATTTAAACAATAAAAATTGAATTCCCACAGTGTGTATTTTTTTGTAGGGGGACTTTTCAGAAATAGTACTTTATTATAAAGAGACTTCGCAAGTGTAACATTTAGTAATGAACATAAATTCAACAGTTTCACTTTCGTTTTTTTTTAATAATTTTAAATTGCATTGTTTTAATTGTAGTTTTGTTTAAATAAAAACATTGTGAACTGAATTTAAAGTAATTTTTATGTTAGTAGAGCACAAGATAAAAAATGACAGTTATTCAGTGAGACAGTCACACAAGCGGTTAAACAAACAGTTATTTACAATAATTATTTGCTCGGTTTTTTTTAATGGAAATAAAATACAAATAAAACAATAAAACAATTTTAAATTGTTAACATTATTGTTAATTTTTATAACGTATTTTTTTTGAACAAATTTAAATTTTTAATTAAAAAAACCTCGTGTAAACATCGAACCAAAAGAGAAGTCAAGAGAGAAATGATCAGACAGACAATCGATCAAACTATTTGATAATACTTGTGCGTTGCTGTTCATTTAATATGCTGCTGCTGATTAATATTACAAAACTGGTGAAACTAGTTGAGAGAAGAAACAACAAAAATAAAAATTCACCAAAAAAAAATTAAAATATCAAATAATTCACAACAGTTAGACAGACAGTAGCGATAGTAGACATTGTCGCTATAGTTCAAGTATAGACAATATTTTTCTCTTTAAACGCGTCAATTGAACTTTACTTTCGTTTTCAATAATTCAAATACTCTTGGATTTTATTTGATTTTATTTTTATTTTTTGCATTGAAAATAAAATAAAAAATAATAAAAATTTTATAATAAAAAATAAAGAAAGAAAATAAAATAAAAATTGACTTGTACGACAGGTGCTGAGGCAGGTGCGTGATAAAAGTGTGGCCTCAGATAATGAAGATGGTGATGGAAAAAGTTCAAATATCGTTATTAACATAAAGCTAAAACTTAGCAGTAGCTGTGTCTGTGGCAGCGGCAGCGGCAGCAAGATCGGCAAAATTATTAGCTGCTTTTTAATAAAATAACAAATGATGTCGTCTTCAACTGCTAATAATTTGTATGTAATCCACAGATTAATTTCAATTATTCATTGAAAGAAAGTTTATAATTGTTATTATTTTAGAGACGTGATTACATTTAAAACATTTTATAATATTAATCTTCAAATACCCTCCTCTTTTCACTAACAACTTTGTCATAATAAAATTTTGTTATATTATTAACATTAAAGAATTGAACGCTCTTCGGTTAACATAAAGAAATGATATAAATTTGAGCTATATAAAGGTCACTATATCCCCTAAAGGTATTCACACTTTAACCCAACAAAAACAATTCATTTACATTAAAATTTTGTATGTGTTAAGAAAGCTCTCAGTAAAAGGCTTCTTTTGATATACAAAATAAGATTTTCGCTTTGTAAACTAATAATCGCAATTCCTTGATTCCACTATGAAACAACTATAAATGCTGATACCGTATCTTCAGTTGGAATATCCTTCGAACTAATAATGATAATTTTTCGCCATTAAATAACTTTCAATTCTTTCAAAATTTAAAAATTTTTACATTAATTTTGTTTATATAAATTAAGGGACTTTGGAATCATTGTGAAATTAAGTATCCCTACGTTATAGCATAAGAGAAACTAAATTAGATAAGCGCTTTAATGACAGACTGTATCCGACCAGACTCCTGTTTAACATAATTTTTAATACCTTCTGAAAAAGTGTTCTAAAGGATGTGAGAAAAATTTGAAACTTCCTTAACGAATGATATTGCTACCACAACGCAGACCATTAAATCAAATAAAATTTATTTAAAAGCCTAAAAGAAATTAATTTAACCATACTTTTTATTGATAAACTGTACATTGATTTCATTGTGATAAAAATGTTCCCCAAAAGCGTTATGAGAACAACTTTGATTTATATTACTATTTCATCTCTGATCTTTCGGGGAACTTCCGAGATTTAAAAATTAGATCGGTTCTCCTTGTCCTATCTAACTTAAATTGTTCATGTTTGTCCTTATTTAAAGAAGACTCTTAAATTACCTTGACTCTCACATGGAGTAGAGAGGAAGCAGCTTAAGTAGTAAAGATCGAAATGAAGGATTTAAAAAGTTTTACAAAACATTTGATCAGTATTCGATTATTTTCATTACTTTTCCTATTTAAGGTTCAAATTGAAGTGTCACCACCATGTTTTCAAGGTTTTAAAGTCATATTTGTATTATCTAGATTTGAAACTTAATCAAGTTTAGTATTTGAGAGCAACATTATTTATTTTTAAGAGCATTATTGGGCTTCAGCATATTGATCAATTCTTTGGATATTTTCTCACAATCATCTTCTTGTAGGTGTAGATATTTCTTATCTCTTGCTACTTGAATTCTCGGCGAAAGTCCTAAGTTGACTATCTGTCATGTTGGCGGTTTTTACGGTGCTGACATTAAGTCTTAATATAATTTCACTACGTTGTACTTATTTCAAACTATCGATTGTTGATCCAATGTCTGAAAGTATAAAACTATTACTGTTATTGCTTCTACTGTTCTGATCTACTGCTTCTTTTTCGGATTTTTCTAAAATCTTTGGCGACTTTTAAGCTTTAGATTGTGTTATTTTGTAAGGTTTTCATAATTATTCACACTTCCATGGGCTCAATCTTTGCGAGGTTCTTTTATTTTTTCAAATATTCGTTCATAAAAATTTAATATTATATTAAATCAATGATCAGCAAATTATCTCAAAGTTACCGAACATATTCTGCTATTTACGTAGTACAATCGCCAACAAAACTCTCAGTTAGTGGCATGTTGGCTTTTAATGGGAAGGAATTTAAGTTCATTATATTTTTTCTGATTCCTTTTTGTGACGTTTTCAACATAAAAAGTTGTCTTGCTTATTTTTCTACAACTTATTTCCAACTGAACCGATTTTGTTAATAATATGCCTTGAGAGGTTTTAATGCTCCAAAATAAGTGGATTTAGTTTCTTATTCATCATTAATATAGTGAACTATATAATGAATCCAAATCAAACAAATAATACATCATTTTTTTTCAAACACACACAAAAAGAGGAGTGTCTTGGCAAAAATTAAACTAAAAAAAGCTAAAACTCTTGTCTAATTTTAGAGATTTTGATAAAAAAACATTTCGCTTTTTTAGTTTTTTTTTTTTGTCATTTATTTTTAATTTAATATTAACTCACAACATTTAAGTCTTTAGTTGACGTTTTAAAACGCTCAAATCCCAAACAATGTTATTGTAATCATAATAACTCTGATTTTTCTGTTATTTTGCTGTCTGACATTGTTAACCTCACGTTGCACAAAAACATCGAAATCTGTAACACACACTAACACACACACAACTCTTAAACTACTTATTTATTTTATATTTTATTTAATTTATTTTATTATTGTTTTGTTGTTATTATTGTTGTTGTATTTAAGTAGGTTTATTTGTTAATAATTGTTGTTATTTTTTTTGCCATAAAAGCCTTCATCATTTTGCTCACGTATAATTTAAGCTAATGAACTTTAACCTCTCGTTATTTAAGAGCTGATCTAAATAGCAAGAAAGGAATTTATATCACTCAATTTGGTACTTTTTTGAAATCCCTCAGAATTCGGTACTTAATTGTATTAAACTGAACAGGAACTGAAGTATCTTGTTTAAGTTATTAATCCCTTTTATTTTCTGGAACCGAATTCACTTATTTTTAAGTACCTTTAATTAAGTACTATTACTAATTTCCCTTTTACCCTCTGCTCTCCTTTCAGATGTAATTCCAAAGCATCATATTTACCACGACAGAGTCTTGAGAAACAGACCAATTCGGATCCCGATCATGGCAGTTATAAAATGACATTACACTCTAATGAAGATTTGGTTACGACCAAATCATCCTATGATATATTGGCACAGACTCCTAAATTACCCAATAATTTACCAGATGTTTTACCATTGGGGGCTAAACTGCAACCTGTTTCGAATACCAGTTTAAATTCAACACCCTCATTACGTTATGGTTCCAATAATAATATATCCTCTTCGGCAAATTCACCAACTTCACAACAACAACCCGGCTATACAACATATGCCCAACAAGCAACAGCAACAACAACGTTATTCAACTCCTGTACTTAACTCATTTAATTTAACGACAAATTTTACAAGATCTCAATCGTTTGACACCAATGTTCACAATAATAATAATAATGCAATGACTCAAAGTCCTACAAAATATATGACCCAGTCTTCATTAGATCTTAAGAAACCTATAAATAATTTGGAAACCACAATTGAGGAACCTCATCTCATAGAAACCACATCGTTAATGAAGGATCAAAATAATTCATCTTTATCATCATTGAGCTCTTTATCGGAGAGTTGTAATAGTCATGAGGAGAGAGTTAATGCCAGTAATAATAATAATAATGTGAATAGTGAATCGTCCACGGGTAATAATTCAATATTTAGAGCTGAATTGGTGAATACTACATTTGTCAATAATTTAAATGCCAGTAATAGCAGCATTAGTAGCAGTAATAATAATAATAAAAAACCCGTAACCCGACAAGAATCTTTAAGAGAGAATATTGAAAAGATCACACAGCTACAGTCTCAATTAATGTCGGCCCATATAAGCGACAACGCTTTTATGCCACACAGTTATGCCACCCAAATGTCACCTAAAACATCACAGGCCAATGTGATTGATATACCAAAAAGTCAGGAAATTGAGAAAATCGAAGAAACAGAAGAGAAATCTTCTAATGCCTCAGAAAGTGCAAGTCCTAAAGCTATAACACCCACACCCGTGGAAGAGGCAGAAATTGTAAAAATCCAACAGAATAACACAAATACCTGCAGTTTAAAATCACCAAAGATTTTAGAGGATTCCGAACATAAAGTAGAAGATAAGAACAACAGTAGCACCAACAGTAATAGTTCCATACTCTCACAATTGGACTCAAGTACCGACAGTTTGAAACTAGTACAACGTAGTGAAATTATATTGAGAGTTAATGCCAGCACCGTTGAAACTGCCTCACAAACTGATGACATAACCGACAGCGAACTTAAAAGTTTAGCCGAGAATTCAAGTAGCAATAGTAAGGAACCAGAAGTACCCACACGCACAACATTACAACCTCGCCAACGCCTGCCCATAGAAGATGATTGTGAGAAAATGTCCAAAGAATTGGCCAATATGCTGGCACCCAATGATGCTCTCATAAATATTTTATGTCCACCCGGCTCCAAGACAATTTCAGATTATGTGACAAATCTTTATAATCCAAATGTACCTTTAAGACCAAGTAAACGTGATGTGGGTACTTCAACCTTAACCCGTAATAATAATAAAAATAAAGAAGAACAAGATTCACAAGAAAAAATAACCGTTGAATTGAAATTAAGTGAACACGAACAAACGCCAGATAATTGTGATATATTAAAAAATAAAGTGGTAAATTTAATTCCCATTAACTAAAATACCAAAGAAATTCAGAATCCTAATTTATTTATCTCTTTCTTCATTCCAGGATGACTTAATTAAACATTTAAATAATAAAGTCCGTATCTTAAATAAGGAACAAACGTGTATAGATGAAGAATCTGCTCTTAATGATGAGCTGGGCAATTGTTTATTGAATAAACTAAGTGATAAGGTTAGACCTATTGAGGCCTCAAAATGTCGTACTTATATATCGGATATTGGTCACATAACTGGTTTATTGTTATCGCTGTCAGAACGTCTTGCCAGAGCAGAGAATAATTTGACAACAATTGAGGAAAATAATACAGAGAAGGTAAGTGAAGAATACCGAAATATTGGGAGAGATTTTACTCTTAAATTGTAAAAAGAGAGAAGGTGAAGATATTTTTTTGTTAGATTTTGGAAATTGAAGTCGAAAGTTTTTTTAATTTCTGATCGAGAAGGATACCTTTTTAAGTGCGTTATAATCCTAATCTTCGCAAGGAAAGATATTTCAAAAGCCCTCGATTCCCAGACGTTTGTAGAGTTTAACAGAAAAGATCTAATAGGTCCAATAGTATTCGCATCAGGAAATATATATATATATATAATATAATATATATATATATATATATATATATATATAATATATATAATATATATATATATATATATATATATATATATAATTATATATATATATATATATATATTAGGGAAGACAATTTTGCAAATTTGTCATTTTGTAATAAAAATTTCCTAGTTCTGCTGTAAGATATTAATATTAAAACATGGAACTGCGATTTTATTTAAAGAATTTTATGTTACCGAAAGAATCCAAAGCAACTCAAATTTATCTCTCCATTCTTAGATGAGGATTCAAAGTTGTTCATCATTTGTAGAGTTGCAGAGACGCTAGAAACATTGAAAAAGATCCAGTTTCCCATTTTCCCTAAAAGAAACTTGACAAAGCCTGAGAATTAGTACCACAATATCTTGATTAATCTTCAGTATGTTTGGAAATATTTAATAACCTTCCAATATAGCTTTCAGTCATTTCACTTCTCAAATATTTCAAGGGAGTCCCAATAAAGTTTCATATGAAAGATTTGTAATGAATCATTATTTATGGGAAGTATGATATCAATGGTCCTTTTGACATTGAAATAATATCACTCTTCAACAACCTTTTGATAGAAACTTGTTAAATGTCCAATAGGTGAAGTAGGATTTTACAGTAACTTTGGACATCGAAATGGAATCAGTCTTCAAAAATCTCATGATAAAATCGATCATCACTTTATAGTCGAAGCTAATAATCTATAATCTGTTTCGATCCTCAGTTATATAATTTACTAAAAATGTTTATGAAACTTTGACAAGATCATCAGTGAAAATACAAATTAAAAAAATGTAGGGATCTTTCTCACATGCTTAACAGTGGAAGATCATGAATTCGAAATCAGAAAAAATATAGAAAATTTTTACAAGATCGTCAATTGAAGATCACCGATTTCAAATTAAAAACTTTAACAAGATCTTTAATTGGGATTCTTCGATTTAAATAAAAAATATTTCCTTAATTTTATCTCTTTAATTTTTAGTGTAAAATATATTCTTCCTATTATTTATCATTCTTCTCTTTTAAAGATATTTAAAGTATGCAGATCAGTAGGTATAGATCGGTAAATAAAGGTATCCTTAATAAATCACCTCTATTAATTTTAGCTTTAAAAAAAATGATCTTAATAATTCATAGAAAACTGAGAGATTTTTTTTGAAGAGAGAATCTTGTTATATTCTGTTCAAAGAAATCTCTCTCAGTAAACTTGTCCCATTATTTAAAATTATTGCCATTACTAATATTTGTTTTTAAATTTTTTTACAGAAATCTCTTGAAAATAAACGTGATCGTTTATTGGAACAATTAACAGAAGCTAAACGTCTCAAAGAAGATATCGATCGTCGTGGCATTAGTGTGGTTAGTTTATTGGAGAAAAATCTAAGTGCCGATGAATTTGCCGATTTTGAATACTTCATAAATATGAAAGCAAAACTAATAACTGATGCCCGAGATATTGCAGATAAAATTAAAATGGGAGAAGAGATAATAAGTGCTCTCAGTGATACTTTAATACAAAGTGATTGTTAAGAGTTGAAAAAAAGAGACAGAGAGAGCGAGAGCAATGAATAGGAATAGGAAAAAAAAGAAAAATATAAACAAGTGTGATAAATCCATACGAAATTATATCATAACAACCTTTTAATGATAAGAAAAGAGAAAATAATTTCCTTACTTTCAAATTGATCAAATTGAGAGTAGCAAGAGAGATTAAAGTGAGAGGCGAAATATTGCAATAAAGAGAGTATTTAAAAGGTTAAAGAAAACGCACAGATTTTTTGTCAATTTTTTTTTTTAATTTTTTAATTTTTATATTTATAATTATTTAATTTAATAATTTATAAAATATGGTGCTTTTTCTTTAGTTAAAAAAGAAAAACTATTAAAGAGAAAAATTATTAACTAAAAACAAAGCACTTGTTTTTTGAAAAAAAAATAATAAAACTATATTCCTATTAAATCAAGAAAATATATATATTTAAAATAAATTAAAGTCTTATTTGAGAAGAGAAAACTCTCAGTTTTTAATTCCTAAAGAAAAAATTATAAAAAAATAAAAAATAAATATTTGTGAGTGCTTTTTATGCCCTCCACCATCGCAAGTGATGAACAGAGTATATTAACTTTGTCATTCCGTGTGTAACGCCAAGAAAGAATCACCACAGACCCCACAATGTATCAAAATCTGAGTCCGTCTGATTGTATGTCTATTGTTGGCAAGCTCACATCCACAATAATTAACAGAGATCAATGAAATTTGGTCAGAGTATTTGCTATAGTCCTGAGAAGTTTCCTTTATAAAACCAGCAAAATCGGTTTGGTATATTAAAACATATAAACCGATATCTGAGGGAACCTCTAAACTTTCGTAAAATAGTCACTTATAAAACGACAAATTGGAATGTCACAACATGTACTTCATTACCATTCGAAAAATTATCAATATCGGTTCAGTAGAACAAAAAGCTATAGCCAAAAATATATAACTTATTTAATGACTCATTAAGTGTTTCCGTATTAAATTTAAGAAAAAACATTTTAGATATTGTATGCGTTTGTAATTGTATGTGTGATCATGTATATACAAAACATAATGTATTTACTTCATAAGCATTTGTGGTGAAGGGTATTGAAGATTCGGCTTAGCCGAATATTGCATTCTTATTTGTTTTGTTTTTGCTTTTAATTGTTTGTTTTAATTAATTTTTGAAATGTTTTGTGATTTAAAATTTGATTTTATTTAATTAAAAATAAAAATTTCCTTAATTTTTAATAAAATTTTTTTTCTAAAATTTCAAATTTTGAAAATTCTAATTTTAAATTTCAAGATCTCATTTGATTTTCAAAATTAGAATTTTCAATTGAAATCATTTTTAAAAAATCTTTGTATTATTTTTCCTTCTTCTTTCTTCCCCTTCTTTTGTCTTCTATAAATTTTAATTTCAATTTTAAATTATTTCGTTTTTAATAAAATTTTAGTTTTTAATCGAAAAATTTATAAATTTTTTAAGTTTCCTTTTTTTTCTAATTATAATAATACATGTGTTATATAGTAGTATGAGTATGTTATAATTTTAATTAAAAAATTTTATTTTTTAAGTCTCAGTTAATTATTCTTTTTGTTTTAAGGTTATGTTTCTTTAAAAAGAAGTGAATTCAATTAAATTTTCAATAAAATATTTTGTAATTTAAATTTTAGTTTTTATGCAAATTTCTTTGAATTTTTTTCTTAACAAACTTAATGGTTTGTGAATTAAATTAATTTAATTTTTAATTAATTAAAATAATTTAACAGAAATAACTATATAATTATAATTATTATAAATATTGTATTGTATTTTACTTATTATTAAATTAGATTTTATAAAAAGTAATAAAAATCAAAATAACAAATTAAAAATAAAATAAATAACTAAAAATGAGTTTTATTCTTTCCGATAGAACCAGGAGGAGAGGTGCCTCCCCATACAAAGCAAATATTGATTATCGAATATCTAAAGAATTTTAACAACGAGAGTTCTCAAATTTGGTCCTAACAACTTTCCCAAGAAACTGTTTTACTGGACAAAAAACCAGGAGGAGGGGTATCGCCCAAGCAAGTCTAACATTGAATATATAAAGGACTATAACAACTAGAGTTCTCTAATTTGATCCCAACTACTTTCTCGAGGAACTGGCATTTCTCACTTTCTTAAAGCTCGGTTTTGCCAGACAAAACGTACCCCAAATAATTAGAAAATATTTTCTTAAAATTTTTAAAGTTGTCGCAAATATTCGTCAAAAACTTTTTTGCAATTCGACCAACTGCTTAGGAAAATAACTAAAAATCTGGACAAATTTTTAGGAATAATTTAAGTTTTTAATGAAAATTTAAATTTTTAGTGAAAATTTCAATTTTTAGTGAAAATTTCAATTTTTAGTGAAAATTTCAATTTTTAGTGAAAATTTCAATTTTTAGTGAAAATTTCAATTTTTAGTGAAAATTTCAATTTTTAGTGAAAATTTCAATTTTTAGTGAAAATTTCAATTTTTAGTGAAAATTTCAATTTTTAGTGAAAATTTCAATTTTTAGTGAAAATTTCAATTTTTAGTGAAAATTTCAATTTTTAGTGAAAATTTCAATTTTTAGTGAAAATTTCAATTTTTAGTGAAAATTTCAATTTTTAGTGAAAATTTCAATTTTTAGTGAAAATTTCAATTTTTGGTGAAAATTGCAATTTTTAGTGAAAATTGCAATTTTTAGTGAAAATTGCAATTTTTAGTGAAAATTGCAATTTTTAGTGAAAATTGAAATTTTTAGTGAAAATTGCAATTTTTAGTGAAAATTTCAATTTTTAGTGAAAATTGCAATTTTTAGTGAAAATTTCAATTTTTAGTGAAAATTGAAAATTTCAATTTTTAGTGAAAATTTCATTTTTTAGTGAAAATTTCAATTTTTAGTGAAAATTGCAATTTTTAGTGAAAATTGCAACTTTTAGTGAAAATTGCAATTTTTAGTGAAAATTTCAATTTTTAGTGAAAATTTCAATTTTTAGTGAAAATTGCAATTTTTAGTGAAAATTTCAATTTTTAGTGAAAATTGCAATTTTTAGTGAAAATTGCAATTTTTAGTGAAAATTGCAATTTTTAGTGAAAATTGCAATTTTTAGTGAAAATTGCAATTTTTAGTGAAAATTGCAATTTTTAGTGAAAATTGCAATTTTTAGTGAAAATTGCAATTTTAGTGAAAATTGCAATTTTTAGTGAAAATTGCAATTTTTAGTGAAAATTGCAATTTTTAGTGAAAATTGCAATTTTTAGTGAAAATTGCAATTTTTAGTGAAAATTGCAATTTTTAGTGAAAATTGCAATTTTTAGTGAAAATTGCAATTTTTAGTGAAAATTGCAATTTTTAGTGAAAATTGCAATTTTTAGTGAAAATTGCAATTTTTAGTGAAAATTGCAATTTTAGTGAAATTTAATTTTAGTGAAAATTGCAATTTTTAGTGAAAATTGCAATTTTTAGTGAAAATTTAAATTTTTAGTGAAAATTTCAATTTTTAGTGAAAATTTCAATTTTTAGTGAAAATTTCAATTTTTAGTGAAAATTTCAATTTTTAGTGAAAATTTCAATTTTTTAGTGAAAATTTTAATGTTTATTTAAATTTGAATTTTAATAAAAGAAATAAATTTACAATTATTTTTGATACTAATTAAATAATAATTTTAAATTTAATTTAATAACAACAATAAAACTTACCTTATTCTAACCGCCAACACCATTTTAATATTTTCAAAATTTTAAATTCCTAAAAGCTCTTTCTCTTATTTCCCCATACCATTAATGACATGATCACACTTCACTGTAGTTTTCCGTTATAACGAATAAACCCTTAAAAAGAACAAAACTAAAACATAAAAAAACAAATACAACGACCAACATGGCTCCCAAATTACAAAAAAAAAACAAAAACAAAACAAAGAATTAAACTTTTCTTTAAAATTTAAACAATAAATTAAATTTCATTTCTTTAACCAATAAATACACTATTAATCATATTCTATTAATTGTCAATATGTACAAGAATTAAAACAATAACAACACACTTTTGAAAACAAAAATCATTCTGCACAAAATACACATAAGTTAGGGCCAATTGGCACTTTCTTTAAATACACTTTTTCACTGGATTTTTTGCAATAAATTCATGAGAATTTAAAAAAATAATAATAATTAAATGAATTAACTTTAAATATTTAACAATTTATTTGTTAATTATTGAGATAATTTAATTTTTATTGAATTTTTAAAACGCGCGAATTTTATTACGACCGCACACAACAGAAATTAATTAAAACGTAGTGGGTGACAACTTAAATGACAGAGAGCTTAATGACAGGGTTGTATTTATTGAGGAAGAGTTGTATTTTAAGCGATGTTAATGAAAAAGGAAGAGAGTACAAAATAAAGAAAGCGTTAAAATTTGAAATTTAATTTAAGAAAATCTTTTGAAAAATAACATTTTAAATAAAAATTTTAGTTGAAAATTATAAGAAATAAATGTATAACTAAACCAGAATCTTAACTAATATCTGAACTAGATCTGAACTGGAACTGAACTAAAACTGAACTAGAACTGAAATAGAATTGAACTAGAGCTGAACGAGAACTGAACAAAACTGCTTAAATGTAAATCAAAGAATGTTAACGCAAAAAAGGCTTTTTAATTTATAAGGAAAAATTGTCGAGAAATATGCCTTAAACAGTTCAAAACCTCTAATCGAATTAATGAGAACAATACGTCAAAAATATTAGAATTAATTTATAAAAGTAAACTAATTAAATGTTTTAAATTTTGTTGGATTTTAAATGTGTAGAAATTTCCGGTTCACTCCATTTTATAACCTACACCGCCGTAGGTGCTTGGAGTATTATGCATTTGTGCTGATGTTGGAAAAATACAGAAAAAAATGCGTTACATTAACCTTTAAGTATACAATTCCATTTAGAATCACTTTCTGATTCAGTTCAACGATGTCCGTCTTTCTGTCCGCCCGGCTGGCGGTCCATGTAAACGTTGTGAACACTCAACAGATCGCAATTTTTGAAATACATTGATGAAATTTGGTAAATAGTATTATTTTTGCCCAAGGGCGAAGCCTAGTAAAATAAGACATATTCGGTTCAATATTTCAGGTATCTCCGTAAAATAAAATGCGATTTTAACGTAAATTAAACCGAAATAAGTCTGATGATATATTTAAATGATGTGTGAAATTATGTTTCTTAGAAGTCACACACAAACCACCATCTCACTTTGAAATGCAACAAATATATGTTGAAATTGTATTAATCGAAATTAGATAATTATAAATAAAAATCGATGTACAAAATTAAACGAGGATCGGTCCATAATTTCCTTTAGATCCCATTTAACCCCTCAAAGTGATTAAATTTCATAAAAATGTTATTATCTACACTATAGAATAAATCAGAAAATCAAATTATACGAGGAGCGTTCATTACTTTTCTGTAACTACCATTTATAACCAAAAAAATCTGTTATTTTTAATATTTATCACCTGATTTTATTGTTTTCCCAATAAGATTATTTCTGAACGAATGTTTCTTTATTATTCTAATTATATTATTGTTATAAAACAACCCTGTTTTTATTTGTAAACAAAAACATTCCGTTATTTTTACGTTGATTTAACATTTCGTTTGCCATCATTCTTACGTAATGACGTAATTGAATGCACAAAGAAATATCAAAGAAATAAACATTCCCACACACATGACGAACAAAATATTAAAAGAGAATTTATGAAAATAAAAAAATAAAACGAAACATAACCAGCAATAACTTTTTCACAGTCAATGAGAAAGATACGGAGCAAAGCAACAAAAAATAATAATAAATAAATGAATAAATTGATTATCGAAATTGTATTAAACGAGTAATAAAAAAAAACATTTTTTTGCAATTATACGGAGACAATGAACGTGATTTTTGGCATTAATTAAAAAATTTGAAATAAAAAGATAATTTCAAGGGTTTTTTGTTGAGTTAATTTTTACAAAACAAGAAAACTAAAAAAAATCAAATTGGATTCTAGTTCAAAGAAAGAAAAAACGAGAAAAATTAGGAAAAAAACTAAAACGAAAGAAAAAAGTGTGCGTGATTAAGTGATTTGTAATGTGTAATTGATGTAATAGAAAAGTAAATAAGAATAAAAATAACAATAAAAACAACAAGAAGCAAAAATAATAATAACAACAAATAGACTAAGACAATATTTGTGAAGTTATCTAAGGAGGTGTTCATTGTTTTTGTTCAACGGAGAACATTACTACAGGTGTTTCTAGCATTCAGGCTGGGAATAAGAAAAGATAAATGGCTTTATTGGAACCATAATTCGTTCAACCTTAACCTAAATCCCAAGCAGAGTTTTGTTCTGGACCCTCTCAAACTTTAACCAGAAACATAGAGCAAAACTAGGAAAACTCTTTTGAAACCTAAAAGAGGTCTCACCTTAAAAAAAAAGCTTTGCTATGTTTAAAAATATTTGCCGTTCTACTAATTTAGTACGTCAGACAACACAAAATACGACCACTAAGGGAGTCACCACAACTAGTGCTCAGAATTTAAGCTGCAATAGTTATAGTTTATTATTAACAGGTCACCACCACCAACAACAAGGTACAACGAGCCCTATAGCACGTTGTCTTCTACATACTAGTAGTTTTATTACAAATACAACAACTACAACAACCGCCAGCGCATCTAATACATCTTCTACAGCCGCAGCAGCAACAATCACACAAAATATTGTAACGCTTAAACGCAGCAAGTCACAAAACCAATTTACGTAAGCATAAATAAACTTAACTACAAAAAATATTTATTAAAACATGTAAAAAAGTTATGGAGAAGGTCAAGAACGACTATAGAATACCTTAAAATATATTTGGTTTTTTGGATGTTATGGCAAATTAAGCTCGAAATTTAATTGTGCAAAATACTCATAAAAATGGAAACAGCAAATCTTTTATATCTTTTTTGACTTTGACATCTACGTTTATCGGCTTCTTTGTTTTCATCGTTTTGGATAGTTAATTATCCTTAGTCTTGGTTATCTTAAAAATATTCTTTTGGTGTCTTTAGAAGGGTCAGACTAAGTTGAAGCAGCGCTCTTCCTAACTAGAATTGCAACAGTTGTCTTAAGGGACTGTTCCTATTCGCTGCTGCAGTGTAGCCACCAATTTTTTTGTGAATAAGTTTAGTTCTTCCCACTTCTCTTTACAATATCGGTCTTTCCTGAGTTGTATCTGTATAATTCCTCGCTGTATTGTTACTAACACTAGAGAAGCATTGGCTAATTTGTCAGCCTTAGTTAAAACAATTATTGCAGCTTTTTTTCTGACACTTCTTCAGTGTTTCATAATCAGATACTTCTGCAGTTCCAAGAAGAGGCCCGACAATCTTATACTGATATGCCAAGCAGGTCATAGTACCATTCTACGTCCTCTCGACACTTTTCTTTATTTCCAGACATGCTACTCTCTGTGCCGGACCGTCTTTCCAAACCAATTTCCTGGCTTCAGAGACTCACACGATTATCTTTTACAAATATCCCAAGGAGGTCTTAGTATAATTCCTAGTTCTCCCATCTTGGACCGTCATTTATCCTTTGTATGGTACAAGAGCATCCTGCTGCACCAGCAGGTTCGTCCTTATCCTTCTCCGTTCTCTCCCAAGACCTGGCATTCTTGACAAACTATATAAAGTTGATTTCGTCATCTGTCAAAAACAATCCCTGTTGATCCGAGGTCGTCTGCATCATCACCAGAGGGCATAAGAGAAATCATAAAGATGAAATCGTTCAGAGTGCAGGCCACAACGAGACAATATCCTATTCAATTGTAGTTCATAATATAGTTTCTCCTACTGTGGCCATCTTCATTTTCTAACAGTCAATGAAAATTCAACAGCCATTAAAATCATATTAGTGATTTGTATAAAAATTCTCCCCATGATGCTCATTACACTGTGTGAGTACAATGCATCGACTAACGCTTCGATGTAACTTTTAGGACTTCTTATCTGAATATAAAATCTCCATTCTTAGGCCTTGGAATTAATTAATTTATACCCTCCCATCAATTTTAGTTTAAACCACATCCATCCCGTGACTCCCGATAAGCGTTTCCAACAACTAGACAAACTATGAGGAAGTCGTATATACTTTGATGTATTTAAATTTCCATGCTCTCAGACTTATGTCTCTGTAGGCCGATATATCGTGATATGTCTTCTGGGCTGATGATTTTTCAAATATGCAAGTATTAAAAGTTACTTCAGATATCGGCCTATAACGATTCAGACTAATTAATTTTTATATATAAAATTTATTAATTTTTGAATGACCATCGTGTCAGTGGTTTATGGGGAATGATTCTTTTTTATTTTTTATTTTTATCTTGCATTGTTGTAGAGTGTAAACAAAAAAATCCCAAAAGTTCATTTAACTCATCTCAATATTTCAATTTTTTACAGTTACAAATAAAACCCATTTTATGCATATAAATTAAGTCGTCTTCTCCTCTCTTCTTTCTATATTACTTCATTATTTTATTAACACTTTCTTTTTCTTTATCATCTTATCTTTATTTATTAATATTCTTTGTTTTCTATGTTTTCAGTTTACTACCACGTCTTTCACGTTTACGTACCATGTCTACGGGTAGCGCTGGTGCTACCGGTACTTCTTCTAGCAAACCGGTTTCCACACCAAAATTTACCAATCGTTTGGCACAAGAAAGATCACCATATTTGTTGCAACATGCTCATAATCCTGTTGATTGGTATCCCTGGGGTGATGAAGCCATTACAAAGGCAAAAAATGAAAATAAATTAATATTTCTTTCGGTTGGTTATTCAACTTGCCATTGGTGTCATGTCATGGAACATGAATCGTTTGAGAATGAGGAGGTGGCTGCCATAATGAATAAACATTTTGTTAACATTAAGGTGGATCGTGAAGAGAGGCCAGATATTGATCGTATTTATATGCAATTTGTTTTAATGATGAACGGTAGTGGTGGCTGGCCAATGAGTGTTTGGTTAACACCCGATTTGGCACCCATAACAGCAGGTACATATTTTCCACCACACGATCGGTAAGTAAGAGAACGAAATGAAAAATTCTTGTTCAAATGTAAAAATTAAACTTTTTTAATTTTCATCAGCTGGGGCATGCCCTCCTTTAAAACTGTTCTGAAAGCTATTGCCTCCAAATGGATAGCCAATGAGGAACAATTAAAATCTACTGGTCTAGAAGTTATTCAAGCCATACAAAAATCGTTAAGTGAAAAATCTACTGAAACAGTATTTGAACCCGGTAGTGCTGATGCTAAATTACAAGAAGCTCTTAAAATATTTACACATCGTTATGATATCGAATATGGTGGTTTTGGTAATCATCCCAAGTTTCCCGAAGTCTCTAGACTTAATTTCCTATTTCATGCTTATATTGTAACCAAAAAGACGGATATTTTGGATATGGCTGTGGAAACATTACATTACATCGGGCGTGGTGGTATACATGATCATGTATTTGGTGGTTTTGCCCGCTATTCTGTGGATCGTAAATGGCATGTACCCCATTTCGAGAAAATGCTTTATGATCAGGGCCAATTATTGGCTGCTTATGCTAATGCGTATAAGTTAACTAGAGAGGAAATATTTCATGAATATGCTGATGGTATATTTCGTTATATAACCACGGATTTACAACATCCCGCAGGAGGTTTTTATGCCGGAGAAGATGCTGACTCTTTGCCTAAAGCCGAGGATGAGAAAAAAGTTGAGGGTGCCTTTTATGCTTGGACATATAAGGAAATTAAAAAGGCCATCGAAGATAATAGTGAGAAATATGAAGAACTTAAAATGGATTTGCAAAAAATATTCGAAATCTATTGTCATCATTATGATGTTAAACCTTTGGGTAATGTAGATCCCTCCAGTGATCCTCATGGACATTTAAATGCTAAGAATATTTTAATTGTACGCGAGTCAGAGGAAAAGACATGTGAAAAGTATGGTTTAGAATTAACACAACTGAAGAAACTTTTGCGAACTACTAACGATTGTTTAAACGAAATACGTAAACAACGTCCTCGACCTCATTTGGATACAAAAATCATTTGCTCTTGGAATGGTCTAGTATTGACGGGTCTTTGTAAATTGGCCAATTGTGGTTCAGCTAAACGTCCCGAATATATGGCAGTCTCTGCAAAATTAGTTAAATTTATGCATGAGAATTTATATGATAAAGAAAAGAAACTCTTGAAGAGATCTTGTTACGGAGTAGCCACTAATGATAGCACATTACAGGAAAGTGTGGAGTAAGGTTTTTGAAATCTTTATTAAATCATTTAATAAAATATTTTTTTTTGTTTTTTAGAGCTGAACAAATCGATGGTTTCCTGGATGATTATGCCTTTTTAATTAAAGGTTTATTAGATTATTACAAGGCCTCTTTAGATCCTTTCGCCTTGCAATGGGCCAAAGAATTACAAGAGATTCAGGATAAATTATTCTGGGATGATAAACATGGTGCTTATTTTTATTCTAAGGAAAATTCTCCAAATGTCGTAGTACGTTTGAAGGATGGTAAGTGATTTATTCTTTTTTTAATGAAAATTCCATTTTTCATGACCGTCCCTTTTCAGATCATGATGGTGCTGAACCCTGTGGCAATAGTGTAGCCGCTCGCAACCTTATTCTTCTCTCTCACTATTTCGATGATGATAGTTATGCTCAGCGTGCCTCTAAACTTTTTGAATTCTTCTCCGATCAACAACCTTTTGGCTACGCTTTACCCGAAATGTTATCAGCATTAATGTTACACGAAAATGGTCTCGACTTAGTGGCTGTGGTAGGTCCAGACTCTGAGACAACCAAGAAATTTGTAGAAATATGTCGTAAATACTATATACCCGGTATGATTATTGTACATGTTAATCCTCATGAACCTGAACAGGCCTACAATCAACGTGTACAAGCGAAATTTAAAATGATTAACAATCAACCAACCGTTTATATTTGTCATGACAAAGTCTGCCGTATGCCAGTCACAGATCCAGTTAAATTAGAAGAAAATTTAACTGAGAATTTCTTTAAAGGAAATAGAATTTAAATTCAAGAAAACTAAAATGATATTTTTTGAGATTATTGAGATCAGAAATGAAATATTAATTTATAAAAAGCGAAACCAACTTTTGCGAAAGTTTTGCTTAAATTCGAAAAAAAAATTGTTTAATAACTTTTGCTTAAATAAAAAAATGAACTTCTTTTTAGTTTAAAATTATAGCTTTTAGGTCTAGTCTCGAAATAGTTCCCCTTCGTTTTGGTTGTAGCATGTTGTTTTATATGTAGTTTTATCGTGTAATTAACTAGAAACATAAATTGTATTATTAAATAATATTTGACCTTAAAGTTGTTTTGTTACGTTTTGTTAAAAGAATGAAAGAAAAATGAAGGAATGAAGGAGAAAAACTTCTTCTTTTTTTAGAAAATTTTTATCTAAATCAAATTGTGTTATCTATGTACACTGTTTGTATATAAAAGTGTATGTAGAAATGTATGTAAAATTATATAAATATTACAATAAATAAAAACAAAATAAAGAAAATAAACAAAAACAAGTGTACTGAAAGTGCAAAATAATCGTAGCAATTGTTTTTATTATATTTTTATTATTTTTTTAATCATTTTGTTGAAAATTAAAAAAATAATAATAAAATTGTTCGAAAATTTTCGTTTTTAAAGAAAATTTTCTAACAATTTTCCTTTTTATAGAAAATTTTCTAACAATTTTCTTTTTGTACAGAAAATTTTCGAACAATTTTCTTTTTGTACAGAAAATTTTCGAACAATTTTCCTTTTTTATAGAAAATTTTTGAAAAATTTTCCTTTTTTATAGAAAAATTTCGAAACATTTATAGAAAAAATTCGAAAATTTTTCGAACAATTTTCCGTTTTTATAGAAAATTTTTGAACAATTTTCCGTTTTTATAGAAAATTTTCGTACAATTTTCCTTTTTTATAGAAAATTTTCGAAAAATTTTCCCTTTTTATAGAAAAATTTCGAAAAATATTCCTTTTTTATAGAAAAATTTCGAACAATTTTCCGTTTTTAAGAAAATTTTCGAACAATTTTCCGTTTTTAAGAAAATTTTCGAACAATTTTCCTTTTAATAGAAAATTTTCGACTAATTTTGCTTTCTAAAAGAAATTTTCCTCTTTTATGGAAAATTTTCGAAGAATTTCCTTTTTTATAGAAAATTTACGAACAATTTTTCCTTTTTTAGAAAATTTTCGAACAATTTTCCTTTTTTGGAAAATTTTCGAACAATTTTCCTTTTTTAGAAAATTTTCGAACAATTTTCCTTTTTTAGAAAATTTTCGAACAAATTTTCTTTTTTTGAAAATTTTCGAACAATTTTTCTTTTTTAGAAAATTTTCGAACAATTTTTCTTTTTTAGAAAATTTTCGAACAATTTTTCTTTTTTAGAAAATTTTCGAACAATTTTTCTTTTTTAGAAAATTTTCGAACAATTTTTCTTTTTTAGAAAATTTTCGAACAATTTTTCTTTTTTAGAAAATTTTCGAACAATTTTTCTTTTTTAGAAAATTTTCGAACAATTTTTCTTTTTTAGAAAATTTTCGAACAATTTTCCTTTTTTTAGAATATTTTCGAACAATTTTTCCTTTTTTAGAAAAATTTCGAACAATATTTCCTTTTTTATAGAAAATTTTCAAACAATTTTTCTTTTTCATAGAAAATATTCAAACAATTTTCCTTTTTCATAGAAAATTTTCAAACAATTTTCCTTTTTCATAGAAAATTTTCGAACAAGTTTTCCTTTCTTAGAAAATTTTCGAACAATTTTTCTTTTTTAGAAATTTTTCAAACAATTTTTCCTTTTTTAGAAAATTTTCGAAAATTTTTCTTTTTTAGAAAGTTTTCGAACAATTTTTCTTTTTTAGAAAATTTTCGAACAATTTTCCTTTTTTTTAGAATATTTTCGAACAATTTTTCCTTTTTTAGAAAAATTTCGAACAATTTTCCTTTTTATAGAAAATTTTCAAACAATTTTCCTTTTTCATAGAAAATTTTCAAACAATTTTCCTTTTTCATAGAAAATTTTCAAACAATTTCCTTTTTCATAGAAAATTTTCAAACAATTTTCCTTTTTCATAGAAAATTTTCGAACAAGTTTTCCTTTCTTAAAAATTTTCGAACAATTTTTCTTCTTTAGAAAATTTTCAAACAATTTTTCTTTTTTAGAAAATTTTCGAACAATTTTTCTTTTTTAGAAAATTTTTTTAACAATTTTTCTTTTTAGAAAATTTTCGAACAATTTTTCTTTTTTAGAAAATTTTTTAACAATTTTTCTTTTTTAGAAAATTTTCGAACAATTTTTCTTTTTTAGAAAGTTTTCAAACAATTTTTCTTTTTTAGAAAATTTTTCCTTTTTCGAAAATTTTTGAACAATTTCCTTTAAAGAAAGGACTGTAGAAAGTGTTATTCGAAGTTAAGAAGGTAGACCGAGAACAGTTCGGAAGCATGTAAGAGAAGAGGGTAATAGAGAGATTAATAGTCTTAGTTTATGCAGCGTTTGTTTCACAAAAACTTTAAAGAAATCTAAACTAACCGTAATTCCGGGTGAAGCCGCATATGTCCTGTGTATCAACAGTTGCAAAATCCATCAGAAGAGCCGCTAAACACAGTGTAGTGGCAGAGAATGTGGAGGACCGTTTCTTCCTTTTCCTTTATGCGTCTTTTACAAGCGGCAAGTGATTGTTCGCACATATGATCGGTGTCCCCAACCATGAGATTAGCATTTAATCTCGAAAGGGCATCAGATAAAAAAATGCTTCATGTTCGTGCATCCACACCAATGCAATGTTAGAATGCTTTGCCATTTTCTTATTTAATGATTTGCGTCATTCCCACAGAAGATTTTATGTCATATAGACACCCGTAAGCGACCAAAAAATCATGATATCTCGAAAGTATGTCTTATAATAATAAAGCCAGTTGGTTGCACTTTTTAAGATAAATAAAATAACAAAATTATTTTAACTTTTTTTTTTTTTGAGATAATTGTTTTTTATTTATATTTTTAATATTTTTTTATTTTATTTTTTATTTTTATATTTATTATTATTTATTACATTATACAATACATTCAAAGAGTTGGAACTTTTTTTTTAAAAAAAGAATATTTTATTTTAAATTTTGTTTTTTTGGAACGCACGACGTTCTTTTTTTTAAATTATAAACTAAAAAAGAAAAATATTAATTATAAACGAAAATAATATTGTTAATTTATAAAATGGAATACTATAAAAGATTTTTAAATTCTTTTTTGTTTTTTATTTTTTATTTTGTTATTTTTAAGTTTAACAAATTTCTTTGTGTGTGTTTGTGTGAGTGTGTAAGTTTTAAAATAAGTTTTATATAAATTTTATTTTCTTTATTTAATTTTTAATTAAATAAATTTTATTATTTTCGAAAAAATTTATTAAACAAATAAAACAAAAAAATAATAAGGAAGAAAGAGAGAGACGATAAAACTTAAGTAAAACAAAGTCCTAAAAAAAAGAGATGCGAAAGAAATCACTATTTTTTTATGAGAAAAACTTAATAATTTTTTTTAGTACACAAAAAAAATTACTAGTTTAACAAGTTTTGCGTTTAACTTAATTAAGTTTTGGTGGTAATAAGGAATCAAGGAATTAGGCATCATGGTAAGAAAGGTACATTTGCACACTACATACAATTTCATACATAAATTCTATAAATACATTTTCATGTATTAAACAAATAAGAAATTATAGTCGATCAAATCCGACTATATATAATACCCTACACCACATTGATGGTTATATATGGTAGCTAACAAAAATTAATTAACCACCCTCGTACAATAGTATTTTTTTCTTAATTTATGCTTTAGAGTACAGTAGTATTGGTGCTAATATCCATTTGGGATTTTAAAGAATTTTTTTCAGTGGACGTTTCATGGGATATAGAAGAAATTATGGACCGACTCTCGTAAAATTTTGCACATCGGTTTTTGCTTATTTAATCAATTCTTATATTATATGTGAGTAATATATGTGTGTTTTAAGCCCTTAAAAGTGATATTTGGTAGGCATTTGTATAGGACCCATGAGAAATAATGGACCGATCGTCGTTTAATTTGTCACATCGCTTTAGAATATCATAAAACAAATTTGTATCATAATATAATAATAAAATCGCTTAATTTGTTGGACTTTTGTGATCTTAAATCTTCATTCCGGGAGGAACATTTATATGGGGGCTGAAAGAAAAATTGGATCAATCATATCGTATCATATTATATCAAATCATATTATATTATATCACATTATATCATATCATATCATGTCATATATCACATCACCATTCAATAGGTATCGTCCTTGGGACCAACAAAAATGACATATGATCAATTTCATGAAGATATGTTTTGAAACTGTGGCCTGTATTTTAATCACAAGGTTTACATGGGCAATTAGTTAGACGGTCAGCCGGCCAGACGGACGGACGAACATCGGAAGGTGATTCCAAATCAAACGGTACAATTTTTGCACACACACACACACATAATACCGCCTATGGTAGTGTAGGGTATAAACAATTTAATTATATTTCATTATTTAAAAACTGAGTTTTTTTTGGATTTAAAAAATTAATAATTTTTTTGTTTGTTTTCTTTTGCGAATGATTATTAAATTGTTTTTGTTTATGTTTTTAATACACAATTGTAGTACAAAATTATATTTGTATTTTTTATAAAAAAAATTAAGAGAAAAATGAAAAAAAAACTTAATTCATTAGGAAATCACTAAATATTATTTATAATAAACTGAAAATAAAAATAATAAAAAAAATTAATTAATAATTTAAAATTACACAGAAATTCATTCTTCATCACATTGAGACCCATTATATATTTTTTTTAAGTTTAACGCTTTGGGGCATTAAGATTATTATTTTTTTATATATATTTTTGTAATAGTTTTTTTTTATATTTTAATTATTTATTTTTATTCATATCTTGTGTTTTTATTATACTTTGTTTTTTCTAAGAGGCAGTAGGGGAATTCAGAGAAAGAGGTTTCTTGTGCAGTAATAGGAATTATATTCCTAAATTTAAAATTTTGATTAAAAATGATGCAAAATTATGAAATTTAAAATCATTTTTATAAATCACATATTTTCATAATTTTTCAACGAAAATTTCATTTTTTTAAAATTTTGTATTGTTTTGCAAAAATTAATTTCTTTTAAAATATTTCTAAAGTTGTAAATATAAGTCAACTCAACAGCGGTATGAGATTTCCAAATTAGTTTTATAGAAAATTTCTTAATTTTATAAGAAATTTTAAATAAAATTTTAGTTAAAAAAATGTTCGAAAAGTTTTATTTTTTTCAAATTTTGGCAAAAAACTTAATTTTCAAAATTTTTCTTATTATAGAAATTAAAAAAAAAATGGAAATTTTTAAAACTTTTTCTTTTTATTGGAAAATTTTCAGTTTTTCAAATTTCAAAAGTTTTATTTTTAAAAATATCTGCAAAAAAACTTTATTTTTTAAGAAAATTTCTCGAAATTCTCATTATAGGAAATTTTCAAAAATGTTTTCTTTTTATAGGAAATTTTCAAAAATAATTTTTCATTTTTAGAAAATTTTCAAGAAATATTTTTTATAAGAGATTTTTGATTTTTTTTATGAAATTTTGAAAAATGTTTCTTTTTAAAGGAAAATTCACTGTTAACAGAAAATTTTTAAATAATTTCTTCTTTTTATAGGAAACTTTGAAACAAATTTTTTAATTATAGATTTTTTTCTTTTTATAGAAAATTTTTCTTTTTTAAAATTCCTAAAAAGTTTCAAAACTTTTTATAGGAAAATTTTAAAATGTCCTTTTAGAAGAAATGTACTTTTTATAGGGAATTTAAAACGTTTTTTAAAGGAAATAGTTGATTTATTTCTTTTTATAGGAAATTTTAAAAAATTTTTTCTTTAGAAAATTTCAAACAAAAAAAATATTTTTTTTTCGGAAATTTTAGAAAATTTTCCTTTCATAAAATGTTTTCGAAAAATATCCATTTTATACAAATAAAAAATAATAATTTTTTGCGCTTTAAAAGAAATTTTCCCGGAAAAATCAGTTTTATTTAAATAATTTTAATTGTTTAATTTTTTGTTTTTAATTTTTTAAAGTTAATTTGTAAAAAAAAATTGCATATTGAAGATTTTAGCATTTTTCATTATTTTTTTTAATAATAAAATAACTTATATTTCAAAATTCTGCATTATTTAAAAATTTTCAAAATTTTAAATTCAATGGAATTTAGTTCGTATTGGAAATTGTTTTCATTCTTTTAATTTTTAGAATATTCGTTATAATTTTTAAATTGAGAGTAAATTCGAAATATTCAAATTAAATTCGAAATTTTTTAAAATATTTCTTAAAAATTTATTTAAAAAAATCTTTAATTTTAAAAATTAATATTCGAAATATAATCGTTCAAAGTGTTTTTCGTTTTGAATAAAATTTTAAATATATTGTACAAATATAATTCAAACTACACAATTGTTTTAAAGACATAAATTTTAGGAAAATTCGATCAAATACTTTTTTAAGCTGAAGTCAGATTAAACAAATATTGAATGAAGAAATTTTTGAAAATAATTTTAAAATTAATAATGATCTTCTTGAAATACACCGTCATTTATAAGTCATAAATTTAAAAAAAAATGTCTAAATATTTCTTTAACCCTCTGTAACTGACGTGGTTTCTATGTGATCAGAGATTTTTCTTCCAAATGCGGTATTTTGGAAATCGTTACAACTACAAATATTTCTAGTTTAAGGGCTTAACTTCTTCTTTATTTAAATATATTTTTCTTAAATGTCATAATAAAGAATACCACAGCAGTTACAGAGGATTAAGCTAAAGTCATATTACACAAATATTTAATTTGGAAATTTTTTTCTAGTTATTTTCAATCAATCATTTAAGCTTTGTTTTATAATTTGATATATAAATATATCGAATACGAATATATTTGCGAATAGTGTGAATCGGACTCTAATATAATTCTGTACATCGATTTTTCTTTATACCAACGTATATCTGAGATTTATGCCCTTCAAAGTTATATTTGGAAGGTGATTTTATAGGCACATCATTTTAGAATATCATAAGACTTATTTCATAGAACTTTCATTTCGAGAGTATATTTGTATGGAAGGTACCTGAAATTTGGACCAAACATGACTAATTTCAATTTCTTTGGGCCAAAAATAATAATATGAAGTAAATTTCATGAAGATATCACAATGTTTACATGGATAGCAAGCCGGACGGACAGACAGATGGACGGACATGGTTAAATTTACACAGAAAGTGATTCTGAATCGAACAGTATCATCATAATCAGCATAAATGCATAAAACCCTTACGGATTATAAAATTTTTAATCTAAATATTTGTGTAGTGTGATTTAAGCAAAAAAGGAAATAAGAAAATGAAATTTAATTTCCAAAAAAAAACTTTAAACAAATTTTACGATTTTTTGTTTAACAAAATCTCACAGTTTGAAGAAAATTATTTTCATTAAAATATTGCTTCCTTCATTAAATATTTGTTTAATCTGAACGCTAAATTATCGTTTTTTTTTTTAATTTCCAATTCGAAACACATTTCTTAAAATCTTTCTATTTTCAAATCAAATTCATAAATTCGTTTTTTTTTTTTGTTATCTATTCCAAACCTCATTTCACTTCCCTTTCACCTCTTAGAATGAAAAAAACTATCACAAGATATTTTTACATACATACATTCATATGTTTTAGTAGAATTTGAAAAATTTGGATGAGACCTTTTAGGTTTCATTAAAATTCATAGCTTCATCGAATATATCCACCATGGCCTCCATACGTTCGTTATGCTCGAATCGTGCTATACGACGTCTTCGCTTTGAGATTGTTAATCTTTGTGAGGGTTTTATGCGACCCAAACGATGAAAGCGGGTATCTTCTTCTTCGGTATCGTATTCGGGTGCAGAGACCGAATCTTCTTCATCACGTTCCCGAAAGGAATCCTTTAGATGATTGTAGATTTTAAAGGTTTTCAAATCATGTTTACGTATAGAACGTGATAGGGAAGAGACACCACGTTCTGGCTGGAGTTTAGTTTTTGAGGACGATGATGATGAAGAACCATTTGAGGCGGTTATGGAGACAACATTAAATAGTTCGGCCAACTCAGCATCGGTACGTTGTTGTTCCTTTAGTTTCTTTTTGTACTTGGGTGCATAGTCGAGAATGTAGAGTAGACTATCGAGTCTTTGTTGCTCTTCTTCGGTTACAATGCCGGCAATGCCGGAATTTGGTAACGATGATGAGAGACTGGTATTAGTGGGGGTAAGAGAAGTGGGTGTTGAGGGTGGGGCTGGAGGTAAACCACCACTATTAATACCTCCTCCCCCACCACCACCACCGCCACCATTTGCACATATATTTAAAGCTGTATGACCATTTAATGATAAGCCAGCTCCATTACTAACGCTTCCACCACCACCATGTGACACTGTATAACGTCGGCGGGGTCGTCTGCGTTTGACTAATTTCCAAGAGTATATACTAGTGTCTATATTATCATTATCCATTAAAGCCAATTCTAAATCTGTATGCGATGGCGGTGTGGTACACAATTCCACATTGTACTCTTCATCTAATTTGGCCATTTCGATTGTCTGTTTTTTTAATTTTGTTTTATTTACATTATATGTTTATATTGTTGTGTTTGTTTTTTATTGTTGTTTTTTGTTTTATTATTTATTTCCCCAAATCCACATTTTAAGTAAACAGACAATTTCAGTTCGCACACATGCACCCACCAATACACCGACACCAACACCAACACCACACACCGTCACACCAAGAGCAGAAGAATAGGAAAACACAAAAAGTAATAAAAATAAAGTAAAAGAAAATAAAGAGAATTAATAAAAAAAGTTATACACAAATTTTTTTAACTTTTTTTTTTACAAAATTCAATTTTAATTAAAATAAATTATTTGTTTATACCTGAAAGAGATATTCAGCTTCCGAATATTTTTGATCCATTAAACGGTTCTTAATACAATTGGCATTTTCCTCAGACATGTTTTTCTTATAACATCGGCCAACAAAACCTTCACTTGAAAGATTTACAATCCAAATTCAATTCAACTCTCTAAAAGAAAAAAATATTTACTTCAACACGGCTTTAAAAGAAACAGTGACTGACTGACTGGCTGCTGCTGATGATGATGATTGGCCCTCTTGTCTGCTTTTTTTAATACTTTTTAACAATTTTTTTAGAATAGAAAAATAATAAACAATCACTCTTGTGTATTATTTTGGCCGTTTGCTTTATTTTTATTTCTTTCTTTATTTTTCGTTAGATTTTTGTTGCTTTTTTATTTCTTCTTCAGCTGAGCTGGGTTGTGAAAAATGCCGTACGGAAATTACTGAAAATTATTCTTCAACATTAAAACAAAAAGAAGAAAAATCGTAGAAAAAAACATACAAGAGAAAATATTGTATATGTATGTAATTTTATATATTTTTTTCAAATTCCTCTTTGCTTTTAAGTATATTATTATCGGTGTGTGAAGTGTTTTTGTTTTGCCAAGTGTATTTACCTACAAAAAAGGTAAATAAAAATTTGACAGCTTTTGTCATTTTTTGCTGCTGCTTGCTGCAAAAGCAGCAGCCTGAAATTCTTTGGGCAGATGTGAGCCAAAAGTCTTCAAATATCCATGTCTCTGCTGCTAAAGCTTGCAGTCAAGCATAAGTAAAATAATGTTGGCAGAACAGGGTTGCATTTTATAATTTTTAAAACAGTTTTTTATTTTTCTCTTTATTTTATTATTTTTGCGAAAATATAAAAAGGCGCTGAAAATCAATAGCGGCGTTGTAAGACAACGTTGTCAAATAAATGATTTTCTCATAGGAGCAGTATTTATATATTTTTCATAAACCACTTTAATTTTTGGAAAACTGGAATAAGGTTATCATAATTTGTTCAGGAGAGGAGATATATGGCACTAAATTTGGCTTTCATTGATGTGACAAATATTTATTTTATTTTCTTTTTTCTATCTTTTATTATTAGTAACTTGCATTTGAATTTTCAAAAATTTATAACATTAAAATAAATTTTTCTGATTTCTTTCACAAAAGTTATCCCTTTAACCCACCGTTCTCTAAGAACTATTTCTTTTTTTAATATATTGGATGACTGTAATTTAGCAAATATTTTGTTAAAAAAATTTTAATTTAGATTTACTGGCGGTTTTGTCATTCATTCAATTGTCATTAGTGTTGCCATATCATATTTGTTATTTCTCGTCCAATTCGTTCTAGAAGTTACTTTTATGAAAATTTGGAATGAATCATCAAAGTTTTTTAGATAAACATTAAAAAGATAAATGAATTTTTCTTAAAATGCATTAACTTTTATATTGATGCTTGTTTTGATTTGTTTATGATTTATAAAAAAATATTAAAAAAGTTTCAAAACTAAATACAAAATTATCAACACTTAATTATTAATTTGAATTTATTTAATAAAAATCTCTTAATGAAACATCATTTTGACTGATTTTGGATTGATTAAATATTAATAATAAATTATTTAAACAAAAAATTGAACCTTTAAACTAAAAGTTTATTGTAAATTTTCTCTAAATCGAAAATTTATCGTATATTTTCTTTAAATATAAAATTTATTAAAAAAATACTCCAAATCCAACGTTTTTTTTTAATTTTTTAACTTTTGCAGTTTTTTTAATAATTTTGAAATTTTGGAACTTAATTTTTTTAAAATGGACATCATTGGATATATTACAGATGGATCTTCAAAACAAATTCTAAGACATTGGGGAAAACATTTTTTAGTTTTTTGAGTAAAAAAAATTCCAGAGAAATTTCTCAGGAATCCTTTCGAAATTCACCTGCCTTGGTGTGAAAACGATTTCTCTTTGCCCTTGCGACCTCTTCTTCAGCGCCTTTTGATGTGGTTGGTAAAGCTTTAAAAAGTTTTTGACATTTTTCTACTATAGCTATGTATTCATAACGATCTCCTTTCATAGCGTTCATGATGTGCGTTTTTTCTATATTCTTGGCAATCTAATCAAGAATGAACACAGCCTTGGAGTATCTAGCCTTGAGCAAGACTTTCTGACTTTACCTCCTATTTAGTTTTTCTTATCTTGGTCATCAACCTCAATTTTCAAAGGAAGAAGCTTTTTTTATTAAGTTTTTAGGACAGTAGGGTACTTTTCTGGTATCCACGCTTTCTAATGATTCGACCAACCACCTTATCTTGCAAATGGTTGAAAAAGGGAAAAGGAAGAAGGGGAGGAAATTTACATACAGGTATATCAGAAGAATGTCTCACAAAGATGTATACCTTGACTTGCTATTTTTGTTTTAATGATTTATAATTACGGCGAATTTCAGAAATAAAATATCATTTTAGTTTCACTTAAAAATTTCAATCACTTATAAGGTTCTCTAAGTGACATTTTAATAAGTTATTCTTTTATAACGGTTATTTGTTCTTATATCTTATGTACAGCATTGCCATATTAACTAAAATTTCTCTTTTTCTCTCTCTCTCTCTTTATTTTCGCATGTCACGAGAATTTTGTTTTGTCATTTTTACGCCATTGTTGTTTTTTTTCTACAAAGTTTGACAATTCACTGGCCGGGTGTTTTCTTTAACTCTCTACATAGATATTCGTAAGGTCTGCGAATTGAAGCAAGAATTTTGTTCTGATTTATTCACCAATTTGTAGTGCTAAATAAATCCAAAGGAATCCGTCTGTTAAAAAGAAATTATTAAATAAATAATTATGAGCGGTTTTCCGGGAACCTTTGCCTTTGATGAATATGGCAGACCTTTTATCATTTTACGTGATCAAGATAAACAAAAACGTATCACAGGCACAGATGCCATAAAGGTATAAATTAAATAAATGAAATTAAAGAAAATTTGAAGAAAATTGCAATAATTAATAGAAATTTTTAATAAAAAAAGTGAAATTTTTAAAATAAAATTAAAAGATATAAGGAAAAATAGTGAAAAATGATTTGGTTTATGTGCCGGCTTCCTGAAGAAGGAATATTCCAGATGTTTAAAAATGTTAAAGAAAATGGAAGATAAAGTGGAATTTTATGGGAGAATATAAAGAAAAATTTTAGTTATTAATGAAAGTTTTTATTTTTAATAAAAATGTGTGTTAATTATCCTTAAAATTGTGTTAATTAAGTTAAGTCTTCCTGACGTCACGGTTGGAAGGTCTGTAAAATTAGTCTTTGAACAAAAGTGAAATAATATTTGAGGTTAAAGACGCTTTTTTTGAAGAGAATGAGTCAGACAGTTGTGTTGGTGTGTCTGTTTTCGGTGTGTGCATGCATTTCTTTCTATAAATCATATGAGACAGAATAAATAAGAAAAAACTGAACAGATGGTGTTGTAAAGCAACAATAAACATGTTTTTTTATTCATTCAGACATAAGAAGGAGTGGGACGAACTGGAAATGTGAATTTTATATGAAATTTGGAAAATTTTAGTACAAAATTTAGGAAATTTAAAGTTCTGAGACAAAATATATAATTTTGTCTTAAATATGTTTTCCCAATAGAGTCAAAGGCCAGAGAGAACAGTTAGAATTCCAAAAAAAAAAAAAAAAAAAATACACACTTCTCTCCTATAAATTAGATATGGAATCAATTTTACACAAAGAATTAAGTTTAGATAAACATTTTAAGCAGATTCCTTATTCATTTTTTAATTTTCTCCTTTTCTCTTCTTCTCCCTCGCATAGAGTCACATTTTGGCTGCTCGCCAAATTGCCTCCACCATTAAGACCTCTTTGGGTCCAAAAGGTTTGGATAAGATTATGGTTAGTGCTGATGGGGATGTTACTGTCACCAATGATGGTGCTACCATTATGAAACTCATGGATGTTGATCATGAAATTGGTAAATTAATGGTACAACTTTCTCAATCACAAGATGATGAAATTGGTGATGGTACCACTGGTGTTGTAGTCTTGGCTGGTGCTCTACTCGAACAAGCTGAGAGTCTCATCGATCGTGGCATTCATCCCATACGTATTGCCGATGGTTTTGAATTGGCTGCTCAATGTGCTGTCAAACAATTGGATGCCATTGCTGAGCCCTTCCCCATTGATCCCAACAATAAGGAACCTCTTATTCAAATAGCTATGACTACTTTGGGTTCGAAAATTGTGAATAAATGTCATCGTCAAATGGCTGAAATGGCTGTTGATGCTGTTTTAAATGTGGCCGATATTGAGAAGAAAGATGTTAATTTTGAATTGATCAAGATTGAGACTAAAGTTGGTGGTCGTATGGAAGATTCTATGTTAGTTAAGGGTGTTGTGGTCGATAAGACCATGAGTCATGCTCAAATGCCAAAAACATTGCGTGATGTTAAATTGGCAATTCTCACCTGCCCATTTGAACCACCCAAACCTAAGACCAAACATAAGTTGGATGTTACTTCCGCTGAGGATTATAAGGCTTTGCGTGAATATGAACAAGAGAAATTCATTGAAATGGTTAAGAAAGTTAAGGATGCTGGTGCTACTTTGGCCATATGCCAATGGGGCTTTGATGATGAGGCCAATCATTTATTATTGCAACATAATTTACCTGCTGTGCGTTGGGTTGGTGGTCTTGAAATTGAATTGATTGCCATTGCTACGGGCGGTCGTATAGTTCCTCGTTTTGAGGAATTGACTCCAGAGAAATTGGGTACCGCTGGTCTAGTTAGAGAAGTTTGTAAGAGGAGATTGTTGCACAATTAGTTATTAGAATTATTTTTATTAACTTTTTGTTTTTTATAATTTTTAGCTTTCGGTACCTCCAAAGACAAAATGCTGGTCATTGAGGAGTGTCAAAACTCTAAGGCTGTTACCATTTTCTTGCGCGGTGGCAATCAAATGATTGCCGCTGAGGCTAAGCGTTCCATTCATGATGCTTTGTGTGTTGTTCGTTCTTTGGTTAAGGTAAGTTTTTTTTTATTATTTAATGGATTTTAATTTCTGATTAAAATTAGTGATCTGAAAAAAGTGGGTACTAAAATTAATAAAATTTTCAACAAATCCCAACTTGGCCCTACAAAGTGTTGGCTAAATCTTTAAAGTTCTGACGTCAAATTGTTCTTAAACAGTACCGGGAAAACTTGTCCGTTAATAGAAATCTGGTTTAGGCAGAAGGAATGGTCCGTTTGATGTTTCCAAAGGAAAAAAATTGAAAACCCAGTTAGCTTAGTGGCTGGACTATTTAGTATGAAAAGTTAAAACTAATGCAGTTTTAAAACATACAAAATTAAAAAGTTCCTGCTTAAGTAATGATGAAACATATGTTCTTACATATTTTCCTGGTTTAAAAAATCTATTGCTGATGCTAGAGGGAATGTTAAAGAAAAGTTTAGGACCCAAAAGTAGTCAAAATTCACCAAAAATTCTTGGTTGTTACAACGCGCTCTATAAATACATCAAGGAAAGAAGGCGAAAAAGTCCTATGATATTCTAAACCGATGTGCCTTATTATGGTATGGTCGGTCCATTGTTTCTCATAGGTCCCATATAAGCCCCCTTCCAAATATCAATTGTTGTATTGTAATAGTAATTGATCAGATGAAGATAAATAAAAGGAAAAAGCGATGTGCAAATCTATCACACATTAAGACTTGTTATTTAATTGGAGACTTATTTAAGGAACTTGAGTTCATTTTACCATTTTCATACGAAAGAGATTAATCTAAGTTTAGTTTACAAAAAGAGCTTTTATTTCTTACTTTCAACTCTTCGATATTAATAAATCTCTACTTTCTTTCTACTTTTAGGATTCCCGTATTGTTTATGGTGGTGGTGCTGCTGAAATCAGTTGCTCTTTAGCCGTTGCCAAGGAAGCCGATCAGCTCTCTACCTTGGAACAATATGCCTTCCGTTCATTTGCTGTGGCCTTGGAAAATATACCTTTGGCTTTGGCTGAAAACAGTGGTTTACATCCCATTGAAACTTTGTCTGAATTGAAAGCACGACAAGTTGCTGAAAATTGTCCCAGTTTAGGTGTTGATTGTATGTTGACTGGAGATTCTAACATGAAGAATCACAATGTTGTGGAATCTCTCAATTCAAAGAAACAACAAATTTTATTGGCCACACAATTGGTTAAGATGATTTTGAAAATCGATGATGTACGTTCCAAAAATCAAGGTGGTGATTATTAATTGCAGTGAAATCCAGAGGAACATTAAACTATTATTATTTTTTAATATCATTTTTCTTTTAAAAATACATTTACATCCACAAATAACAACTTAAACATATAAACAAAGCACTAAGTTTCCTTGTCTCTATCATTCATTTATTCTTTTAAGTAACTTTTTCTTTTGTTTGTTTATTACGTTTAGTAATGTAAAAAACAAACCAATATTTTTTTAACACAAAATTATTAAAACAACAATTATAAAATAAAAATTGGTATTAATTTGTTTTTGTTCTTTAACTCTAAACAGCTTTTTGAAAAAAGGAGCAGAGTTTTTAATTAAAAAACTAAATAAAACACAAGATCAAATAAAATTTGCTTACATTTATATTATTTTCTTATATTTATATGATTAAATAAAATACAAATGCTTAATAAATTACAAACTTAATAAAAATCAATTTTAAATTTTAAGTTTTTTGAAAATTTTTAAGGATGCATTTTTTAGGTTATGTAGTGAGTTTTTCACACGTTATTTGAGGTTAAAAGATTGATTTTTATATGTTTAAAATGATAAAATTCTGAAATTAAAATATAATTGACATTTTTCAAATATTTTTAACATTAATTTTTTTTAGTTTGAGGTTAGAGTTTTGTGTTGTTGTTGTAACCGCTGGAAGGAATAAACAAAATTTATTATTTTTGTTTCATGTTGTTCAACTCCAGGCCAATAAATCTGGCAGTCTCAATTGGTTGTTTAAATAAATCTTCAGGATTAAGTGAATAAAAGTCATGTATCAGGCCCATGGCCACATGCAGGATATAGGTTTGGGACGGCACATTCAATACGAGACCAGAAGGTATTGAGCCTATAGCTCTACCCAGTTTGCAGTTGTGCCAGAACTACTCTTATTGACCGCGCCAAATTCTGTTCATTGTCTGCAATTTGCGATCTCCAAGCACGTCATTCATGCGATAACTTGAAATCGTGGAATTTGAGGCGTCTCTATGAATGTAGTTCAAATCTGTCATATACGAATTCTAATGCAGAGGATCTTGTACATAACTATGTATGCTAAGTTCCTATATGCGGATATCCCTTCTTGAATGTCTTGGTGGTGACTCTAATTGTGTTATATTGAAGTTATGATGGTTTCTCCGATGACACCCTAGAGGATCTACATTTCATTATGTTCCATTACTGAAAGGATCTTTGTTTTCTCACGATTTGTGAGGGAACGAATCATGAATACAGTGCGTTATGGTTCTTAAGGCTGCATTTTGACAGCTTTGGATATTTTTTCACTGCGTATCACTTAGCGATTATGTTCACACTGGAACAGCATAATAAACTACTGATCGGCCAATCATTTTATATGTACTACTTGTGTTGCTGCGGTTTTTGCTGGTGTATTGCTCAAACAAGCTGAGGGTCTCATCCAATGTGGCATCCATCCCATACGGTTTGCCACGTATTGGTTTTGAATTGACTGTTCAATGTGGTGTAAAATAAATGGATGTCATTGCTGAGCCTTTCCCCATTGATCCAAACAAAAAGAAACCTCTCATTCAAATAGCCATGAGTATTTTGGGTTTGAAAATTGTTAATTCATATTATCGTCATATGGGCAAATTTTGACTTTTTTTAATTCAAATAACTCGAAAACTATAAGAGATAAGCAGCACATGTAGGCAAGGTTTCTTAAGTCTCATCAAGGGCTTTATGGTAGTAAAAAAATTTACTCCACTTGCGAATCTATTCAATAAGTATCATAACATATAGCAAATTCAGCCCCTAAACTATAAATATTATAGAGAAATCGAGTTTAAACAAAATGGAATTCAGCAGAACGTCAGCTACAGAGGGTTAAAGGAAAAGCGTAAATTTTGTTTTTTATTAAAAGTTTTTTTACAATTTATTTATTTTATAAAATCTATTTACTTTATTTCTTTAGGAACTTAATTTTTGTTTGTATGTACAATTTTCTATAATTTGTTTTATTGTATAAAATCTATTGCACTTTATAACCAATTGTTCTAATTAAAATTAATCTATGTTTTAAACAAATGTATTTATGTATTTTTTAACTTATTAAACTTTTTTACCATTAATTTTGCTTAATTGTTTTTTATTGATTTTATCGAAAAACAAAAGTCCAGCCGCCCTCTCAATAGACTCGGGTGGTACTTGGAATACTTGCAGGGGAGTATCATCACTAATCACTTGATTGGGCATAACGTAAGCTTCCATTTCCAAACGATTATCGATGGTCTCACCCACTACCACTTTGTAGAAATGTGTGGGCACTGCGACATTGTTATTGCCTATAACTTGATATTTAACATATTTCTTACCATCCTCCTCTTGTTTGGGCAGATATAAGGGACCAGTGCAAACATAAACATTACTATAGACTTTGGTTAAAGAACGTACATAAGATTCTAAACGTTCCCAGGAATCCCGATTGAAACCCTGGCCTACTTGTGGAGCCATATTTGTTAAATAAAAAGTATCCTCACAATGTTTTTGATGGCGTTTATGATTGCCGGCTGCCGCCATGTGGCCACGATCAAAACCAGAACGACGATAATCGGAATTTTGGGATTGGAAATAGGGATGTATACTTTCATCTGCCTTAAAATCACATTTAGATCTATCGACTGCTTCATTCTTGGCTATCGATTCGGCCGTTATGTGTTCAAATACCCAGGAGGGGACACGATTACGACGATCATAACTTAACACAAAATCCGAGTAAGAACGTACTGAGTCCAGACTGGGGAAACCATATTTCATAATTTGTGATACTCTGCTGGGGGTGGCTGATAAATTGACATCCTCAGCTGGTGCCGGCACTGCAGCCGAAACAGTGGCAAATAAGGGAAAACCCGGTTTTTCAGAGTGCTGTAATTACGTTAACAAACATGTTGATCTCAATTTCTTTAATTCATTTTTAATTTATTTATAAAATTTCCTAACCTTATGCAAGAGTTCCAATTGTTGCCGCTCATAAATGGGTAAATGTTGTAGAATTCTTTGTCTTTCCTTATAACCGCCATAATAATAAGAACCCAAACCGGCAGCGCCCACCGTCAGCACAGTAGTTACAAATTTTTTATTCATAATTTCTAGAAATTTTATAATTTAATAAAATAAATAAGAAAAACTGACGGATTTTATCAGAGGAAAAGTCAGTGTTGTCAATTTGTAGATTTTTAAAATTGATTAAGAGATTTTTCTCATTTTTAACGCGGAAATTATTTAACCCTAAAATGTTACAAGTGACAAGTTGAGGTTTTATTTATTTTATTTGTGGAAACATTTGATTTCGATTTAGTCGATTTAGCTATGTCTGTCCGTCTGTCTTATAAGATTCATTTATTGAATCAAATATGTTATCATATTTCATTGAAGAGGCCTTTCTCGGGAGCAGTGTTTATGTTGAATTATTATTATGTAAGCTATACCTTTCGACTCAGAATCCCTTTCTGAGTCGATTTAAAGATGTCCAACCGTCTGTCTGTTCGACTGGCTGTCCTTTCAAAAGTTGTGAACAATCTACAAGTCGCAATTTTTATGATATGTTGATGAAATTTGGCAAATAATATTACCTTGGAAGAAGCATATTGAAACTGGTCATGTTCGGTTCAATAATTCAGGTAACTCCTATAGAAATGTCCTTCCGGAAATGTCCTTAAAAGCTCATAAAAGTACTAAATATAATGAAATTTGACTGAAATTAGTCTGATGATATTCTTAGCCATTATGGCAAATTATGTGAGGATCGGTCCATTGCTTCTTATAGGTGTCAAACAAGCCACCTTAAAAATATCACTTTGAAGGGGATAAATCTCTCATATAAGCGAGTATTGTAATAACAATTGGTAGTAATTGACAAAAATATAAGCAAAAATCGTTGTGCAAAATTATACAAGGGTCGGTCCATAGTTTCATGTAGCTGCCATTTAACCGCTTAAATTTTTTTTAAATGCATAAATTCCACATAATTGTTAGTTTCATAATAATGTACTGCACATGTATGAATAAATAAGAAAATTTAATTATACGAGGGACGTTCATTGCAACTATTATTCATAAGCAAAACTGTTATTCTTACTTGTTTTATTCTGTTTTAGTTCAGAGTACATTAGAGCTACGACACAAATCGGGATCCAAAAAAGAGAGTCGGACGCAATTTGAAATTGCAAGGACGCAGCACTTCAAAAGCGACAAAAATTGAAATGACGCAAAAACGGGGCTCTAGTATAATTTATTTAGTTACATTAATATTATTTCAAAGTTGGCAACATTGTTAGCAAACATCATCATGATGTGATGCCTCAACTGTCAAACAAAATAGTTGAAAATAGTCGTTTCAACAACCCTGAATATTGTTTAGTTTCCGGTTTAGAGTAGATAAACTAAAGTTTTTAACATTTTTAATGCGAATTATTGTTTATTTTAAAATTATTAATTAAAAATTAATAAAAATGTTAAAAATTCTTTATATATAATTTTATTAATCATTTATTTGTTACATTTTCTTAACCATTTTGTTTTTATCATTAATTTAATTTATTTATTTTTAATTTAAAACTTAATTTTAAAAAAGAGAGTTATTTTTATATTTTAAAAATAAGAATTCTTTGAAAAATATTTTCAAAATATTTCCCTTAAATTCATGTTAATTAATTAATGTTCTTTTCCTTAAAAACCAAACCAATTAAAATCTCTTTATGTTAAAATGTCCGTCTTTTTTTTTTTTGTAATTCAAAAATTCTGTTTCCGTTTCTGTTTTTCAGTTAATCACAATTTTCTGTTAGAGCCTATTCAAAACAAAAACAAAAAAAGTATATATATTTTAAGTATAAACTACTTATTAAAGCTTAATATATAAAAAAATACTATTTTTTTATATAAAAAGAATTAAAATTAAAATTAAAAAAATAAAATTATGTTTAATAAAAATCTTTGCTCTAGCATGTTTCCTTATTACAATCGACAAAATTACTAAATTCCGTTGAGTTCGGGGGTCCTTCACTGTACAAGTAAGTCACAGGCCATAGACGGGCAGCAGTAAAATCGCTTAAACTTTGTAAACCTCCAGGACGTGGAGGTTTTTGATACTCATCTGAGGTGGAGGCAGATGTGAAACTATCACTTGGTTTACGTTTATCGGAAGAATGTTTTAAAGGTTTTACACTGAGACCAGAATGGGTGAGAGTATGATTGCCTGGATAGTAGCGATCACTACATTTACGCCATTGATCTGGTTCATCGCCCACAAAACACCTGTTTAGTAGAATGAAATTGTATTAAATTTAACATAAATTAAGAGATTTTTGAGTCTTCAATTTAATAGCGAAGTTGGCTGTAGTTTATTTGCTTAGTTCTAATCAAAATAAAACTCACCATGGGTAATCGAATCCTTGAGAATAACCACAAGGATGATCTACTTTACAGCAATAATCCCAAGAGCCAATTTCACCACCCTCAATTTCGCAAGAATAGAAACCAGTTATCAAATTCTTTTCACAGGGACTGCTACGCCGACAGGGTTTCCCAGAAACCGAGTAATGACGCCAAGCTATGGAACCTATTCGAAAAGAAAATAAAATTTAATATAAATTCTTCCTCTTAAAAAAAAATTAAATAAATTACCCGGTTCTCTAAATATATCCATGCGCCGATTATTATTAACCCTTGAACCACCTATAGTATTAACCTTATCCCGGCAAGTATAATCAAAGGGATTCCAAGCAAAAAGCCAATAATCTCTATCATCAGTATGAGTATAATGAACATTTAATTTTAATTCAGTTTGATCGCAATCCGACATCTCACAATTGAAAGTTGCCTTACGGGATCTATAGATAATCGAAAATTTGAATACATAATTTTTCTCTCTCTCTCTCTCTTTTCTCTCTTTTATCTTAATCTTACCCATAACTGAAAGCATAACATTTAAAAGCTGTAGTTTCTCTTAGTCTTATACATTCCTTTTTGCATTCCAATTCTGAGGGTACGGTAATGACTTTTTTAATGGCCGCTGGTAAAAGTTTGGCCGGGGAACCATAACCCAAATAACAGACAGCTAAAAGAGTTTGTTTTAATTTATTTTATATGGAAGATTTTATCTTTATTTCGTTCTCTCTTACATTTTTTATGTTTTTCATCTACTATGGGTTGTATCTCACAACCATGACCATAACTGGCCCTTTCAAAAATATCGAATGTATTATCCAATACTAAATGTCTCTCCTTATCCATATCCCTTACCGGCCAATCACTTAATTGACAATTATCGATAACACTAGCATGTCTTTGCTGACCATAACGGAAGGCAAATGCCCGACAAGTAAATTTGGTGGATTTATACATTCCATTTCACATTCACCCACCGAGCGCACGGTCAAAGAGTCCCTGACAATGGATTTGTAAAATCTCGTAGCATCAATGGCACGGAAGAAACATTCTTAAAGTAATCGAAGAAAAAAGAAAAATTACTCCATTTTTTCCTACTCTTTCGCCAACTTAAACTTACGAGTACTTCTGGGATCAGCTAAGGCAGTTGAACCACCCCTACCGGGCCCATCACTGCGTGAGGGCTTACGGCAAACATTTAAATCATCTGACATTGAATATATATCATAATCACGATCTGGTTCAATGTCCACATAATAATCCAAATGATTTATAGGACGATCACAAAGCATACAATTATCTCTGCTACCCGGTGCATAACGATAGCTATAGGTATGACATATAAATGAATCCTGACCCGAACACAAGCGTTCACATTCGGTTAACGAGGGTGTGGAGTACATATGTTTAACGATTTTCTTGTGCAAACGAAAACCTTCGGAAGTTTTGGCCGAACATTCTAAACAAAAAAATAAAATTATTAAAAATCTAAAAAACCCTTAAAAGAAGCTCAATTTTAAATACCATCTGGTCCTGGTCTACGAGTCCACTGATGACGATAATCATGACGATCTCTAAAACCATCATATTTACCATAAGAACCATAGCTAGAGCCAGAATAGGGTATCACGGCATTACTTTCATGAGGGGGAACACCCCGTATACCGCCTCCTTTATGTGGAGCAGGACCCAAATTGGAATAATCAAAATGTACAGGATCTCGTGGTTTATAATGGCTATCAGCTAAACCCCAATAGGCTGTTTGTTTATTGTGACTCCCTCCATAGGAACCACCATAAGAACCCCATTCATTATCGGTGCCTATGAGGTAGGGCACAAATTTACCTGGACCCTTTTTATACGAAGATGGATGATCTCTATCCAAATAATTGTGAGATGGTGGATGAGGTGGGTGGTGGTGGTGGCGGTCCTGGACGATAAGAATCTGGTCCTGTTAAGGCATGAGTATTAGGTCTATAGGGGGTATAATCTGGTCCTGGCCGATAAGGAGGACGATAACGATCATGTTTGGAGCCATCATAACCCGAACTGCTGGGTATACTTTCCCATCGCGAGGGATGACCAGGTCTATAACGATCACCATGAGAAACATCATAACGATCAATAGGATCTAAACCCGAACCACTGCTGCCATAACTGCTGGGCGGAGAATGTTCATAATAACTAGAACCGTGGGAGGAAAATTCATAAGATCCACCACTGCTGCTGCTGCTATGATGTTCATAGGAATAGGGACGGCCGTGTGATTCATATGAAGAGGAGGTGAGAGGAGGTGGTGGAGGTCCTGAGGGTCCCGAGGGATAATGTTCCAATGATGAACTTCCCGCTGGTGGTGGTGGTCTACCATAATAGCTTCCCCCACTACTACTGGGAGGAGAGGGTATTAAGGGATAACGTTCATCTCTGTAGGGTTTCTCACTCCATCCCTGACTGGGTTTATTGTAGTGGGGAGGAGGCGGTGGTAAGGGTAATTTAGTGCTACACTCCTTACACATATTGTACCTACAACTGGGAGGAGCATTACGATCTCTTTCATAATAATCATAATCGGGATGCCTCAATAAATTTGAATCTCTACGATTTGGACTGGAATACAAATCAATTTGTGCCAAAGGGATTTCAATCAACTCACAATCACCCTGACCATGACCCGAAGGATCTAGACGATAATTGAAACCCTCACAGGTAAAACGTTTCTCACGACCACATTCACGCATACACTCTTCAACACGTTCACATGCTATGGTACGTCGCACCCAGTGAGGTGCTATACGTTTGCCCGCCAAAACACGACGAAAACAAGCTTAAAACAAATTAAAGTTAAAAATAGATTTTTTTGGTTGAGAAAAGAGAAGAATAATAAATGATTAAGACATTAATTAAAAACGCATAAGAGAAGGAAGGGGAAACCCCAACAAACACTCTATAGGGGGCAGCTTTAAGTGTTCAGTTTTCAGCTTGAAGTGGAATTAAACATATGTGAGGGAGTTTTTATGCTTTTAAGTTGATTTTAACTTAACGCTTTAATGTTTTTGTTGTTTTTTTCTTATTTTTTTTATTGTTGATTTATTTAAATGTTGTTTTTATGGAAATTCGAAAAACTTTTCTGTTTTGTTTGTAAGAAAATTTTTTATTTAGATTTTTTTTAAGGTTAAAGGTTCAAGGTTTTTGATTTCTTTAACTGGCGATGATTAAGTTAATGAGTTTTAAAAAGATTTATGAGTTAAGAAAATGAGAAAAAAAAATTATAATAAATTTTCATTTAAGAAAAAACTTTAATTTGCAAAATATTTTGACAAAATGGCGCCATTTTTAATTTATTTTATATTATTTGTTATTTTGTTTCTTTTTTTCGTGAATTAAGAATAGTTATTGTTCCCTAAACCTAAATAACAATGGATCTTTATTAAATAAGTTTAAAAATAGAAAAAAATGCCTCAAATAAGCTTTTAAGTCATTATAAGCAAAAATATGCAATTTTAAATGAAATATGCTCAAAATTATGTTCGCTCCTTTTAGGAAGATTGACAAGAACTTATTCCATATAGAGGAATATGTAAGGAGTGAGATCAACAAATGTTTAAAACGTGGTTTTCATTAAAACGTTTACTTCGTCATTGTACCCCCCACAAGTGGTGAAGAGGGTTTAAAAAATTCATCGTTCCATGTGTAACGCTTCATTGGAATCCTTTAAAACCCTATAAAGCATATATATTCTTGTAACAAAGAAAAATCTGAGTCGATTTAGCTTTGTCTGTCTATCTGTCTGTGTGTCTGTTTCTGTGTCCGTTTGTCTGTTGTTGGCATTCTCACCTCCACAATAATCGACTGAGCTCAATAAAATTTAGCCTGAGTTTTTGTTATTGTCCTAAGAAGTTCCCTTTTTAAAACCATTAACATCGGTTTAGCATATTAAAAGATATAGACCGATATCTGAGGCAATTTCTTAATTCAAGAAAAGATCATCTATATGATCAAAATCGCTCCAATGGACAAGAAGTTATAGCCAAACATATAGTAAGTTTAAGACTCTTTGTTGTATTAAAATAATTTATATATATTTTATGCATTTGTGGGTGTAAGTGCGAAACATAATACGTTTACTTCATACACATTTGTGTGGGAGGGTTTTAAAAAAAGAGATGTTATGAAACAGTACCAGGAAAACTGGTCTATTAATAGATATCGTGGTTCAGGAAAAGAAAGGATCCACATGATGTTTTTAAAGCCAAAAAAATAGGAAACATTTTCAAACGAGTCTAAACAAATCCGGTAGGAAAGCAGCCCGGTTAGCTTAGTGATCGAATTATTTGATACAAAGGAAAAAAGTTCCTGACTGAAATGCTGCTAAAAATTTAGGGGCAGAAATTGAAATCAAGTTTCTAAAGAAAATATTCTTGCAACATAATGGATCTTTGTGCAACTTCGTGGTCAAAAATTTCTAGAGGGAATGATAAAGGAAAGTTTAGGATCCTTAAGCAGTCCAAATTTCCGAAAAAGTTCTTAGTATGATAAGCAATATGCAGTTGCGACAAAAAAGGCCAGTTATTTCTTATAACGGTTCCAGCAAATACCGAAATTTACATCAAGAAATTTTTTACAAAAAAGTTTGCTTTCACTCACAAGACTTCATAATGTATCCAAGTATTTGGCAACTTGTCACTATTGTTTAAGTAGCCCTTGAGTGGTACAAGAACAATAATGGAGAGGCAAATCCTCCAAACTGCTTGAAACTAAGACCAGTGGAGACATATTGGGCTCTTGTTGAAACAAGTGTGGCAGATTCTTAATGGAGATGGACTACCTATTCGAGCATTAAAAATAATAATAATAATAATAATAATAATAATAATAATAATAATAATAATAATAATAATAATAATTATTATTATTATTATAATACTATTAAAGCGATAATGGAAGGGATTCCGAAAAAGGTTCAAAATTTCATCACTTGTGATTAAAACTGTAAAAAATAATTTTTTCGCTTGTATGTTAAGAAATTTTCGATCTCACTTCTTCATAGAAGAAAGACATTATTTAAAAATAATACTGAAAACATAACATATGCCTTAAATAAGCTTTTAAAGCTTTTTTAAACAAAAATATGTTCTTATATTTGCATAAAACTTGAAACCGCTTAAGGATCTTTTTTTAAAAAAAAACTTTAATTGTTTCATAACAAAATCTAAGATTTAATTTCAGTCTTTTACTTTTAAATGTCATATTATTTTAACATTTTAAATAATTTTTCTAAAATAAAATATTAAAAATTATTAAATCTCAATAACAACAAATTGCATGTTGCAAGTTAATTATAAAATGAAATGTAAAACTTTTCTAAAATTAAATAAGAAATTTTAAATTATTACAAACTCGGCGAATTAATATGAAGCGGCAAATTAAAGAAACATTTGTATTTTTTTAACACTTAATAGACTCTAAACAAGCTGCTTAAAAATGCGATTTTTTTGGAGGTTAAAAGCGCTTAATTGGCAATATTTTAACATTGACTATGAATTCTTAGGTTTTAATCTTATTTGGGACATTCACATAAGTGTACAGGAACATATTTTACATGAGTGTATCAAAAATTATGTCTATTTTTCAAAAATGCATAATATTACTCGTTTCACACTCTTCGCGGTAAAAGAGCGGTAAAAGTGATGACTACGTTTTTTTTCAAAATTTTCAATTTTGATTTCAAAAAAAATTATTTCTTTCTTAACGAAATTTTGTACATTTATAGTTTTTATATTTATATACTGGATCGGTATGACAAAAAAAATTGATAGAGCTATGTCCGTCCGTCCGTCCGGTTATCGGTTGAAATCAAGTTTATGAGGTCGATCTATAGTTAACATATACGATATGTATATCAAACGATTGGAAAAGCTGTCAAGAATTGTGCTATTGAAATTCAAAAAAATTGGTTCACAAATGGCTCAGATATTAGCAAAAAAACTGAAGGTAGCTCAAACCTAACCTCAAAAAATCTAAAATTTTTCACGGATAGATTTCAATAAATTTAAATGAATCGTACCAATAGTTCCTGAATTATAGGTAAAAATAAATTTTCCTATATTTTGAACCCCCATATGAGACTTATGGACTTGGTTATGCCACTGATTGATTAGATTTTTTCCCGAATTTAATGTTCTTAATTTTTCAAAATCATTCTATTAATTCTAGAAACTTATTTTTTACTTATGGGTCAGATATATTTTTGTGGATTTTTCATAACCTCGAATTATTCTGATGCTCCTGGGGTAGTTACGGACCTAGTCGCCACCCGGAAAAATTACAAAATCTTTTTTCTCGTATTTTTTTAATTTTAAATCGGTTCATAAACAGCCGAATTCTTTATTTTGCTGGTGGTTGTTGTTTGGATTTAGTATTAAAAAACAGTAAGGCAAAGTAATGTTTTCGACTTTTTGAGCGTTCTATTTAAGCTGGAGACATTATTTTAGTATTAGCAGATTGGAAATATTTAGGAGAATTTTTGAGTTGAAAACATCACAGTAATCGATCCATTAGTTTTCGAGTTAAAGACAAAAATGCATTTTCCGATATTTTGAACCTCCCATGGGATAAATTTTGATGCTAATTTTTTTTTTAATTTTCGAAATCGGCCCATAAATAGACGAGTTATTAGTTACTCTCAATTATGTATACTGGTATTCTTTTAGTGAAAGCGAAAACTACTCGTGAATAAAATTTTGGATGCATATTGAGTGCTCTAGAGAATCTGTGTTGACTCATATAAAGGCTACAAGTGATGTTATTATGAAACTCTATTTATAACATGGACTTAACGTTAAAAGTTAAGTTCGTTGCTTAAAAAAATATAAAATTCTATATAAGCAAAGGTGAAGGGTATAGAAAATTCGCCACGGCCGGAAACTATTTATAAAATTAAGTTTTTTTGCTATATATCTATGACCGATATTGGGGTGCACAAAATTCTTTAATCAAAAATTTTAGTTCTGCGATTTGTGAAATTAAGCCGACAATTGGAGTGAAAATAAATCGAATTTGAGAAACTCTGAAAAAGTAGTATAAGGAATCTGATTTATATAAAATATTTTGTGTGAAGCGGCACCTCAATAGCCCCCAGCTAGATTGATTTAAACAGCGAATTTTTTGAAAAAAAAAAAAAAACAAGGTGATAAACTTTGGAAGTTCACCTACCATTTTTCAGACTGAACTCTTTAAAGACAACTCGGAAGCACCTCAGTTCAAGTCGTGCGAAATTTCATTAAAATTTCTCTAAAACTTTAGAATTATATTCAACACCCTCCACCACTACAAATGGTGAAGAGGGTATATAAACTTTGTCATTCCGTATGACCATCTGTTTGTGTGTGTGTCTGTCTCTTTATTCACATGAATTGAGAGAGTTCAATGAAATTTGGCCTGAGTTCCTGTGTTATATTTAAAAATCTTTTATTTATTATATACGTCTGTGAGTCTATGTGTAAGTGCATTTGTGGTAGAGGGTATTGAAGATACGGCATAGCCGAATAAAGCGTTCTTACTTAATTTGATTTTTTTTGGCTCTCGCATTTTGTTAATTGAAAAATATTAAAGCCGATTTATAGGCAAAGCTTTTATGATTTAAAGCTTTTAAAACTTAAAGCTTTATAAAAATTTGTTAATATTAAAATTTAAAATCCATTTTAAATGCAAACATTTTTTTCACTTTCACTTTTAGAGATTTAGTGTGGACTTAATAATATCATACAGACTTATTTAAAGCTTTATAAAAGCTTTTTTTAAAGGATAATTTTTTTAGTCATTTAGTTCATTAATAAAGAATACAATTTATAGTAAAAGCTTTACAAAATTGTAAGCTTTTTTTAATAAAAGCTTTAAAATTGTTGGCATATAATTATTAAATGATGTATTAAGCTTATGAAAGTTTCATTGATTAGTCATTATCCTTTTTGTTGGACAATAATATGATCATAGAATTGGTGTTAAGAGTTTAAAAGCTTTATTTAAAAGTTTTTAATTAACGTAGTCAAATTGTATTATTTTCCTTAAATTAAAAGCTTTAAAGTTTCTTAAGCTTGCGCTTATTAATATTAAAAAGATTTATGAAGTTTAATCCTCATTATGCATTATTTGTGGCTGTTGAAATCAAGTTAACGAAATAACTTTATAAATAGTGAATGACATTAAGCGCTTTTAGATTTGTATAATGAAAGCTTTGCAATTTTTTAAAAATGTTGACTTATTAAAAGGATGAATGTAAAGCTTTTTAAAAGTTTCCTTGAAATGAGAGTAATTGAATCCTTTTCTGCTGGATACTAAAATAATAGAATTATGTAAAGTGTAAAGCTTATTGCATCCTTTTTCTAACACAAACTTTATGCTTGATTTTGAGTCAATTCTCAAATGGTCCTTGGGTAAAGGTGTATGTATACTCCACCCTTCCCCATATATTCAATCTCCGTTCCGTAATGATCCGAGTCACGATCGGCCAAAGATTGTTAACCCAGTGACGGCTGTTTTAATTGAAAGTTTTTTTTTGTCCACAAGAGAGAAAGACCAGACACAATTTACCAGCTTTCTGAGTCTAATAAAAAGCTTTTTAACCTTTTTGTCTGAATATTAAAGTGAAGATTTCAAAAGCTTTTTGATTGATTGATCAATTTTTAGTCCTGTTCGAAATAGCAAACTTTAATGTTGATTAAGAGATTAAAGCTTTCTTGTATCTTTTTAAGCAGGATAATTACATTTCTACTTTATTAATTTTGTTTAAAGTGATATTAAAAATTTAAAAGCTTTTTAAAAGCTTTATTATCCTTTTCTGTAAAGTACACATTATGATTTAACACAAAAAAAGGCTTTAAAGTTAAAATTCAATTATTCAATTATGCTTGAATATAACAAATGGAATTAATGTCTTTTTCTATAATTTTGTTTCTAATTATTACCTTTTGCATCCTCGACTATAATAATTGTACTGCTAATACCGTGTGCTGAATGTGTTGCATTAACAACAACAAAAATGTTGCAAATATTTAATAAAATTAATAAAAATAGAAAAAATTCTAAACACAACCACATTGTGACAAAAACAACTTAAAACTAACTAAAAAGCAACAATTTATTATAAAAATTTATTGAAAAAAAATCACTGAATATTTTGTGAAGATGAATTTTTTTTAAGTTTTTTTGTTGTTGTTTTTGTTTCAAAAATTCAAATCGAAATGAAAATGAAAATAATTTTTTTTCGTTTTTTTTTATTTGAGTATTTTTTGCGGTGACAAATAATGAAAAATTTGTTTATTTGTTGTTGTTGCTGTTGTTGTTGGAATGATGATTTTATTGTTGGTGATTTTATGATGTTTCATAATTAAATGAATTAAATTTTACACAATTACGTAAGCACGCGTTTATTTTAGTTTTGGATTATTTGTGCGATTTTTTTATAATTTTTTTTTTTGAAAATAAAAAAGATTCTTTTGTTTGTTTAAATAAAAAATTAGTTTTAATTTGAATGTCAAATAAATTAAACACTTGATGTCACACGCGGTCAACAGAAACTGCTAAACACGCAAATCTCTTTATTTGGGAGATTTAAGGAGTTTTGAAATTTATTTAAATATTTTTGTTGTTCAAAATGTTGTTGTTGTTGTTTTGAGGTTTTGGTTAAAATGTTTAAAGTTTTTTAGAACTTTTTTTTTTAACACAAACATAATTAAAATGAAAAATCACTGAATTGTTTTAAATACACGAGATGACATCAAATTATGATTTTTTTGTAACAATTTTTTTTATTTTTATTTTTATTAAGGTTATTAGAACATTATTTTGTTAATAATAAAATGCACTTTTTTTCAAAATTGTTGTTGTTGTTAAACAAACGCATCGTTGCATGTTTAAATTATATTAACAACATTTTTGTTATATTTTTTTTTTTTCAAATTTCAAAAAATTTTTTCTAATTTTAGTTTCTTTAAAAAAAAAAACTGATAATATCCTGCTTGTTTATACTTATTTTATGTTATCTTTATAAATTAACTAGAATTCAGAATAATTTTATGTTTCTAATTTGTTTTCCATTTCAACAACTACTGAACGTTTTATTTGAACGCCCACATGGTTTTATATTTTTCACAGCAACTGAAATAAAAAAGCTTTTAGTTCGCGAAAACCATCATCAGAATAATCATGTTAAAAAAAAACCTCATTATTTTAAACAACATCTTCATAATGAGCATTAACTGCCATCATTAACACTTTAATGATGTTCATTATTATCGTTAGAAAAACACATCATTTTGTGAGCTTTTTTTCCAAATGGCTGTTAAATATTGTTCTGTTAGTTGTTTTTAGAGAAAAAACAACAACAACAACAACAAAATGTTCCAACAATAGAAAAAACCTTCAAAATCCTTGTTTTTGTTTGTGTTAAATAAAAGACTTAAACAACATGCGTTTGTAAACAATGTATACTAAGTTTGTTTCTTAAGTCTTTTGTTTTGCTTTTTTTTCACACAAACAAAACAAAAACATTTCTTCTTCACTGACCATTTTACAAAAGCTTGTTGTTATTGTTATATTGTTAAAACATTTTCGGACACGTTACAGCTTCATCTGTCTGTTTTATTTCTTTATTAATTTTCCCTTGTTTGATATCAATTTTTAATACCCTCCACCACCACTAGTGGTGAAGAAGGCATATTAACTTTATCATTCCGTGTGTAACACTGAAAAGACCCCATAATGTATATATATATTTTTTGCATCAAATGAAAATCTAAGCCGTATATCTGTCTGTCCGTCCATATGCCGCACGCTCGAACGACAATAATTGACGGAGCTCAATGAAATTTTCCTTAGTGTTTGTCATAATTCTGAGGAGTCTTTTATTTTCAACCAGCAAAATCGATTGAGTGTATTAAAGATATAGACCGATGTCAAAGGCAACCTCTAAATTGTATGTCTGTCCGCCTGTCTGTTTTTGACACGCTCACATTCTCAATAATTGACGGAGCTCAATGAAATTTTGCCTTAATGTTTGTTTTGGTTCTGAGAAGTTTTTTATATAAAACCATCAAAATCTGTTCAGTGTATTAAAAGATATAGACCGATATCTGATTGAACCTTTAAATTCAAGTAAAGAACTTTCGTAAAATTGTCAATTATAAATCGTCAAATTAGAATGAAATTTTGCTATAATATTAAGTTATATATACTTCATTATAATTATCAAAATCGGTTCAGTTTAAAAAGAAGTTAAAGTCAAAAATATAACTATTTTTATGACTCATTAAGTGCTCTTGCTTTATATGTCTGTTAATTTATGTGTGAGTGTGTATGTGCAAAACATATCATATTTATTTCACACGTATTTGTGATGAAGGGTATTGAAGATTCGGCATTGCCGAATATAGTATTTTTACTTGTTTTGTGTTTTTCTTTTTTTCAAAAATTTGCATTCAAAAATCTGTTATTTTTTTTCTTTTCACAAAAGAAAAAATCTTTAACGCAACACAGGAAATTTATAACAGTTAATGAGGCTTGCGAGTACATTTTATATGCGATGAACTTAACTTTATTTTCTTTAAAAAACAATTTTAATAATTTTGAACATTTTGTAAAAAAAAAAAATGAAAAATAATTTTAATTACTGTTTTTTTTATTAAATAAGCGTAAATGATAAATTATATTTTATTTGAAAACTAAAAATTATTATTATTTTTTTTTTAATTAGTTGTTAATTAAGGGGTCATTAAATTTAATTAACACTTTGTTATTTATTTAAAAACTAAAATTGACAGTTAAATTAGGAAATAGAGATGAAATTGAAAGTACTACAATATTGAAAGTGGTATGACATTAAAATGACGATATCTACATTAATAATTTAATGAATACTTTCACAATCGTATGCAAAATTTTAAAGTAGTTTTAGTCCTGGTACTAGTCCAGATTCTAGTTTAGTTCTAGTCCAGTTTAAAATTAAGTACTTTTAAATTTAGTACTAAATAGTGCAGGTATTTGATCAGGTTCTGCTTTAGACTCCAGTTCAATTTAAGTTAAATTCTAGTTCAATTCAATTCTAGTTCTTCTATTTGTGGTTTTAACTCAGGATCTCAGGATCAGTTCAGGCTTTAGATTTGATTTCATTTCAGATACTAGTTCAGAATCCAGTTCAGAATCAAGTTAAGAATATAGTTCAGAATGTAATTCGGATTTTAGTTCAGAATATAATTCCGATTCTAATTCAGAATATAGTTCGGATACTAGTTCAGAATCCAGTTCAGAATCAAGTTAAGAATATAGTTCAGAATGTAATTCAGATTTTAGTTCAGAATATAATTCCGATTCTAATTCAGAATATAGTTCGGATAATAGTTTAGAATCTAGTTCAGATAGTAGTTCAGAGTCTAATTCAGATTCTAGTTCATAATTCTCTTAGAAAACTAATTGCGATAATAGACCCGTTTTTACTCCATATATAGGATCAGAATCTAGTCCGGATTCTATTACAGATAGTGGTTCAGAGTCTGGTACAGGTTTTTACTAAGAATTTACTTTAGATTAGATTTCAGATTCTTGTTCAAATTCCAATTTAGATTCTTGCACAGATTCTAGCTTAGACTAAATTTTAGACTCTGGTTCAGGTTCTAGCTCAGACACTTTTAGAGATTGTTCCTAAGATTTTTTTAGACTCCATTTCATGTTCTAGTTCAGTATTAATTCCAGTTTGGTTCCATTCTGTTCAGTTCTAATTCAGTTCAAGTTCAGTTTTGTTCAGTTCTAATACAGTTTTAACTCAATTCTAGTTCAGCTTTAGTTGAATTCTACTTCAGTTCTAGATCAGTTCTTGATCAGTTTTAGTTATTTTTTTTCCTAAAAATTATTCAGCCCTTTTTTCTTTGTAGGTGTAGAGGGTATTAAACTCATTTGCCTGACTATTTGCTATTTTTATTATATAATTTTTAGAACATTTTAATTTTTAATTGTTGATATTTTTTTTTATTCTCAAAAATAACTTCAAATTACAAAACCTGAAACAATTAAAATTTAAAAACATTTGTTTTCATTATGAAATAAAAAAAACCTATATTTTCGCTCTATTTGTCATTATCGTCATCATGCGAATTTTTTATGTTCTACATTTATCTGTTTAATTGTTTGTCCATCTGACGGTAGGTCATTCTGTCTGCACCTATTGATATATTGAAAGAATTGTAAACATTCGTACAATTATTAAACGAAAAAAAAAAACAAACAATAAAATATAATTAACAATTGCAATTGTTTGGTTACTTTTGCAATTGATTTGTTAAGTTTATTGGTCATTAAATATAATTCAGTAGTGAATAAATATTTTTATAGTAAAAATGTTTTGTTTAAAATTCAATCATGTTAAAAAAATGTGGAATAAAAGGGACTTAATTAATATTTAATTGAGTTATTTATAGATCATTATGAATTGAAGTAAAACTGAAATAGAACTGAACTAGAAGTGAACTGGAATTGAACTAGAAGTGAACTGGAATTGAACTGGAATTGAACTGGAATTGAACTGGAATTGAACTGGAACTGAAGTAGAACTAGAACTGAACATGAACCTGAACTAGAACTGAACTAGAACTGAACCAAAACTGAACAAGAACTTAACTAGAACTGATCTAGAATTGAACTAGAATTGAACTAGAAGTGAACTAGAACTAAACTAGAACTAGAACTGAACTTGTACCTGAACTAGAACCTGAACTAGAACTGAACTAGAACTAAACTAGAACTAGAACTGAACTTGTACCTGACCTAGAACCTGAACTAGAACTGAACTAGAACTACAACTAAACTAGAACTGAACTAGAACCTGAACTAGAACTGAACTAGAACTAGAACTGAACAAGAACCAGAACTAGAACTGAACAAGAACTGAACTAGAACTAGAATCTGACCTTAAACCTGAAATAGAACCTGAACTAGAATAAAAGTAATACTGCACCATAACTAAACTAGAACTGAATTAGAACTGAACTAGAATTGAACTAGAAGTTCATAATTTTCACAAAAATTCCAAATATTTACAATTAAAAATGTTCACTAAAAGATCACAAAATTTCAATTTTTTCCCAAAATTAAATTTTTTCTTAAAAATTATATTTTTTTTATTAAAAATTTAATTTTTCTATGTAATTAAATTTTTATTTAAAATTTAAAATTAATTAAATTAATTTTTAATTAAAAATTAAGTTTAATTAAATTAAATTAATTAAATTAGTTTTTTTAATAAAAAACAAATTTTTCATTAATAATTTCACTTCTCACTAGAAATTCATTTTCTTTTAAATTTCTCATCAAAAATTAAGTTTTTCACTAAAATTTCAGTTTTTCCAAAAATATCAATTTTTTCCATCAAAAATTAAATTTTTCATTGAAAAATAAATTTTTATTTAAAATTGAAATTTTTTTGTAAAAATATATTTCTTATGAAAAATTCATTTTTTTAATTGAAATTAAATTTTCGTAAAAAATTATTTACTTTAAATTCATTAAAAAGAAACTGAATTTTTAAAGAATTTAATTTTTCATTATTTCAAGTTTTATCTTAATTTTAATATAAATTAGTTCCACTATCCTTAATTGTCATTATCGTCGAAGAAAATCCAAATCAAAACAACTTTTTTTTTATTTGAAACTAAACAATTTAATTATAAAAATAATTTAATAATTAAATAAAATTTAATTTTAAAACATCTGACTAAGTTTTAAATTCTTATTTGATTTATTAAACTTGTTTAAATAGAAAAACCTTAAAAGCGATTTAAAATAACCCACAAGTCATTGAGACCATTGAACTTTTTGAGAAAAACGGAAATACTTTATTCAACACACTAAAAGTCAGATTTTACGCCTAAAATTCTACCCATTTTAAATATAAATACAAAGAAAAAAGAATTAAATGCTTTTTTCCAGTTGTCTTGTATATATTTTGTATGTTTGTGTGTGTTATTGGAGTTAATTAAGTTCACTGGAACTAATTTGACGAAGTTTTCAACTTTAGAAATGAACTTCTTTTGATGAGTTTTTAATAAGCAGTTTTGTTTGTTTCTTTGTTTGTTTTTGTTTTTAATTTTGCGTTTTAGTGGTGACTTGATTCTAGTCTTTTTTCCGAAACTATAAAATGTTCATGCTGAAATTCTAAAGATTATGTCACTGTGTTTATGATGAATTCATAAATTTTCTAACAACAATAATTATGAGGTTTTTGAACCAACGTTACACTTGAGTTCCTTAATTTATCTGAATATAACAATTCCTAGTTAATGTCTTTTTCTCTCTCTCTCGTTTGTTTTCTGGGTTTTCATCATAATTTTATGTTTAACTTTAACTTCATTTTAATCGGCAGTTTTCATTATAATTATGATTTCGGTTTTAAAATCAGATCTTCATCGCTCTTTTATCACCTGCTTTGATAATTTAATATTTCTTAGTTATTTTCCCGCAACAAATCAAATTAAATTTATTTGTCAACTTTAAATTTTTTATGAAAATTTTTTATAAAAAAAAATCGAGTGACAAATATTGAAATTAATGTGGGAGAATTTATTTTATGAAATGTTCACAACTGTAATTTTGGTTTTCTTGATTTCAAATTAGATTAATTCCTGGTCAGTTATAATTAAGTTCTATTTGAGATACTAGTTTAGTTCTACTTAAATTGTAATTTAATTCTAATTCAGTACTTAGTTCAGATACTAGTTAAGATTCTGTTAAATTTTAGTTCAGGTTCCAGTTTGGTTCTAGTTCATGTTCATGTTCTCATTTATGTTCTATTTCTTGTTCTAGTTCAGGTTTTAGTTTTTGGTTTAGTTCAGAGTTTAATGCAAGTTTTAGTTCAGGTTCCAATACAGGTTCTTGTTCAGTTCTAGATCAGCTCAAGTTTAGTTCTATTTCTGTTCACTTCTAGTTCAGGTTTTAGTTCAGGTTCTAATTCAGGTTCTTGTTCAATTCTAGATCAGTTCAAGTTCAGTTCTATTTCAGTTCATTAATAGTTCAGCATCTAGTTTAGGTTCTAGTTCAGGTTCCAGTCCAGTTCTAGCTCAGTTCTAATTCAGTTATCGTTGAGTTCTAGTTCAGGTTCTAGTTCCGTTATAGTTCATGTTCTACTTCAGGTTCTAGTTCAGGTTCTAGTCCAGTTCTAGTTCAGTTCTAGTTCAGTTCTAGTTCAGCTATAGTTCAGTTTATATTTCAGTTCGAGTTCAGTTTTAGTTCACTTTAAGTTGAATTCTAGTTTAGTTCTAAATCAGTTCTAGTCCAGTTCTAGTTCAGTTCTAGTTGAGCTCCAGTTTAGTTCAAGTTCAATTCTAGTTAAGTTCTGTAGCTCTGTTATAAACTTAAATACAAAATATAGTTTAATGTATGAGTGTCATAATGATCATAACATTTTTTTACACAAGTAAGTTTTATTTCCGTATTTTTTTTCTTAATGCATAGTTTTAGGGGCAATTAAATTTTATTTTTAAATAAAATTTTTAATTAAAACAGTAAATTTCAATTAAAAAACCAAAAATTAATTAAATTAATTTAGTATTCAGAAGACATTTGAATTCGTTATTTATTAAAATATTTAAATTTTTAGTTTACGCAATAAGTTTTTATTCATTTTAAGTATTTGCCTTGTTAATTAATTAATTGTATGTTAATTATTTGTATTATTATTAACGGCCAAAGCCATCATTATTTCCAAAGATTCAAAATGTTGCATCCAAAAGATTCAATGTTCTTTTTTTCAATTCTTTCTTAAACATAACCTTTACATGGACGTTGTTGTTTTCAAAAAATAACAAAACGGAAGTGCTAAACAAAATAACAGCAACAACAACAACAGTGTCAGTTAAGATGATGATGAAAATGTTGCAGGTTTTGTTTGATGCCACCTTGATGTATGATTCTTTTGTTAGATTATTTATCAGTTTCTTCTTCGCGTTTTTTGTTGTCTTGCCTTTTTTTGCATTCTTATTTTTGTTGTTAATAGAATTAAACAACAATTTAATTCATATTTAAAATTGTTAATAAATCAAAAAACAAGAAAAGGAAAAAAACTGATGTTAAATGTTTATGTTGCAACATTTAGAATTTGATTGCACAATTATTATTTTTTGTTGTTGTTTTTTTTTTCAGAGAATTTAAGTCAAAATTTTGATGAATGTTTGGCATTAAATATTGATGGTGTGTTCTCTTGATTTCTCGTTTTATAAAGATACGGATATTTGCATTAAAATTATGGAGTTTTTGATTTAAAGCAGCTTTTTTTAAATTTATTAAAAAAAAGATTTAAACTTGTTTGTGGTTACAGAAATTATTACAGAATATTTGCCATAAATTGATTTATCGTATCTATAGAAATGTTGTCTAATTATTAGATTTAATGGAAAAATTTTCTTCTGATATTTACGTATCATAAGTTCTCTTAATATCGTATTTCTCTATAGCGTATTATTGACATTTTCTCTGAATATCAGATTTTATCGAAATGTTTTCTAAATATAAAAAATTTATCGTGGTTTTTTAAATATCGCGTTTATCGAACATTTTTTAAACAATGACGTATTTATTGAAATTTTCTATAAATATCGTAATTTATGAAAATTATCGATAAATATGTATTATATATCATATTTTAAAATATCGTATTTATCCGAAAATTTCTCTAAATATCGTATTAAGCGGAATTTTTCTCTAAATATCGTATTCATCGAAAAAATTTCTACTGAATATCGTATTAATGAATTTTTTTCTAAAATCGTATTAAACGAAAAATTTTCTCTAAATTGTATTTATCGAAAATTTTCTCTAAATACCGTAATTTATCGAACTTTTCTAAATATCGTATTTAGAAAATTTTCTCTAAATATCGTATTTATCGAAAATTTTCTCTAAATATCGTTTTATCGAAAATTTTCTCTAAATATCGTATTTATCGAAAATTTTTCTCTAAATATCGTATTTATCGAAAATTTTCTCTAAATATCGTATTTATCGAAAATTTTCTCTAAATATCGTATTTATCGAAAATTTTCTCTAAATATCGTATTTATCGAAATTTTCTCTAAATATCGTATTTATCGAAAATTTTCTCTAAATTCGTATTTATCGAAAATTTTCTCTAAATATCGTATTTATCGAAAATTTTCTCTAAATATCGTATTATCGAAAATTTTCTCTAAATCTCGTATTTATCGAAAATTTTCTCTAAATCTCGTATTTATCGAAAATTTCTCTAAATCTCGTATTTATCGAAAATTTTCTCTAAATCTCGTATTTATCGAAAATTTTCTCTAAATCTCGTATTTATCGAAAATTTTCTCTAAATCTCGTATTTATCGAAAATTTTCTCTAAATGTCGTATTTATCGAAAATTTTCTCTAAATCTCGTATTTATCGAAAATTTTCTCTAAATCTCGTATTTATCGAAAATTTTCTCTAAATCTCGTATTAATCGAAAATTTTCTCTAAATCTCGTATTTATCGAACATTTTATTAATACTCGTATTTATCGATAATTTTCTATAAATATCGTATTTATTCGAAAAATTTTCTTCATAAAATCTCGTATTTTATCGAACAATATTCTCTAAATCTCGTAATTAAACGAAAATTTTCTCTAAATCGTCGTATTTATCGAAAATTTTCTCTAAAATCCGTATTTATCAGAAAATTTTCTCTAAATTCCGTATTTATCGAAAATTTTCATCTAAATATTCATATTTATCGAAAATTTTCTCTAAATCTCTATTTATCCGAAAATTTTCTCTATATCCGTATTTATCGAAAATTTTCTCTAAATCTCGTATTTATCCGACAGTTTTCTCTAAAATATCGGTATTATCGAATTTTCTCTAAATCTCGTATTAAAATTTTCTCTAAATATGATTATCGAAATTTTCTTAATATCGTATTTATCGAAAATTTTCTATAAATATCGTATTATCGAAAATTTTCTATAAATATCGTATTTATCGAAAATTTTCTATAAATATCGTATTTATCGAAAATTTCTATAAATATCGTATTTATCGAAAATTTTCTATAAATATCGTATTTATCGAAAATTTTCTATAAATATCGTATTTATCGAAATTTTCTATAAATATCGTATTTATCGAAAATTTTCTATAATATCGTATTTATCGAAAATTTTCTATAAATATCGTATTTATCGAAAATTTTCTATAAATATCGTATTTATCGAAAATTTTCTATAAATATCGTATTATCGAAAATTTTCTATAAATATCGTATTTATCGAAAATTTTCTATAAATATCGTATTTATCGAAAATTTTCTATAAATATCGTATTTATCGAAAATTTTCTATAAATATCGTATTATCGAAAATTTTCTATAAATATCGTATTTATCGAAAATTTTCTATAAATATCGTATTTATCGAAAATTTTCTATAAATATCGTATTTATCGAAAATTTTCTATAAATATCGTATTTATCGAAAATTTTCTATAAATATCGTATTTATCGAAAATTTTCTATAAATATCGTATTTATCGAAAATTTTCTATAAATATCGTATTTATCGAAAATTTTCTATAAATATCGTATTTATCGAAAATTTTCTATAAATATCGTATTTATCGAAAATTTTCTATAAATATCGTATTTATCGAAAATTTTCTATAAATATCGTATTTATCGAAAATTTTCTATAAATATCGTATTTATCGAAAATTTTCTATAAATATCGTATTTATCGAAAATTTTCTATAAATATCGTATTTATCGAAAATTTTCTATAATATCGTATTATCGAAAATTTTCTATAAATATCGTATTTATCGAAAATTTTCTATAAATATCGTATTTATCGAAAATTTTCTATAAATATCGTATTTATCGAAAATTTCTATAAATATCGTATTTATCGAAAATTTCTATAAATATCGTATTATCGAAATTTTCTATAAATATCGTATTTATCGAAAATTTTCTATAAATATCGTATTTATCGAAAATTTTCTATAAATATCGTATTTATCGAAAATTTTCTATAAATATCGTATTTATCGAAATTTTCTATAAATATCGTATTTATCGAAAATTTTCTATAAATATCGTATTTATCGAAAATTTTCTAAATATGTATTATCGAAATTTCTAATATCGTATTTATCGAAAATTTTCTATAAATATCGTATTTATCGAAATTTTCTATAAATATCGTATTTATCGAAAATTTTCTATAAATATCGTATTTATCGAAAATTTTCTATAAATATCGTATTTATCGAAAATTTTCTATAAATATCGTATTTATCGAAAATTTTCTATAAATATCGTATTTATCGAAAATTTTCTATAATATCGTATTTATCGAAAATTTTCTATAAATATCGTATTTATCGAAAATTTCCCCTAAATATCATATTTATCGAAAATTTTCTCTAAATATCGTATTTATCGAAAATTTTCTCTAAATATCGTATTTATCGTACTTATCGAAAATTTTCTCCAAATATCGTATTTATCGAGAATTTTCTCTAAATATCGTATTTATTGAAAATTTTTTCTGAATAAATTTTTACTTCCGTTTCCTTCATATTAAAATAAAAAGTGTAAATTATGTTAACAACATACCTTTGCAGTTTGTGTCTCTGCTAAGCTTTAAATAAATAAAAACAAAAGTAAAAAATAAAGAAAACTCACTCACATAAAAATGTCGGTTTCTTTTTAACGTTTTATTTTTTTATCAAAAACTAACACATTTTTTTATTTTCTGTTATTTTATTTCTCTGCTTTTAGTAACTTTACATTTTATTATATATTTTTTAGTTTTATTTTTTCTAGTCACTTTTTCTTTAAGAAACTTTATTCCACAAAACTTTTCTAATTTCTTATTATAACATTACTATTTACTTTTCTTCTCTTTTTTGTTCTTTTTAACTGCACTTGCACTTATTCACTCAAACACACAATAACAACAAACACTCGTTGTCAACAAAATGAAAAAAACGAACGGTAAAATAAAAAAACAACATGAGGAACTCGCATTTTAGGCAATTTCATATGAACTTTAAACATATTTTTTCGATATTTCTCGATAACTTTTTGAGAAAAATTTTACACAGAAATATTTATTAACATTTTAATTATAAATTTATGGAAAAATATTTTCACTTTCTTAATTATTTCCACATTAAAACAATGATTTTCTGAAGACATTCTAAGGAGAACAACCGTACCGAATGAAAATTGCGCGAGAACTAAAAAAGTTGACAGAAGAAACAAAGAGAGAAAAAGAGCAAAGTACTAAAAAAGGAAATAGAATGAATATGCGTAAAAGCTTTAGGCACAATTAAGTAATAAAAACAAAAGTGAGAAATTATTTAATTTCAAAAGGACTTTAAAAAAACTATTGAAAACAAATTTTTGATAAATATGAAATTTAGATAAAATATTCCGTATAGACGATGTTGAGATAAAATTTCCTAAAAATGTAGTATTTAGAAAAAAATTTAATAAATACGATATTTGAAATATTTTTATTTACAGAATATATATTTTTATTTTATTTATCGAAAAGTTTGTCTAAATATTCGATTTATGGATTTTTTTTTAAATTTTGAATCTATCGAAAATTTTCTCTAAATATCGGATTTATGGACAAATTTCTCCAAATATCGAATTTATCAAAAAATGTCTCCAAATATCGAATTATTGAAAATTTTCTCTAAATATCGTAGCAATCGAAAATTTTCTTTTAATATCGGATTTATGAAAAGTTTTCATATTAGATTTATCGAAAATTCTTATATCGAATTAATGAAAAAATGTTTTCAAATATCGAATTATTGAAAATTTTCTCTATTGAAAAATTTATTTAAATATCGGATTTATCGAAAATTTCCTCTAAATATCGGATTTATCGAAAATTTCCTCTAAATATCGGATTTATCGAAAATTTCCTCTAAATATCGGATTTATCGAAAATTTCCCCCAAATATCGGATTTATCGAAAATTTCCTCTAAATATCGGATTTATCGAAAATTTCCTCTAAATATCGGATTTATCGAAAATTTCCTCTAAATATCGGATTTATCGAAAATTTCCTCTAAATATCGGATTTATCGAAAATTTCCTCTAAATATCGGATTTATCGAAAATTTCCTCTAAATATCGGATTTATCGAAAATTTCCTCTAAATATCGGATTTATCGAACATTTCCTCTAAATATCGGATTTATCGAAAATTTCCTCTAAATATCGGATTTATCGAAAATTTCCTCTAAATATCGGATTTATCGAAAATTTCCTCTAAATATCGGATTTATCGAAAATTTCCCCCAAATATCGGATTTATCGAAAATTTCCTCTAAATATCGGATTTATCGAAAATTTCCTCTAAATATCGGATTTATCGAAAATTTCCTCTAAATATCGGATTTATCGAAAATTTCCTCTAAATATCGGATTTATCGAAAATTTCCTCTAAATATCGGATTTATCGAAAATTTCCTCTAAATATCGGATTTATCGAAATTTCCTCTAAATATCGTGATTTTAATCGATAAAATTTTCTCTAAATATCGGATTGATCGAAATTTTTTTTAAATAAAATGTATTAAATGTTTTTATTTATATCAAATTTATCTGAATGTTTTTTAAATTAAAATTCCTTCGAAATTAAATAATTTTCTCTTTTCCTTTTCTTAACTTTATTGCACTTGAAGCTTTTACGCATATTCATTCTATTTGCTCTTTTAGTACTTTGCTCTTTTTCTCTCTTTGTTTCTTCTGTCAACTTTTTTAGTTCTCGCGCAATTTTCATTCGGTACGGTTGTTCTCCTTAGAATGTCTTCAGAAAATCATTGTTTTAATGTGGAAATAATTAAGAAAGTGAAAATATTTTTCCATAAATTTATAATTAAAATGTTAATAAATATTTCTGTGTAAAATTTTTCTCAAAAAGTTATCGAGAAATTTCGAAAAAAAGTGTTTAAAGTTCATATGAAATTGCCTAAAATGCGAGTTCCTCATGTTGCTTTCTTATGTTACCGTTCGTTTTTCGTTTTGTTGACAACGAGTGTTTGTTGTTATTGTGTGTTTGAGTGCAGTTAATAAAAAAGAAATAAAGGAAGAGTAAATATAAAATTGAGAAAAGCAATAATGAGAAATTATAATTTCATTATGGGAGAAGGTTTCTTTAAGGAAAAAAGTATTAAATGAAAAAAGTGTTTAGAAATGTGTAAAGAAAAAGTAAAGGAAAAGAAAAAGAGTAATAAAATTAAAGAAAATATAAAAAGTGTTAGTGATTTGTATAAAAATAATATTTAAGAAATCCTCAAAAGAACCCGGCAATTTTGTTTATATGGGTGAGTTGTTGTTGTTTATTACGTTTGTTTAATTTTAGTTAAACTTTAGCAGAGACACAAACAATTAAGGTCTCTTGTTAACACAATTTACATTCTTTTGTACAAATACTAAAGGAAACGGATATAAAAAATAATTTTGATTAAAATTTAAAAAAATCTGTTTATTTTAATTTAATTCTTTATTTAAAGAATTTTTGAATACAAAAATAATCTGTTTTATTGAAAGTTTTCCATTAATATTGATATTGAAAAGAGTGTCTTTATATTAAAATAATCAAATAATCAAATTTATTAAAAATTTTTATAAAAATAAAATTTATCTATAATTGGAATATTTCAAAAAAGTGAAAATATCAAATCAATTAAATACATTTTAGATTTATTTAATATCGAGTTTCTGAAAAAATGTGTCTAAATAGCGGTTTATCGGAAAATGTTCTCTAAATACCGTATTTATTAAAATTTTATCTAAATATCGGATTTATCGAAAATTTTCTCTAAATATCGGATTTATCGAAAATTTTCTCTAAATATCGTATTTATCGAAAATTTTCTCTAAATATCGTATTTATCAATAATATTTTCTCTAAATATCGTATTTATCAATAATATTTTCTCTAAATATCGTATTTATCAATAATATTTTCTCTAAATATCGTATTTATCAATAATATTTTCTCTAAATATCGTATTTATCAATAATATTTTCTCTAAATATCGTATTTATCGAAAATTTTCTCTAAATATCGTATTTATCAATAATATTTTCTCTAAATATCGTATTTATCAATAATATTTTCTCTAAATATCGTATTTATCAATAATATTTTCTCTAAATATCGTATTTATCAGTAATATTTTCTCTAAATATCGTATTTATCAATAATATTTTCTCTAAATATCGTATTTATCAATAATATTTTCTCTAAATATCGTATTTATCAATAATATTTTCTCTAAATATCGTATTTATCAATAATATTTTCTCTAAATATCGTATTTATCAATAATATTTTCTCTAAATATCGTATTTATCAATAATATTTTCTCTAAATATCGTATTTATCAATAATATTTTCTCTAAATATCGTATTTATCAATAATATTTCTCTTAATATCGTATTTATCGAAAATTTTCTCTTAATATCGTATTTATCGAAAATTTTCTCTAAATATCGTATTTATCAATAATATTTTTTAAATATCAAATTTATCGCATAATTTCTCTAAATATAATTTTAATGGAAAAACGTCTTTTAATTATGTTTGAAAAATGTCTCTAAATATTTGATTTATCCAAAAAAAGTCTTCAAATGAGATATTTATCAAAAAATGTGTTTAAATATCTGATAAATTTAACAATTTTTTAGAAATATCGTGTTTATCGATAATTATTTCTAAATTTCAAATTTATTGAAAATTGTCTATAAATATCGAATTTACTTTAAATATAAATATTGAATTTATCGAATTTCCCATGTGAAAATTTTATCGAAAAAATTAAGTTTTCGATAAATTTTCATAGTTCCCTATTTCTAGTACTCTATTCCGAAGTGAAGCGTATACCAGTAGGGTGTTCAATTTATATAGTCCTTTAGTTTTTATAATTTTCCAGAAATAAAAAGCTTTTTTTTAATAAATTATAAAGCTTAATTTTCAAAGCAAATATTTTTACAGCTTTAAGCTTTTATCCCCTCCTTTCTGCGCTCCTAAATATTCATTATTATATCCAAGAAAGAAAAACTTACCCTTCATGGGTCCACGATTATAATCTGGTCTATCATTATCATCATAAGCACCAGGACGTTCTTAAATTAGAAACAGAATAATTTAATTTCCAAAAAATAACTTAAAAAAGCTTGTTAAAGCTTCTCGACTTACTTTTATTTCCTGTTAAATAATCATCTGGATTAAAATAAGTATTAATTTGTTTGTCATCATTATAACCACCTGGTCTGGGAGCTGCGGTGCCATTTCTTCGCATATAATTGTTATCATAAGTATTACCACCATTAGGGCCATAAGTAGAAGGTCTGGCTGTCCCTTCTGGGGCATCAGGTCTATTTGTAAAATCTATAAAATCTCCCGGACGTTGTGATGACGGTCTAGGAGGTGGTCCATAAGGAGGAGGAGAAGAAGTATGAGAGCTTTCTGGTCTCGGCTCATAAGAAGGTGCCGTATTATGATTCTCATTAGGTCTACTGCCATAAGGTGGTGGTGGTGGTGGTGGTTGAGGATCATTATTAGGTCTGGGCCCATAAGGAGGTGAGGAATCTTGATTTGGTCTAGGGTAATTAGATGAAGTTGCTACAGGTGTATCATAACCAGAAGGTCTTAAAGGATCTCTATCACGATAATCATTATCATATGTAGAAAGTCTATTAGGATCTCTATTACTATCCCGATTATCATAGCCCGAAGGTCTTAAGGGATCTCTTTCCATATTAGGAGGCCTTTGCGAATTTGAAGAATAACCAGAATCTTGAGGTTTCATGGTGCTGGGATTATAAGATTCTGGTTGGCCATAACTATAACCATTACCATAACCCAAACCAAAGATGGGTTTGGGAGGACCAGTATAGTGAGTAGAAGAAGAAGGTCTTACATTACTATCATATGAAGTGGGTCTGTAACGATCTTCTACCTCTGGAGCATTGGCAGCATAACCTCCTGGTATATATACTTCTTGATTGGGAGCTGGATAATTGGGTTCATATAAAGTGGGGAATTTGTAGAGAGGATAAACATCATGAGAGAAATACAAACGATCACCATTATTACTAGGTGGAGTAGAGGGTATATTTTGGGTACTAGGCTCATAGGTGGTGGGGGTCCCTGTGTATAAATTGTGGTAGGATTATCATAACTGGCAGTGGGTGGTACATATCTGGTAGTTTCCTCTTCCAAAGTGGTCATAACTGAAGGACTGGGATCTACTAATAAAATTGGAGTATCCTCTGAAGGTCTTGTGGGCAGTAGGACTGGTGTTGTGGGCGGAAAACTTGAACCATAACCATTAGTTTGCTCTAAATTATCCGATTGATCTTGTTGATTGTTATCTGACAAATCAAAACAATTTGTTTTTCTGGCGTACAAATCAAAATCTGGATCAAATATTACGCCATTGGGACGAGAACCCACTTTGTATTTCTCTTTTGATAGCTGACAAGTGCCATTTCCACGTCGATGCACTCTTTAAGAAGAAACAAAGAGGGGAATTAGTTAATCTTTAGTTATGCAAAAATGATCAGTGAAAAACTTACCCAAATGATATTGATTGACATTTGTCACCTTCTTGTAAACATTTGTCTTTGCACATGCGCAACGAGTTGGTGTCTTCTGTTTTAAATGTCTTCTCAAATGGTATCATCGCCTCCAAAGCTACACGTTCAAAACAATCTATAATAAAGAGCATGCAAGTGAAAAAGAAATCATTAAATAAGATATTTAAGTGAAACATTTTTGTTTTGTTTTTTTGCGAAATGAAATTAAAAGTATTTAAAACGTTGTTAAGGAAATTATGTAACTCTAAAAGAGGTCATTTAAGAAAATCACTTAATCACTTTATTTAAATTGTATGAAATGAGTTGTATTCAATTTAAACATTTTTCCTATTTTGCAATTTAGGGCTGATGAAATTTGAGTGACAGATCATTTTCAATGAAATGGAAAACAAGTTAAATTGTTTAGTTTCTCTTATTTAGTTAAATTTTCAAATTAAGCAACAATTTAAAAAGGATTTTAATTAAGTTTAGTGTGAACAAAATTTTGAATTGGATTATTGGTCATTTAACGAAAAATAATATTACATCACTTGTATTTGTGATCGTGTGATCTGTAAACAATTAGAAAATCATGTTCTATTTTTGACCATAATTAATTCAAAAGAAAACAAATTTTTTCTCCATAAATATAAATCAAAATTATAATATAAGATCACTGATCATATTATCATATTCACAGTTTCATCAAAAGATTGAGAAGTCACAGGAAGATCAGCAAGTCTTGATTATTAAAATAGTTTGAGCACTACTTTACAAAAGCCAGTAAAGAATCGCGGTATTTAAAGTTTTGCTCCCATTCCAAATGATCGAATCTAATTCATTTGTCGATTTTATGTTCTCTTTATAAAATAACAAAACAAATTTATAGATCTTCAATCTCATTGGTCTTGCTATGTGATTAGGATCTTGTTTCATACTGTGCTTTCATAATTACGGTTATCATGCATGTTTCCACATGATCTAAATTATCTTACGGGATCAGTAATTCTTATTTTATAGCGATCACTTTTATTCAAAAATAATAGTTCTTCTTGGTAACTAAGGCTTTCATGGTCTTTTTCTGGGATCACATTTAAAACTTCTGATCTCCAGTTCTATTAATTATTTTTTTTTATTTTAGGTTCCGCTCAGGTTCTATTTAAGACTGCAGTTCTAATTAAAGTTTCTTCTTTAAGTTCTAAATCAGCTCTTTGTTTAGTTTTTGTTTAAGTTCTACTTTAGGTTCAAGTTCAAGTTCAGAATATAATATAGATGCCATTTCAGGATCTTATTAAGATTCTAGTTCAGGTTCTTTTTCAGGTTCTAGTTCCAATTCGAGTTTAAAATCTTCTTCAGATTTTAGTATATATTCTAGTTCTAATTCTTATTCCAATTGAGATTCTGATTCCAGTTCAGTTGTAGTTTAAATTCGAGTTCAAATTCAAGTTCAGAATTTTGTTTTGATTTTTATTCTGGATCTAGTTGAAAATCTAGTTCAGAATTCAATTCAGATTTCAGTTCATGTTCATTTTTAATTCAGTTTTAGTAAATGTTCTAGTTTTCTTCAGATTCTAGCTTAAGTTCAGTTCTAGTTAAGTTTTAGTTCATTTCTAGTTCAGTTTTAGTTCAGTTCTAGTTCAGTTTTAGTTCAGTTCTAGTTCAGTTTTAGTTCAGTTCTAGTTCAGTTTTAGTTCAGTTCTAGTTCAGTTTTAGTTCAGTTCTAGTTAAGTTCTAGTTTAGTTTTAGTTAAGTTCCAGTTAAGTTTTAGTTTATTTCTAGTTCAGTTTTAGTTCAGTTCTAGTTAAGTTCTAGTTAAGTTTTAGTTCAGTTCTAGTTCAGTTCTAGTTAAGTTTTAGTTCAGTTCTAGTTCAGATTAAGTTCAGTTCTAGTTAAGTTCTAGTTAAGTTTTAGTTCATTTCTAGTTCAGTTCTAGTTAAGTTCTAGTTTAGTTTTAGTTAAGTTCCAGTTAAGTTTTAGTTTATTTCTAGTTCAGTTTAGTTCAGTTCTAGTTAAGTTCTAGTTAAGTTTTAGTTCAGTTCTAGTTAAGTTTTAGTTCAGTTTTAGTTAAGTTCTTGTTAAGTTTTAGTTCAGTTCTAGTTCAGATTAAGTTCAGTTCTAGTTAAGTTCTAGTTAAGTTTTAGTTCATTTCTAGTTCAGTTCAAGTTAAGTTTTAGTTCATTTCTAGTTCAGTTTTAGTTCAGTTCTAGTTAAGTTCTAGTTTAGTTTTAGTTAAGTTCCAGTTCAGTTCTAATTCGTTTTAGTTCAGTTTAAGTTAAGTTCTAGTTAAGTTCTTCTTCAGATTAAGTTCAGTTTTAGTTCTAGTCCAGTTCTTGTTCAGTTCTAGTTAAGTTCTGGTTCATTTCAGTTCAGTTTTAGTTTAGATTCTAGTTCAGTTTTCAATACAGTTTCCATTTTAGTTTCTAGTTCAGGTTCTTGTTCAGACTTAAATTCAGTTCTGGTTCAGTTTTTTTATTCAGTTCTGGTTAAGTTTCTATTTAAGTTCTAGTTCATATTCTAATCGAGCTTTTAATTAGTTTATTATAATTCTTTAGTTAATTCAGATCGTGAACTTCATTTGATTTTAGTTTATGATAACGTGTTTTTGCGCTTTTAAAGTTTTCGTGAAATCTCTTTTGATTGGTTTGAAGGACCATTATCGTCTTCTATATTTATACTTAAAATATCCGGAAAAGGCCACTACTTTGAAATTTCTTTCAAAATTCTGTTTAAAATACAAAGTTTTTCTTTGCAGCAAAATTAAAGTTATTTTTACTTTACAACCTTAATAATAGTTTTCTTTTAGTGTTTTCTTAATTTTGAACCTTGATTATTCCAAATAAAACCATAAATCAGTTAAATAGCTTGTAAATGTGTTAAATATTTAAATGTTAAATAGAAAAATGCAAGAAAAAACTATAATTAAATTTACATATAATTAACTTTTTAGGCAAAATTTGGAAAAAATACACAATGAAAAATGTGCAAAAAATCATGTAAATTTGAAATAAAACTAAATTTAAGAAGTCATATGATAAACACAACCAAACGTTTTTTGAGGTTAAATAAATGTAAACAATAACAGAAATTATGAACAGAGATGGAAAATTAAAATAAAAATGTTAAAACAATTTTAAAATTTGTTTGAAAAGGGTTTTCACAGAGAAAGAACTTTAAATGGAGATTATTTAATTAAGGAAATAAATTTTAGCTTTTGTTTTTAAACCAAACAATTAAAAATTAGTTATTAATAATTTTAAATAATAAATTTAACAAATTTTTAATATTTTCAATAAAATATGCTGGCAACACTGAAAACCCCTCTGAATAATTCCACCACAAATACTACAATTTCTGGTGCATGACGGTTTTAATATTAAACTCTGTTTCATAGACAAATTTATGTTTTTTTTTCAGATTCAGAAGTCGAAAAAAATAATAATTTTCATTTTTTGTTATTTTTGTTAAAAATGACAAATTTCATTGAATTTATGGACAAAAACAATTTTTGCCAAACAAATTTGAGCGAAAGAACTTTTTTTCAAAACTCTAGTCTTTGACAAGTGTCAGAGTGACATGTGGACAAATGTCCTTTACAAAATCATAAAAAAGTACTGACAATAATTATAGTCAAATTTTATGTTTTAACTAAAATTAAATCTATTAATTAACATAACAATTGTTTAACAAAAACAACAAAAGTTTATAGTTTTTAATTAAAACAACAACAACAATTGTTATGATTTTTGTCATAATTAAAAATAAATTTGAATTTATTAAAATTTCTTTATTTATAAAATACAACGCTAATAAAAGAAAGAGTGATAAACAATAGAAAATCACTTTATTTATTGTTTGAACTTTTTGCAAAGGTCACGATTTCAAATAAAACTTTAATTAAATTTTAATATTTTCCAACATTTTAATTCTTTTATTTTAATTTCATACTAAATAAAAAAGAGAAAAATCATGAAGGTCACTCTAATTAGTGATTCATATTAATGATTTTAAAATCTCTTAATTCTGCGTAATATTTACAAAATAGCGATAATTTCAACTTAATCACTAAATAAGCTTAAATTCTTAGCTGGAGGCTTATTTAAGGAACTAGAGCCAATTTTAGTTTAATTTTGGAAAATTTCAAAAGTGATCACAAATAAAGCTTAGATTCTTGATTAAGGGCTTATTTAAGGAACTAGAGCCAATTTTAGTTTATTTTTTGAAAATTTAAAAGTGATCACAAATAAAGCTTCGATTTTTGATTAAGGGCTTATTTAAGGAACTAGAGCCAATTTTGTTTAATTTTTGAAAATTTAAAAGTGATCACAAATAAAGCTTAGATTCTTGATTAAGGCTTATTTAAGGAACTCAAGCCATTTTTAGTTTAATTTTGCAAAATTTCAAAAGTGATCACAAATTAATGCTTAGAATCTTGATTAAGGGCTTATTTAAGGAACTAGAGCCAATTTTAGTTTAATTTTTGAAAATTTAAAAAGTGATCACAAATAAAGCTTAGATTCTTGATTAAAGGCTTATTTAAGGAACTAGAGCCAATTTTAGTTTAATTTTTGAAAATTTAAAAAGTGATCACAAATTAAGCTTAGATTCTTGATTAAGGCTTATTTAAGGAACTAAAGCCATTTTTAGTTTAATTTTGCAAAATTTAAAAAGTGATCACAAATTAATGCTTATAATCTTGATTAAAGGCTTATTTAAGGACTAGAGCCAATTTTAGTTTAATTTTGAAAATTTTAAAAAAGTGAATCACAAATTATGCTTAGATTCTTGATAAGGCTTATTTAAATGGAACTAGAGCCAATTTTAGTTTAATTTTAAAAATTTAAAAAGTGATCAGCAAATAAAAGCTTAGATTCGTGATTGGAGGCCTTATTTAAGGAACTAGAGCCATTTTTAGTTTTATTTTGAAAATTTCAAAAGTGATCACAGATAACAGCTTAGATCTTGATTGGAGGCTTATTTATAGGAACTAGATGCCATTTTAACTTTATTTTTTGAAAAATTTCAAAAAGTGATCACAAATTATTGCTTAGATTCTTGGATTGGAGCTTATTTAAGGAAGCTGAGAGCCAATTTAAGTTTATTTTTTTTAAATTTTAAAAGTGATCACAAATAAAGCTTAGATTCTTGATTAAAGGCTTATTTAAGGAACTAGAGCCAATTTTAGTTTATTTTTTGAAAATTTAAAAGTGATCACAAATAAAGCTTAGATTCTTGATTGGAAGGCTTATTTAAGGAACTAGAGCCAATTTTAGTTTAATTTTTGAAAAATTTCAAAAGTGATCACAATAAAGCTTAGATTTTGATTAAGGGCTTATTTAAGGAACTAGAGCCAATTTTTTTTAATTTTGCAAAATTTTAAAAGGATCACAAATATGCTTAGATCTTGATTAAAGGCTTATTTAAGGAACTAGAGCCAATTTTAGTTTATTTTTTAAAATTTCAAAAGTGATCACAGATAAAGCTTAGATTCTTGATTGGAGGCTTATTTAAGGAACTAGAGCCAATTTTAGTTTATTTTTTGAAAATTTCAAAAGTGATCACAAATTATGCTTAGATTCTTGATTAAAGGCTTATTTAAGGAACTAGAGCCAATTTAGTTTAATTTTGAAAATTTTAAAAGTGATCACAATAAAGCTTAGATTCGTTGATTGGAGGCTTATTTAAGGAACTAGAGCCAATTTTAGTTTAATTTTTTAAAATTTCAAAAGTGATCACAAATAAAGCTTAGATTTCTTGATTGGAGGCTTATTTAAGGAACTAGAGCCAATTTTAGTTTAATTTTTGAAAATTTCAAAAGTGATCACAGATTAAAGCTTAGATTCTTGATTGGAGGCTTATTTAGGAACTAGAGCCATTTTTAGTTTAATTTTGAAAATTTCAAAAGTGATCACAATAAAGCTTAGATTCGTGATTGGAAGGCTTATTTAAGGAACTAGAGCCAATTTTAGTTTATTTTTTTAAAATTTTAAAAGTGATCACAGATAAAGCTTTAGATTCTTGATTGGAGGCTTATTTAAGGAACTAGAGCCAATTTTAGTTTATTTTTTGAAAATTTTAAAAGTGATCACAAATTATGCTTTAGATTCTTGATTAAAGGGCTTATTTAAGGAACTAGAGCCAATTTTAGTTTAATTTTTGAAAAATTTAAAAAGTGATCACAAATAAAGCTTAGATTTTGATTGGAGGCTTATTTTAAGGAACTAGAGCCAATTTTAGTTTAATTTTTGAAAATTTCAAAAGTGATCACAAATAAAGCTTAGATTTTGATTAAGCCTTATTTAAGGAACTAGAGCCAATTTTGTTTAATTTTTGAAATTTAAAAGGTGATCACAATAAAGCTTAGAATTCTTGATTAAAGGCTTATTAAGGAACTAGAGCCAATTTTAGTTTTAATTTTTGAAAATTTCAAAAGTGATCACAAATTATGGCTTGAGATTCTTGATTAAGGGGCTTTAATTTAGAGGAACTAGAGGCCAATTCTTGAGTTTAATTTTGGGAGAATTTAAAAGTGATCACAAATGAAGCTTAGATTTTGATTGGAGGGCTTATTTGAAGGAACTAGAGCCAGATTTTTAGTTTTAATTTTTGAAAATTTTAAAAGTGATCACAAATTATGCTTAGATTTTTGATTAAGGGCTTATTTAAGGAACTAAAGCCATTTTTTTTTAATTTTGCAAAATTTCAAAAGGATCACAAATTATGCTTATAATCTTGATTAAAGGCTTATTTAAGGAACTAGAGCCAATTTTTGTTTAATTTTTGAAAATTTCAAAAGTGATCACACATAAAGCTTAGATTCTTGATTAAAGGCTTATTTAAGGAACTAGAGGCCAATTTAGTTTAATTTTGAAAATTAAAAGTGATCACAAAATTATGCTGTAGATCTTTGGATTAAAGGGCCTTATTTAAGAATTAGAGCCAATTTTTAGTTTAATTTTGAAAATGTTTTAAAAGTGATCACAAAATAAAGGTAGATTCGTGATTGGAGCTTATTTAGGAACTAGAGCCAATTTTAGTTTAATTTTTGAAATTTTAAAAGTGATCCACAGATAAAGCTTAGATTCGTGATTGGAGGCCTTATTTGAAGGGAACTAGAGCCAATTTTAGTTTAATTTTTAAAAATTTTAAAAGTGATCACAAAAAAAGCTTTAGATTCCATTGGAGGCTTATTTAAGGAACTAGAGCCAATTTTAGTTTAATTTTTTGAAAATTTTAAAAGTGATCACAATAATGCTTAGATTCTTGATTGGAGGCTTATTTTAGAACTAGAGCCATTTTTAGTTTATTTTTGAAAATTTCAAAAGTGATCACAAAAAGCTTAGATTCTTGATTGAGGGCTTATTTAAGGAACTAGAGCCAATTTTACTTTATTTTTTGAAAATTTCAAAAGGTGATCACAATTATGCTTAGATTCTTGATTGGAGGCTTATTTAAGGAACTAGAGCCAATTTTAGTTTATTTTTTTTAAATTTAAAAGTGATCACAAATAAAGCTTAGATTCGTGATTGGAGCTTATTTAAGGAACTAGAGCCAATTTTAGTTTATTTTTTTAAAATTTAAAAGTGATCACAAATAAAGCTTAGATTCGTGATTGGAGGCTTATTAAGAACTAGAGCCAATTTTAGTTTAATTTTTGAAAATTTTCAAAAGTGATCACACATAAAGCTTAGATTCTTGATTAAAGGCTTATTTAAGGAACCTAGAGCCAATTTAGTTTAATTTTTGAAAATTTTAAAAGTGATCACAAATAATTAAGGAACTAGAGCCAATTTAGTTTAATTTTTTGAAAATTTTAAAAGTGATCACAAATTATGCTTAGATTCTTGATTAAAGGCTTATTAAGGAACTAGAGCCAATTTTAGTTTAATTTTTTGAAAATTTTAAAAGTGATAAAACTTTTAGAATTCCAAATTATGTACATTTTATCCAGATACAGAATATGGGGTTTCGATCAAAATGTTGGCTTTTTGAATGAAGCAATTTAAGCGAAAATTTAGAAATTTTCTTAATTTTGTATTTGTTTCAGAATACGATTTATAGTTTTATTTCTATTGAGGCGATTTTACTGGATTTAAGGAATTAATTTCCATTAATTAAGAAATAATTTCAGAAATCGTTCTATAAACATTTTTTACTAATGAAATTTGGAGAAAAATGAAGACTGCGCTTTAAATAAAAAATGGAACTGAAATCTGTAACTTCCGAACGTCTAGTTCGGTTTCATTTAAATAGCAGAGTTAAGTTTTTAGTTTGGACTTCATAAAAATTAAAAGGTGCCGATTAAAAGGGTCTCAAGGTGGACACCTCGGGCCATAAAGAAAATTTTAAACGATCTTGATTTTTATAACTCAAATCGCTTTATAATTTTTGATTACATGAAGATATTTTTAAATTTTTATAAAAAAGAAAATTTGAACCTGCGATCCATTAATGTTTCATTTGAAACACTGTGATGCAGGAAAAGAAGAGCAAACATTCTGGATTAATTCCCTACAATTTCTATAATTATTTTTAATATTAGAGAAAAAATCCTTAAGCGATCAATAGGGCGAGCTAGATTGGTGATGGATCGAAAATGATGGTTAGATGTTTCAAGTGTAGTGACTAACTTAATATACCAAATATTTAGTAGTTTCTGGTGATGGAGTTTAAACAAAAAGAAATGCTCGAGTGATTTTTTTACTGGAAATTAAACAAAATTTTTTTTTAATTCTAAACAAAATTTAAGAAGAAGATGAAAAAGAATTAAATGGTTCTGCTTTAAGCTTTTTTTAAAATTGTTTTATTTTGAAAAAAAAACTTAAAGTATCAATTAAAAAAAGAACCAACAACAAAAACAACTTAAAACACAAGAATCAAATAAAGAAAAAAAGGCAAAAATCCAAAAAAAAAGAACCAAATCCAGTCAATAACCCATTCAGCCAAGCAGATAAATAGCAAAAAAAAAAACAGCAACAACAAAACTAAACTTAATCTATTTGAATGTATCTAAACATTAAAGATTAAGATACATAACGAAACATTTACACACACACAAACAATTTAAAATGTTTACAACGTCAAAATGATTCATTTGTCATTTTCAACAAATTTAAACTGCTTCTGATATTTTAAGTTGTTTTTGGGCTTATGACAAAGGTTAAATGTGATTTATTGTTTTTGTGAATTATATCATTATAATAGTTGACATTACCTCACCATCAAATATAACCCCTACCCCCCCCCTCTTCTCTTACAAGGGAGTCAAACAATTTTAAAACCTCCACCATGAGAAGTGATGAAGTGGGTATATTAACTTTATCATTCCATGTGTAATTCTAAGAAGGAATCATCTCATATATATGTTCTTGCATCCAATCAAAATCTGAGACGATTTATTTATGTCGGTATGTCGGTCTGTCTGTTGTTGGCACGCCCACATTCACAATAATTGACAGAGGACAATGAAATTAAGTCTGAGGACTTGTTAAGTTCTGAGAAGTTTCCTATTTAAAAGCAGCTAAACCGGCTCAGTATATTAAAAGATATACACCGATATCTGAGGCAACTTTTAAATTCAAGCGAAAAACTTTCGTTAAAATGTCATTTATAAATCGATAAATAAAATGAAGTTTTGGCTTCACATGAAGTTATATGTACTTCCATTTGCATTCGTTACAAACTTTCAAAATCGGTTCAGTGGAAAAAAAGTTATAGCAAAAACTATAACTAATTTGATGACACATTAAGTGTTTCAGTGTTATATACATTTCTGAGTGTATGTATGAGTGTATTTGTACGATCATAACGTATATACTTCTCACCCATTTGTGGTGGAGGGTATTGAAGATTCACCATAGTCGACTATAGCATTCTTATTTTTAATACCCTACACCATTATAGGTGGTGGGGGTATAATGAGTTTGTGCTTAAGTTTGTAACGTACAAAAAATATTACCATCACTACTTTTAAATATACAGTTCGACTCAGAATCACTCTCTGAGTCGATTTAACAATGTCCGCCTCCATTCAAATATTCATCCCGGAATGGTTAAGTAGTTAAGGTACGAAAGCCCTAAATATAAAAAAAAATTATTGTAATTTGGTAAAAATTTTATTTATAATATTCTAAAACAATTATAAAAGTAGCGGTCCATTATTGCTCATAGGTCCATTACAAAACACCACACCCCCACCCCCTTCAAATTTCACTTTGAAGGTCTTAAATCTCACAAATACGTTGGTATTGTAATTAGATTTAGTTAAATTAAGACAAATATAAGCAAAAATTCAAGCAATCGCGAAATTTTACGAGGGTCGGTCCATAATTTCTTTTAGCTCCCATGTAACGCCCAAAAAAGAAAAAATCTTTTAGAATGTAGTTATTCTGTACAGCGTTAATTAAAAAATACTTTATACGAGGGTTGTTCATTAATTTCTGGTAGCTACTACATATAACCAAATCAACCAAACGTGGTGTAGGGTATTAAATAGCCGAACTTGACCGAGTATAACTTTTTACATGTTTTAATTAAAATATTTTGTTTTTGCCAAAAAAATCGTTTTTCCAAATTTATAAAAAACAAACATTTTTTTGTTTAAAAAAAAGACCCCTCAAAAATTCTTGTTCATCAATCCGTAAATTTCGTTATTTGAAAAAAAATTTACATTTGTTTGATTTTTTTGTATTTAAACTTTATTTAGTTACTTGTACTAAACTTAATTTTTTGTTTTAACAAATTTTGCTAAAGTTAAGTGAATTTTTAGAATTTATTTATTTAAATTATTCAAATTGTTTTTAAATTAATTATTATTTTTTATTTTATTTAGAATTTTATTTTTTATTACTCTTAAACTGATGTCATGTTGGGGCGGATGAATGTGATTTTTCAACTTAAGATTGAATGATTTAATTTGAAGAAAATAAGATTTTGAATTGAAATTATTTTGAAAGATTTTACAACTCATTTAGAACTAAATTAAATAATAAAAAAAAGTTATTTTTAACTGATTACGAAGTTTATAATAAAAATAATAAGTTAATAAGCTTTTAAAATGCTTTAATTTGTTTTCAAAAGTTCCAGAATTTAAAACACCAAAAAACAAAAATATAATAACATATATTTAAGACAATTAAAATGATTGTGCCGAACTTTAATAGAATTAGTCTACATTTAAAGGTATAATAATCTTAAAACCATATTCCGAGAATCAGACTACTTGGGAAAACAAAATCAGGCAATGTGGCCATTGTTTTTGTTTTGACTCAGATTCTGATCTGATGCTGATATATTTATTTATGAGGTCTTAGATAATTCAAAATTTGTATAATGTTTACCACCACAAAGGTGGTAAAATTACAACCTTCGATAAATTACTTATTAAGAGACAAATTTCGATACATTTTTTATTTAGAGGTTATTTTCGATTTTAGATAATTTTCTTATTCGAAGAAATTTATCGACAAATTATTAATTTAAAAGAAATTTTCGATAAATTTTTATTTAATGAAAATTTTTTTAATTATTTTTATAGAAATTTTTCGATAAATTTCTTTTTTATAGAAATTTTTCGATAAATTTCTTTTTTATAGAAATTTTTCGATAAATTTCTTTTTTATAAAATTTTTCGATAAATTTCTTTTTATAAAATTTTTCGATAAATTTCTTTCTTATTGAAAATTTTCGATAAATTTCTTTTTTATAGAAATTTTCGATAAATTTATTTTTATAGAAATTTTGCGATAAATTTCTTTTTTATAGAAATTTTGCGATAAATTTCTGTTTTATATACATTTTTCGAAAATTTTCTTTTTTATACACATTTTTGATTAATTTCTTTTTTATAGAAAATTTTCGATAAATTTCTTTTTTATAGAAATTTTTCGATAAATTTCTTTTTTATAGAAATTTTTCGATAAATTTCTTTTTTATAGAAATTTTTCGATAAATTTCTTTTTTATAGAAATTTTTCGATAAATTTCTTTTTATAGAAATTTTTCGATAAATTTCTTTTTTATAGAAATTTTTCGATAAATTTCTTTTTTATAGAAATTTTTCGATAAATTTCTTTTTTATAGAAATTTTTCGATAAATTTCTTTTTTATAGAAATTTTTCGATAAATTTCTTATTTTTCGATAAATTTCTTTTTTTAGAAATTTTTCGATAAATTTCTTTTTATAGAAATTTTTCGATAAATTTCTGTTTAATAGAAATTTTTCGATAAATTTCTGTTTAATAGAAATTTTTCGATAAATTTCTGTTTAATAGAAATTTTTCGATAAATTTCTGTTTAATAGAAATTTTTCGATAAATTTCTGTTTTATAGAAATTTTTCGATAAATTTCTGTTTAATAGAAATTTTTCGATAAATTTCTGTTTTATAGAAATTTTTCGATAAATTGCTGTTTCATAGAAATTTTTCGATAAATTTCTGTTTCATAGAAATTTTTCGATAAATTTCTGTTTTATAGAAATTTTTCGATAAACTTCTGTTTTATAGGAATTTTTCGATAAACTTCTGTTTTATAGAAATTTTTCGATAAATTTCTGTTTTATAGAAATTTTTCGATAAACTTCTGTTTTATAGGAATTTTTCGATAAACTTCTGTTTTATAGAAATTTTTCTATAAATTTCTTTATGAAAAATTTCTATAAAAAGAAATTTATCGATAAATTTCCTTTTTATAGAAAATTTTCGATAAATTTCCTTTTTATAGAAAATTTTCGATAAATTTCCTTTTTATGGAAAATTTTCGATAAATTTCGAATTTTCTGAAAATTATCGATACTTTTTTAAAAAAAAAAATTCGATAAATTTCTTATTTTCTGAAAATTATCGATATTTTTTTAAGAAAATTTTCGATAAATTCTTATTTTCTGAAAATTATTGATAAATAAATTATTAAATGAAAATTTCTAATAAAAAAATATTCGATTAATTTCTTATTTAGGGAAAATTTTCGATAAATTTCCTTTTTGGAGGAATTTTTCATAAAGAAATTTATAGATAAATTTCTTTTTTATAGAAATTTTTCGATAAATTTCTTTTTTATAGAAATTTTTCGATAAATTTCTTTTTTATAGAAATTTTTCGATAAATTTCTTTTTTATAGAAATTTTTCGATAAATTTCTTTTTTATAGAAATTTTTCGATAAATTTCTTTTTTTAGAAATTTTTCGATAAATTTCTTTTTTATAAAAATTTGTCGATAAATTTCTGTTTAATAGAAATTTTTCGATAAATTTCTGTTTAATAGAAATTTTTCGATAAATTTCTGTTTAATAGAAATTTTTCGATAAATTTCTGTTTAATAGAAATTTTTCGATAAATTTCTGTTTAATAGAAATTTTTCGATAAATTTCTGTTTTATAGAAATTTTTCGATAAATTTCTGTTTCATAGAAATTTTTCGATAAATTTCTGTTTTATAGAAATTTTTCGATAAACTTCTGTTTTATAGGAATTTTTCGATAAACTTCTGTTTAATAGAAATTTTTCTATAAATTTCTTTATGAAAAATTTCTATAAAAATTATGAAAATTTTATAGAAAATTTCTATTTTATAGAAATTTCGATAAATTTCCTTTTTATAGAAAATTTTCGATAAATTTCCTTTTATGGAAAATTTTCGATAAATTTCGAATTTTCTGAAAATTATCGATACTTTTAAAAAAAAAAATCGATAAATTTCTTATTTTCTGAAAATTATCGATATTTTTTTAAGAAAATTTTCGATAAATTCTTATTTTCTGAAAATTATTGATAAATATATTATTAAAAGAAAATTTTTAATAAATAAATATTCGATTAATTTCTTATTTAGGGAAAATTTTCGATAAATTTCCTTTTTGGAGGAATTTTTCGATAAATTTCTTTTCTTTAGAGAAAATGCTCGATAAATTATGTATTTTTTTTTTTTTTTTTGAAAAATTTCTTATTTAGAGAAATTGTACGACAATTATCTCATACTGAAAAGATCACTTTTGCTAGTTTTTTTTTTAATTTATTTATCACTTTAAAGTTGTATATGTAACAGTCCCCTTGGTGGAAGCATTATGAAAATACTGAACAAAATTTTTGATATTTATACCCTCCGTCTGTCCGGCTGGCTGTAGTGAACATTCTTACTTGTTTTTTAATCAAATACATATATTTTAAAAATAAACAATATTTTCTTTAAATTCAAGATCATTTTTTAAAAAAACATTTTATATAAATTTATTTCTTAAAGTCATTAAATTATTTTTATTATTTTTTGTTAATTTTATATTCCACTTTTTAATTCTACAAATCACACTTTCAACAAAATTAAACTTAATTGTGGGAGTTTTTTTAATAAAAATGGAACACAAGAACTTTTTTTCTTAAATTATAATAAAATTTATTAGAATTTACAGTTCTTTTTTTTTTCTTAAAACAAAACATAAATCTTTTTTTAAAAAATATTTTCACTTTATTTTAAAGAAAAAAAATAAATAAAACTTTACACACGCACATTAATTATAATAAATTTTTGCTTCGTTAGTTTTTCATCTCAGATTTGGGTCAATAAACTTTTAAGATAAAATTTGCGATAAAAAACTACAACAAAAACAAAAGACAATTTTACAAAATTCTTAATTTCATTTTCTTTAAAACAACAAAAAAATTCACAATTTCAATTAAAAAAATTCAAGAGACGACAAAAGTAAACAAACGGAAATTTAATTAAAAAATTTCATGTTTTTGTTGTTGTTATTATAGAAAATTTACAACTTCCGGTTAAAATTCAGGTTGTTCTATATTTATACCCTACACCACCTTTGGTGGTTGGTGTATTATGCGTTCGTGGAGATGTAAAAAGTTATTGCAACAAGCAGAAAAAATTGCGTTACACGCACTTTTAAGTATAACATTCGTCTCAGAATCACTTTCTGAGTCGATTTGACGATGACCGTCTATCTGTCTGTCCGTCCGAGTCGAGTAATTTTTGATATATGATAAGTTTGCATGATGAAATCGGTCGAGCCCCCCATTTGTAGCACCCTACATTATAATGATAGTTACGAAAAAGTAATGAGCGACCCTCGTATAATTTTAGTTTTTTGCTTATATTAATCTTAGTTTGTATCAAATCAAAGTTTGTGACGATTTGGCTATGTCCGTCTGTCTATCTGTTGTTGGCACGACCACATCCTGAGAAGTGTCCTGTTTAAAATTAAAAAAATCAGTTAAGTATGTCAAGAGATATAGACCGATATCGGAAGCAACTAATTTTATGAGTCATTTAGTGTTCCTGTGTTATATTTAAGCAAAATTTTTATATATTAAATACGCTTGTGTGTGCGTTTGTATGAAACGTAACGTATTTACTTCATTCGCTTCACTTGTGGCGAAGTACACTGAAGATTCGGTATTGCCGAGTATAGTATTCTCACTTGTTTTTTTTGTATTTCTTGTATTTTTTGGAACTAAAAATAATATTTTTTATTTGTTGTTTTTTTATTTTTTATTAAAATTTATTTTTAATTTTTTAATTTTCGATTTCAATTTTTGTTAAATTTTTTATTACAACAAAAAAAGGTGAAAGATATTTTTTGCAAAAAAACTTTCTTTTTGTTTTCTATTTCTTTTTTTTAAATTCAAAATTATTATTACTTTTTTCGTTAGTAAGAATTTGTTATTGTAGTATTTTATGAATTTGATTATAATTTTTTATTTCGAATTTTATATTTTTCGTAAATTCTATTTTTGCGTGCGATTTTGTGTTCGAATAAATTTTGTTATCTTCACATTCAACCGTTTAAATTGTGAATAACATTTTATTTGGGTGAAATAATGAAATTGGAAAAAAATTTCTGATTCTGATTAACGTTTTCGTTGCTGTTGTTGTTGTTGTCTTTTGGATGAGAGTGAGTTCCCTTTTGAGTTAAAAAATCGAATGAAATTATTCTTCTTTGCTTTTTTTTCTATATAATTTCAGTTTAGTTTTATTTAATTTTATCATAATGATGATGATAATGATGATCATTAACTTGATCATGATCATCATTAGTAAGCAGCAACATCATCGACAACAACAACTCTATTGAGATTTGAGTAGATTTTTATTTGCTTCAAACTGATGTTGGTAACTTCACAAAACAGTGGGACAATTTTGGAAATTATTGAAATGAAATTAAAAAAATTTTGATAAATTTTTTTAATAAGAGAAAACTTGCGATAACTGTTCTATTTAGATAAAATTTTTGAAAAATTTGAATTTAAAGAAAATTTGCGATAAATTTCTTATATAGAGAAATTTTTTGATAATTTTTTTATTTGGAGAAAATTTTCGATAAATTTCTTATTTAAAGAAAATTTTCAATAAATTTTTTTATTTAGAGAAAATTTTCAATAAATTTTTTATTAAGAGAAAATTTTCGATACATTTTTTATTTAGAGAAAATTTTCGATAAATTTCTAATTTAGAGAAAATATTTCGATAAATTTTTTATTTAGAGAAAATTTTCGATAAATTTTTTATTTAGAGAAAATTTTCGATAAATTTCTTATTTAGAGAAAATTTTCGATAAATTTCTTATTTAGGGAAAATTTTCGATAAATTTCTTATTTAGAGAAAATTTTCGATAAATTTCTTATTTAAAGAAAATTTTCCATAAACATCTTATTAAGAGAAAATCTTCGATAAATTTCTTATTTAGAGAAAATTTTCGATACATTTTTTATTTAGAAAAAAATTCGATAATTTCTTCATTTAAAGAAAAATTTTCGATAAATTGTTTATATAGAGAAAATTTTCGATAAATTTTTTATTTAGAGAAAATTTTCGATAAATTTGTTATTTAGAGAAATTTCTCGATAAATTTCTTATTTAGAGAAATTTTTCAATAAAATTCTTATTTGGAGAAAATTTTCGATAAATTTCTTATTTAGAGAAGATTTTCGATAAATTTTTTATTTAGAGAAAATTTTCGATAAATTTTTTATTTAGAGAAAATTTTCGATAAATTTTTTATTTAGAGAAAATTTTCGATAAATTTTTTATTTAGAGAAATTTTCGATAAATTTTTTATTTAGAGAAAATTTTCGATAAATTTTTTATTTAGAGAAAATTTTCGATAAATTTTTCATTTAGAGAAAATTTTCGATATTTTTTTTATTTAGAGAAAATTTTCGATAAATTTCGTATTAATAGAAGATTTTCGATAAATTTTTATTTAGAGAAAATTTTCGATAAATTTCTTATTTAGAGAAAATTTTCGATAAATTTCTTATTTAGAGAAAATCTTCGATAAATTTCTTATTTAGAGAAAATTTTCGATACATTTTTTATTTAGAAAAAAAATTCGATAATTTCTTCATTTAAAGAAAAATTTTCGATAAATTGTTTATATAGAGAAAATTTTCGATAAATTTTTTATTTAGAGAAAATTTTCGATAAATTTGTTATTTAGAGAAATTTCTCGATAAATTTCTTATTTAGAGAAATTTTTCAATAAAATTCTTATTTGGAGAAAATTTTCGATAAATTTCTTATTTAGAGAAGATTTTCGATAAATTTTTTATTTAGAGAAAATTTTCGATAAATTTTTATTTAGAGAAAATTTTCGATAAATTTTTATTTAGAGAAAATTTTCGATAAATTTTTTATTTAGAGAAAATTTTCGATAAATTTTTATTTAGAGAAAATTTTCGATAAATTTTTATTTAGAGAAAATTTTCGATAAATTTTCATTTAGAGAAAATTTTCGATATTTTTTTTTATTTAGAGAAAATTTTCGATATTTTTTTTTATTTAGAGAAAATTTTCGATAAATTTCGTATTAATAGAAGATTTTCGATAAATTTTTTATTTAGAGAAAATTTTTGATAAATTTTTTATTTAGAGAAAATTTTCGATAAATTTTTTTATTTAGAAAATATTATCGATAAATTCCTTAAATATAGTTAATTTTCGATTAACAAGAAATTTTAAAAAAATTTCTATTAAAAATAACAAAAAAAAAATTTTATTTCAATTTAATAGTTTTTCTTTCCCACTGTATTTTTTATATTTTATTTGTTATAGAAGTCTAGTGGGGGATGGAAAACTCTATTGTACATTTGTTGTTGTTGTTTTTCAGCATTTTCCACTATTTAGATTTTTACTCAGGTGAGACAATAATAACAACAAATAAAAATAATCATAATGATTATTTACAAACAAACTCTAACTAAAATCTCTAAAAATATTACAAATAAAAGTTAAACAACTAAAATGAAAAAAATAAAAAATACAAAATAATTGACAATATACCAACACCATGATCACTGTCATCATCATGATGGAGTGAGTACCAAAATATATAGAAAAAGCAGATCCAATAACGAACTAAAACGACAACGACACCAAAAAAAGTCTATAATTCATTCACTCACTCAACCATCCAATGAACATTCTTTTCATTTTGTTTGTATTTTTATACCCTCCACCGCCATAAGCGGTGAAGAGGGTATATTAACTTTGTCATTCCGTGTGTAACACTAAGAAGGAATCATCTCAGATGCCATAACGTATATATATTCTTCCATCAAATCAAAATTTGAGTTGATTTAGCTTTATCCGTCTGCTTGTCTGTTGTTTGCAGTCTCACATCCACATTAATTACCAGAGATCAATGGAATTTGGTGTGAGTATTTATTATATTCCTAAGAAGTTTCCTATTTAAAATAAGCAAAGGCGGTTCAGTATATTTAGAGATATAGACAGATATCTGAGACAACCACCAAATTCAACCTTAAAAAGTCAATTATAAATCGACTATGAAATTTTGATACAATATTAAGTTGCATGTACTTCATTTCTATTCCAAAAATTATTGAAGTCGGATCTGTGCAAAGTTATAGCCAAAAATACAACTAATTTTATAACTCATTAACAGTTCCTGTGTTATATTTAGGAAGAACTTTTATATGTTATATACGTTTGTGCGTGTATGTACGAAACATAACGTATTTACTTCACACACATTTGTGGTGGAGGGTACTGAAGATTCGCTTTCTTACTTGTTTTTATTTTATTTGTATTTTTGTTTTTTAGTACTTTAAACTAAAATTTATCTATTGTTTTTTATACCCCACACCAACGTAGGATGTCGAGGTATTATACGTTTGAGCTGATGTTTGTAACATACTGAAAAAATGGTTAACCAACTAATTTAAAGTTTTCCGTTCGACTCTGAATAACTTTCAGAGACGATTTATGTTCGTCCATTTATCTGTCTGTCCATGTAAACGTTTTGAATGCTACAGTTTTTGAAATAATTTATGATTAATGAAATTTGGTATATATTTTTTTGGCCCAAGGACAAAGCCTATCTTGTCTTGTTCGGTTCAATATCTCCCATACAAATGTCCATCTGGAATTAGGTTTTACATTTATAAAAGATCTAAATATAAAGTGATTTTAACGAAATTCGGCAGAAATAAGTCTTTTGACATTCTCATAGGTCCCATACACAAACACATCAATTTGAAGGCATAAATCTCGCATATACGTTGGTATTGTAATACTAAATGGTCAGATCAAGATAAATATAAGCAAAATTCGATGTATAAAATTAATCGAGGGTCGTTCAATAACTTCTTTTATTTCCCCCACAAAAATTTCTCATGAATGTATGTTACACATTAATGTACTGCACACTTAAGAATAAATCAGAAAATAAAATTATACGAGGGCCCTTCATTACTTTTTTGTCACTACCATTTAAAACAATGTGATGTAGCATATTATATAGTCGAGCTTGACTGACTCTAACACTCTTACTTGTTTTATTTATTAGATTTTTCTTTTAGTACTTTAAAATGTTAAACAATTGTTTTTATTTTTATTTGTATTTGTAATACTAAACTTTAGTTAGTTAATAACAAACTAACTATAATACAAAACTATTGTTAAAAAAAATAGTTTTTTTGGATGAATTGTCTTTTATAACTCTTGTTTTTGATCACAAAATCTAGTAACAATATTATTTTTCGTTAATTATACACAAAATTTTTTCTGAAACTACTAATTTTATAAAAAAAAAGTTTTGAAAAAATGTCACAAAATCAGTTTTTTAATTAAAATACAATTCAATTGAAAACCATGAAAATTGTGATTTTACTCAAATTTTGAGTTAAACTTTTTTCCGTGATGGAAGTTTTTCATAGATTTTTCTAACACCCGGAAAATACTCTTTTCATTTGCTCAGTTGTTTTTGTAAATTTTATAAAAACCGCGAGTTTGCGATAATTTATTTATAATTATTGTTATCTTTTTCTATTCATCTAAAGTTTAAAGAGTTCTCTGAATTATTTCAGAATTTTAAAGGAATGTATTCTCTAATTCAACAAATGCTTTCGATAGTTTTATGACTTTAATTTCTCATTGAATCGCTATACATTTTATCAAAAAGCTGACCAAAAACATTGAACTCCCATTAAAAAGAATTCAAAAAAAATCATAAAACTTTGCAAAAAAAGGTACTAAATTTCTGTTAAGGTACTAAATGTAAAATCCCTAAAACGTACCATCTTTTTAGATTAGATGCATTGAAATTGTATAGATTATATAAGTTAAAGTTTTATTTAAAAAAAATTTGGTACAAATAAAAAATTTCCCTTAAGTACCAAATTTTAAAAAGTACCAACTTTTTTGAGAAAAAAATTTTATTGTACAATAAAATATAATTTTTAAAATAAATCAAATAAAAAGGTTTAAAATTTCCTTCAAAAAATATTTGGTACTTTTTTAGCAATTTTTATAAAACATTTTAAATAAAAATAAAATAATTTAAATAAATTAAAAAAGTACCATTAAATACATTTTTTTACAAAACCAAATCTAACTAAATAAAAAGTATAGATTTTTTACAACAAAAAATTATATATATATTTTTAAGAGTTTAGTTAGTTTTTCTTGCACCATTAATATTTTTCGTAAAAAAGTACACAAATTCCCTTGAAAAGTACTAAATTAGAGAAATATATATAATTTTTTTAAATTAAATTTTTTCTATAAAAAATATTAAATATTCTTTAAATTGATAAAATTCATTATAAAAACATTCCAAAAAGTACCAAAATAATCATTTTCCAAAAAAAGTACTAAATATGAAAATCATGAATTTTCTTTAAAGAATTTGCAAATAAAAAAGATTAGTAAAAATAACTAAGATTAAAACAGACGTTTTAGACCGCCTATACTGGCATGCGAAAGTATGGACCATCCTACGTAGAACTTGATTCTAGGATTTGTGTTAAAAACATACTAATTGAGAAAAAATTGTCCTAATACTCGCATGTATGAGAGACTTACAAATTAGCGTACTACTTAAAAGCAAAAAAGTACCATTTTTGTTAATCATTGTGAAAAACCCAAATAGTACCCTCCAGAATATGTAAAAGGTACCACATTATACCCCCAAATTAGTTTAATCCATTTTTTAATAATTTTATTTTATTTATGTCAAAGAATTTAAAAAGTATCCTTGGAAATTTCTTTTGTCCTTTAAAATCTTCATTGGCTACTTTTTATCTATCCAACATTGAATCATTAAAAAGTATCACAGACGATACAATTGAAATTTCATGCTTTTGCATTAAATATTATGGAAAAATAAAAAGTACTATTAAAAGAATCAAAAAGTACCAAATAATGGCTCTACTTACTTATTTTATAACAATAAATAAATATTTTATAACAATAAATAAATCAAATAGTACCATTAGAAATAACTAAAAAAAGTACCACATAATATTCTTAAATTTTTTATACATTTTCATATTTTAACTTAAAAAGTACCCAAATAACAATTTCTATTCCTGCCCTAGAAAAACACTTATATTTTCAAACGTGTTCAGCATAATCCATTGGCAAGATATGATCCAAACAATTTCTATTCTTCAATTATATGTTCTCTAAAAAATAGTACCATAATCTTACTCGAATTTGGTACTATTTATGATTTTGTGGCAACCTTTTCGTTTGATATGAACCAATTTTTTATGTACCAAATTAATGATTTCTTTTTTTCAATTTTGATAAAATTTGTTTTAATAATTTGAAAACGATAATAATTTTTTATTTTCAGGGGGGGGCCTTTGTGGTACTTTTCATCTGACCCATCCTTCTTTTGTTCAATGAGTTTTAAAATTATTTATCATAAAATATTTCAATCATTTTGTACGAAAATTCTTCGCTGGAACTTAAAGGTTGCCTCAGATATCGGTCTATATCTTTTGATATACTACACGGATTTAGCTGATTTAAAATAGGAAACTTTTCAGGACTATAAAAAAAACTCACGGTAAATTTCATTGAGCTCTATAAATTATTGTGGATGTGAGAGTGCCAACAACAGGCAGACGGACATAGCTAAATCTGTGCAGATTTGATTTGATGCAAGAATATATATATATACATTATGGTGTCTGAGATAATTCCTTCTTAACGTTACACAGGGAATGACAAAGGAAATATACACTCTTCGTCACTTGCAGTGGTTCATCATTTCACTATATAAAATTCACTTCAATAACGGAAATAATTATTTAAAATTATTTTGAATTTCAAATTAACATAAATGATTTGAAAATGGATGAAATCTAATTTATTTGGTTTGCGAGGAAATTAGAAAATAATTATCTTTCTACTCTGATTTCGATAGATTTTTTTTTGTATTTTTCTCTTTTACTATTGTTTTTGGTTTCGTACTGTTTTCACGCTTTTCGCTTTTATTTTTTCAATATTTTCCCAAAAAGATTTTCTTCGCGAATCAATCAAAATCGCTCTTTCTACTTCGTTTTAATAAAACAAAATACACTTTATTAATCTTAGTACTAAAGTGAAAAAATGAAAAAATTAATTTAGACTTAATTTAAAATTATTATAAATCGAAAGACATTTCGAATATAATTCGTTCAGGATGAAATTAAATTTTAATTATTTTCCTACTCTGGATTCAATATAATAAATCATTTGTAATAAAGAAAAAAAGAGTCAGTATTTTAGTAATCATTTATTATGGGTAAATTAGATTTTGAAAATGGTTTCTAAGAGTTAAAGCTAATAAATGCGGAGAAAGAAGAGCATTTTCATTTTTTTAAATTTTTCGCTCGCGAATTAATTAGAAAATCTAATCTGGTTTTAATTAATGAATTGAATTGATATGTACTTGAAAGGTAATGAAATGTTTTATATTTCGAATATTCTATTTATTAAATATGAATTTGAAAAAAAAAAAATATTGAAAAATCAGGGTAGGAAGAGGAGCAACAAATGACATTTAAAGCAGGGTAGGAAAAGCGTTATTTTCATTTGCAAAGGAATATATTTTAAAATGATCCATATTTTAAATATTTTTATATTGTTTTTGGATTAAATAAAATGTGAAATATTATTCATTTATATTTTTTAATTTTTTTTTTAAAGATTTCATTTGAGAAAGAACGAAAAGCTCATTTGCATAATTAATAAAATAAGTGTTTTAAACTTATTTCAGCGTAAAATTTGTTTTATTTAGTTTATTTATTTAAAGTAGTAAAAGCGAACTAGATTTTTAATTTTTTTTTTAAATTATTTCACTCACGAACGAATTAAAAAAGAGGATCTGGGTTTCGATACAATAAATCATTTGATCTTTAAAAATATAAAGAATTTGTATTTTCCAGATTTCAAAACCCTAATAACTTATTCCATTGAACCAGGGTAAGAAGAGTATTTTTTTTAAATTTTATTCGCGAACGAAAAATTCTAATTTCTTATATTTTGAAATCTTAAAAATTTGAAAATATTTTTTTTATTAAAACTGTTTCTTTTTATCATTTAATTCTTTTAATTCTCTCCTTTGCTTTATAGTTGTTTTGTTTGTGTAACATTCTTTTAATTTGTTGTTGTTGTTGTTGTAAATATTATTGTTATATATTTTTATAACACCATCTTTTTTATGTGTCTTTTTGTTGTTGTTGCTGTTGTTTTTCTAGCAATTAATGTTCATTAAATAATTATTGCATTTTTTTTCCATTTTCATGTAGATGTCTTTTACAGATAACAATAAAATTTTTCTGAGTGTAGAAAATTTCTCACATTAGGTTTTTTTCTCAGAAAGATTGCAAACTTTATAAAGAAGTAAAATACAACTTTAATTCTAATTTATGTCAGACATGCACTATTTATACAACAAATATTTTTATTTCTCTTCTAATTTTATTTTTCACATAATTTACAGTCAAGTTGAGTTCTTGAGTTCTTTATAACGGATTCTAATGAAATTCAAATCATTTTCTTCAGATTTTTGTTCTGACAAGAAGTTAACTTTTATTTATGTTTCTTTTTTTTATTTGAAAATTTAAATTAAAAGTTATAAAATTTAATTCTTACAAGAGGTTGTGGGGAAAAATGGTGCGGGAGGGGGACAATGTAAATTTATTTTTTAAACTCTTCATCATCCACAAGTGGTGGAGAGTAATTTTGTCATTCCGTGTGTAACGCTAAGAGGAATTATCTAAGATCCCATAATGTATATATCACATTAAAATCGGTGTCGATTTAGCTATGTCCGCTTGTCCGTCCGTCCGTCCGTTTGTCTGTCTGAATATCTGTCTGTATGTCCGTCTGTCTGTTGTTACCACGCTCAGAGGTCAAATTTGACCTAAGCATTTATTATAGTCCCAAGAAGTTTCCTATTTAAAACCAGCAAAATCCGTTCAGTTTGTTTAAAGATATAGACCGATATCTGAGACAATCTCTAAATTTAAAGCGAAGAACTTTCGTAAAATTATCGATTATAAATCGACAAATTGAATTAAAATTAAATTAAATTCACATTTAGATTTTTAATATCTTCAAGAAGTTATAGCTTAAAGACATGAACTGACTTGAACTATTCATCCCTGAACTCATTTACCAATATTTTGAAGCCCTAATGCGGCCAATTTTGATTAAAAAAAATTTTTTGTTTAATTTTTCCGAGATATAGTTGATTCATTATTTAAACATTTTACACCATGTGTTTGTTGGTATTTATAACTTAAGGAAAACAACAACAATGATTATATGAAATAAAATTTTTGAGAATTTGTCCATTCTGTAAATGCTGCATTCTTTCACTAATTGATTAGAACATTTTGTGAAATTTTCATTTAAAGACAAACACGATGGTTACGATAAGTATCCAATTGCCTTTGGAACACTTCTTCGTTCCAGAACGACATGAGTTGCACTCGGCTAAAGATTGTCAACCCAGCGACAGCTGTACCAAATGAATGTTTTTTCGCAAGAGAGAACTATCGGGTACAGCTGAACTCTTATAGCAACAACGATGTTATATTAATTATCTCGTATTTTGATTACTTTACTTTTATTTAATTTTTTATTTTATTTTATTTATTTTATTTTATTTTATTTTATTTATTTTTAATTTGATTTATTTAAAATACATTGTAAATTATTAAAATTTTAATCTTATAATTAATTGTTAATAATATTTTTATTAATCTAATTTTAAACTTGTTTTAAGTTTCTTTTCATAGAAACATGTTAAAATATTAATCATTTTATTATCTTTATTCTGATTTCATTTTATGTAAAGCAAAAACAAAAGACTTAAGGCACAAACTTATTTAATAATAATTTTAAGATAACTTATCACTAAACGAGTTAGTTAAATTAAGAATTTAGTTAAAATTTAAACGCCTTTTAACTAAAGAACAATATTAAAGTATTTAATAAAGGAATTAATAGACAAATTTAGTTAACTAAACTAGTTATTAACTAATAATTATTTTTGATAACTAAAATTGAAGAAAAAAGAACAAAATCTTTTTTTTAAAGATAAATGAGATTTTTTTTTATAATTTTAAAAATAATTTTTAATTAATTGAATTATGATTAAAAAACTCTTAGTATTGATTTACATTAAAATAATATTTTTATTGGAATAACAAAAACAATTTTTAGTTACGATAACAATATTTTTATTGGTGACAACAATATTTTTAGTGGCGGTAACAATATTTTTAATTGTGATAACAATAATTTTAATTGTGATAACAATATTTTTAGTGGCGATAATAATAATTTTATTGGTGATAACAATATTTTTATTGGCGATAACAATATTTTTATTGGTGATAACAATATTTTTAGTGGCGGTAACAATAATTTTATTGGTGATAGCAATATTTTTAGTGGCGATAACAATAATTTTAATTGTGATAACAATATTTTTAATGACGATAATATTAACTATTTTTATTAATGCAAAATCACAATACGGATAAACAAACTTTTTATTACAAAAACAATATTTATTATTGGAATAACAATATTTTAGTGGTAATAACAAAATCACAATGCGAATAAACAAAATTTTAGTTACTGTAACAATACCTGATAACAATAGTATGTTGCTTCTCGTTTATAGTTTATAGTTACCGCAAACATATGTTTTTCTCTGGGTGTAAGCTTCCATAACGTATATATATATATATATATATATATATATATATATATATATATATATATATATATATATATATATATATATATATATATATATATATATATATATATATATATATATATATATATATATATATATATATATATATATATATATTCTTGCATCAAATCAAAAGCTGAGTTGATTTATTTATCTTTGTCTGTCTGTATGTTTTTAACACTCCCACATGCTCAATAATTGACTGAACTCAATGAAATTAGGGCTGAGTATTTGTTATTATCCTGAGAAGTTTCCTACTTAAACCAGTAAGATCATAAGATTAAGCTTTATATACTTCACTATTATTCTAAAAATTATCAAAATCGGTCCAGTAGAACAAAAATTTATATTCTTTCTTATATTTAAGAAAAACTTTCGTAGTTATGTGCATTTGTTAATGTATATGTGAGTGTTTATGTACATAGACTTTGTGTACAAAATATTTACTTCACACGCATTTATGGTGGAGGGTTCTAAAGATTCGGCAGAGCTTAAAATTGTATTCTTATTTATTTAACTTTTTAATTCCCAAAAGTATTTACTTCCTATATTCACCAAACTGACGATCCCCTATTTTAGATTGCGAAACATTTGATAGCAAATAATTTTCAAAAATCTAAATCTCTTTTCACAAGATTTAATAAATTCATATTTCACTTTATTTATCTTTTTTTATTTTTTTCAAAATAAATCATTAGAATTTTTAATCCCAACACACGTCCTCTACATTTTTTAGGTTGATCTCAAGGTAACTTTGATTATGCGATATTCAAGCAATTATTTTCTTTTTGCTAATAATAATTTATTTCGATTATAAATAAGTCAATTTTATGTATTTTTACACAAATTTTGTACTCTTTACCTATAAAACGTTTTTAAATAATTTTTTTGTTAAATAAACGAAAAAAAATTGTTGAAATTTTTAAACAAATTAATGTAAATGTTCAATGAAAAACAAAAAACAATAACAATAAGTAAGAATGCTAAATGCCGAATCTTCTACACCCTCCGCCATAAATATTAGTGAAGTAAATACGTTATGTTTCGTACAATCACACTCACAGATGTATACGATATATAAAAGTTTTTCTTGAATAAAACATGGAACACTTAATGATTCATACAATTATTTATATATTTGACTATAATTATTTTTTAAACTGAAGCGATTTCGATCATTTTGGAATGGTAATGAAGTAAAACTTAATATTATGGCAAAATTTCATTCTTATACGTCGTTTTGTAACTGAAAATTTAAGAAAAGTTTTTTTTTGCTTTAACTAAGAGGTTGCTTCATATATCGGTCTATATCTTTTAATCTAATGAACCGATTTTACTGGTTTTTAATTTGAAGGTTTTCAGGACTGTGATAAATACTCGGGCTAAATTTCATTGAGCTCTGTTAATTACTGTGGATGTGAGAGTGTCAACAATAGTCAGACGGACAGATAGACAGATAGACAGACGAACTCAGCTCTTGATTTCATCCAACAATATATATTCATTCATTATGGAGTCAAGATAATTCCTTCCTAGTGTTACACACGCAAAGACAAAGTTAATATACCCTCTTCAACACTTGTGGTGGTGTAGGGTATAAAAACTATGAAAATGTAAACAAATCAATTATTTTGAAAATATTGAATTATTGTCACTTGGACTCACGCACTTTTTGCTTTTGGTTTTGGTTTTTCTGTTCATTTTGGCCCCTGTAACTGTAATTTGTTTTGGTGGTTCGTTTGTATGTTCGATTCAATGGTATAAAGCGAAATTGCATAAGAAGATCCAACTTAAGTTTTTTAAATTCATCAACTGAATTCAATCAAACAAATATGTTTTTGTTTTTTTTCTTTGCACCCTGTTTAATGAATACTAAATGAATTTTGTAAAGAAGTGAGAAAAAAAAAACAAAAACAAAAATATTTTTATAACAAAAATAACTATAACATGTTGGTCAGGAACTTTAAAATGGAAACCAAAAATATAATTGATATATTATTTTGCATGACAGTGGCAGCCGACAGACAGACAGACGGACATGTATACATTTGGTTTTTTCTGTACAAAATTTTTTGTTATATTTTTTATTTTTGTAATTTTAATAATGTTCAGTTTGTTATTTTGTTGTTGTTGCACGAATATTAAATTAAATATGTTTGCCCAAGGAAACATTATTACCGCATTTCTGGTTGACGTTGTTGGTGGTGGTCGAACATAAATTATTATTAATTGTTAACATTTTTATTACAGTTTTGCATATTTTAACAATAATGGAACAATTCTTGGTGAATTTTAAAATAAATGACAAAATACATTGTATACCCTCCACCATTACAAGTGGTGATAGAGTGTATATTAAGTTTACCATTCTGTGTGTAACATCAAGAAGAAATCATTTGTAGTTTCATAATTTCTTTTTTATATAAAATAAAAACTGTGTATGTATGTTTGTATGTATGTATGTATGAATGTATGTATGTACGTACGTATGTATGTACGTATGTATGTATGTATGTATGTATGTATGTATGTATGTATGTGTGTATATATGTATTAGTGTATGTATGTATGTATGTATGTATGTATGTATGTATGTATGTATGTATGTATGTATGTATGTATGTATGTAATATGTATGTATTTATGTATGTATGTATGTATGTATGTATGTATGTATGTATGTATGTATGTATGTATGTTTGTATGTATGTCTGTGTGTATATATGTATGTATTTATGTATGTATATATGTATGTGTGTATGTATGTATGTATGTATGTATGTATGTATGTAACGTATAGACTCTAAACCGACTGGACCAATTTTGATGAAATTTTCACAGAATGATCTCAGTGTACCCGAAAGTAACAAAGACCATAAAAAATCCGATAGGATCAGGGGGAGAGGTACCCCCCCATAAAAAGCAAACATTGATTATCGAATATCTAAACAACTGTAACAGCGAAAGTTCTCAAATTTGGTCTTAACAAATTTCTCAAGAAACAACCGGACAAAACGTAGGGGTAATAAAACTAGGGGGAGGGGTATCGCCCAAACAAGGTTGACATTGATTGTCAAATATACAAAGAACAGAGAACTATAGAGTTCTCTAATTTGGTATCAACTACTTTCTCAAGGAACTGTTTTACTGGACAAGGGACGTATAAGACCAGGAGGAGGGTTATCGCCCATACAAAACAAATATTTATTATTACTTTCTAAAAAGATTAAAGACTAAGATTAAGACTAAAGATCTGGTTTCACCAGATAAAAGCAGGGGGAGGGGTACCCACCATACAAAGCAAATTTAAGTTACTAATTTATGTTTGCAACGCCCTGAATAGTAGTAGTCCGGCTTTCGAAAACATTATAATACATCAAATCTTCTTTGTGAGTTGACAGTTGGGAAAAATTAATGAACGATCCTCGTATAATTTTATTCTTTGATTCATTCTTATGTGTGCATTTATATGAAATTTTAAAAGTTTGAAATGAATTTTTATGGGGAAGAAATTATGGACTGACCTTTGTATAATTTTGCGCATCATTTTTACTTTTGTTTTTATTAATTTTACCAATTATTATTGAATACTAAAATGGTGAATACTAGAATAGTGATATATGGAAGGGATCTTTTATAGGACCTATGAGAAGTAATGGACCGGTTTCATCGAAATATCTCAAAAATTGCGACCTGCAGAGTGTTCACAACGTTTACATGGACAGTGAAAATTAAGTTTAGTGGTGAAAATTAGATTTTGTTATAAAATTCTAGTTTTGTAAAAATTTAATGTTGAGATGAGTTTTTAATTTTTTAATGAAAAAATTTGAAATAAAATGTAGTGGTGAAAAATATTTTAGTTGTGAAAATTTAGCTCAGTGATATCACTTTAGAAATGTGGTGAAATTTTAGCTTTAAAGTCAATTTTCGGATAACAACTTGATTTTTGTAGTGAAAACGCTATTTTTGTAATAAAAATTTATTTTGTGGTGAAAAATTATTATTAAATTTAAATTTCGTGTGGTGGTGAATATTTATTTGTGTGCAATAAATTTTGTTTCATTATTATCATTATCATGATAAGTTTTTTTGATGAAAAACTAATTTTAAGTTCAATATTTAATTTTGTGCTGCAAATTTTGTTAGTGGTGAAAAACAAGCTCTAGGGTGTTATGGTGAAATTAAAATTTAAACATTTATTTTAGTATTCAAAAAATATGTTAAATGAAGTTTGATGTTTTGGTGAAAATTCAGTTTTTTTGTTTTGTAAAAATTAAGGTTTCATTTTTAAAAACTCATTGTGAACTTTTTCGTTTAATTTTTTTTAGTGGTGAATATTTACTTATGTGCAATAAATTTGCTTCATTGTGAAAAACTGATTTTGATGTGAAAAACATCAGTAATTAATTTTAACTCGCAAATTTTGTTTGTGGTGAAAAACATGCTCTAAGGTGAAAATTTCTTATAAGGGAGATTTAAATTGAGAATTTTGTTTGGTGTTATGGTCAAATTTATTTTTTTTTGCTTTATAAAATTTGGGTTTGGTGGTGAAGACATTAATGTGGTAAAAATAATTCATTTTGTGGTGAAAATGTAATTTTTTAGTAAAAATTTTATTTAGTAAAAAAAAACTTTATGTTTTCGCTTTTTGGTGAAAAACTAACTTTTAATGGAAGTATTCATATTGTGGTGAAAAACTTCTTTTATGCGAAAAACTAGTTTTAAGGTGAAAATTCCTTTTCAAGGTGAAAAAGTAGTTTAATGATGAAGAAGTTTTAAAAATTTAGTTTTGAAAGGAAAATTAATTTTGTGACAAAAATGATGGTAAAAATCTGTGCTGCAGATATTTTCTTAATTCAGCGATGAATACATTTTTTAACCTAAAATAAGGACAAAAAACCGTTTTTAGGAGAAAATTAAAATATAAATGCCTTTTTCAATTTTTTTGGCCTTAAAATTTAAACAAATTCTGTTTTTTTAACGTTCAGAGTGCGATTTTATTTCTAAGATTTCTGTTTTATTAATAACAATTTGTCTGTGAGAATTAATGTTTAGATCGTGTTATGGCGATAAAAATCTATTGAAATTCATAAAAATTATTAAAATTCAAATAAAACAAAAAGTGTAGGTGAAATTTATGCAACTTTCAGAAAAAAAATTATTAAAAAAAACGAAAAAACTCAAATTTATGTTGATAATACGAGTATGGAAATATTAAATTAACAATTTTGCTATTTCTGCCTTTTATTTCTTGAATAAAAGTGCAAGTGAATAAATAAAGTTATTTTTTGTTATTTTGTTATTTTTAATACTTGTTTTAGTCATATAAGTTTTATTTTTATTATTCGTTATATTATTATTTGTTGTTATTATGTTTTGTTGTTGTTATTGTTTTTGTAAATGATTTAATTTACATTTGTAAAATGATATAAGTTTTTTTGAAAGTTTTACAATTTTCAGTTAAGTTGGTGAATTATGATGTTATAAAATTATTTTTAGACTCGATTTTTAGTTTTAGTTTTTTTTGTTTTTGTCATGAAAAACGTCTTGTTGAAAATGTTTAAATGTTTTAAAGCTGTTTTCTTTGTAAATTTTACATAAGAAATTTTATAAAAATTTTAAAAAATCTTTAAGCTTAAATTGTGATCACTTTTGGAATTCTTTAAAAAATATAACTAAAATTGGCCCTAATTCTTTAAAAAAGCCTTCAATTAAGAATCTAAGCTTTATTTGTGATCTCTTTTGAAATTATAAAAATAAATCTAAAATTGTACAAAAATCTTTAAATTGGCTATAGGTCCTTAAATAAGCCTCCAATTAGGAATCTAAGTCTAATTTGCGATCATTTTTAAAATTTTTTTAAAATAAACTGAAATTGAATCCAATTTCTTAAATGTACCTCCAATAAGGAATCTAAATTAACCTGTAATCACTTTTGAATTTTTTCAATTAAACATGAAATTTACTGTAATTCCTAATATATGACTCTAATCAAGAATCTATGCTTAATATGTGATCACTTTTGAATTTTTTTAGAATAAACTAAAATTGGCTCTTGTTCCTTCAACAAGCCTCCATACAAGAATCTAAGCTTAATTTTTATCACTTTTGAAACTGAAATTGTCTCTAGCGCTTTCAATAAGCTTCCAATTGAGAATTTAAGCTTAATTTGTGATCACTTTTGCAATTCTATAAAATAAAATTGGCTCTTATTTCTTAATAAGCTTCCAATCAAGAATTTAAGTTTAATTTGTGATCATTTTTGATTTTTTTTTAAATAAAACTGAAATTAGCTTTAGTTCCTTAAATAAGCTTCTAATTAAGAATCAATGCTTAATATGTTTAATAAGAAAAATTTGTTCAAATTCTTTAAAGAAGACTTTTGTAAAGAATCTAAGTTCAACCTGTAATCACTTTTGAAATTCAATGAAATAAAACTTAAATTGGCTTTAAACCTTAAATAACACTCCAATTAAGAAACTAAACTTAATATGTGATCACTTTTGAAACTTTTTAAATTTAAATTAAAATTGTCATAATTCAAAAATAAAGAAAAGCAGTTTTCATTTAAATCTTTTAAGCCAATTAAAATAACAAAAAAGGTCTTTTTACAAAAAGTTGTCTCCAAATAAAGTTAAAAACTAATGACCTAGAATAACTACTGAATACAAATACAAGAAGTTCTAAAATTTAAATATTTAAATCACCACAATGACAAACATATTTTGTTTATTGTTTACAGAAAAAAACTATAATTTGATCACAATAACAAAAGCGTTTTAATTTAAAAAACCCAAGATTTTAACTTTTAACCATTAATGAGACAAAAACAAATTAGCGCATTGTAAACAATTACATTTTGGTTTTATTATTATTATAAATTTTATTAAAAAAGAGATAAATTAACATATCAATAAAATGTTGTTGTTGCTGTTGCTGATGAAAAGATTTGGAAGCAAGACGAAACGCGTGCAGCTTAAGTCTTTTGTTTGTTTTTTTCCCCCCAAAATATTTTCGTTTACAAGAGATTCATTGACAGATCGGTTTGTTAAAGTTATATTTGGTTAATATATATATAAATGCATAAGTATGTGTATATTTATGTGTTTGTGTGCGAATGTGTGTTATGGTTTGTAGGGATTTTTACCCTTGACCCAAATAAATAATTTAAATTGAATTTAAGTTTATTTTTTTTTTCTTAATTTTTAGTGATTTTGTTTGTAAGTGAACTTTGTTTATGTTATTTTTTTAACCACAAAACAAGTGAATGGTTGTTTTGTTGTTATTGTTGTATTGTTGTATTGTTGTATTGTTGCTGTTGGTTGGTTCGTTGGTTTGTAATAAAACATTATGCAACTTGTTGTATGTTTTATTTAGAAAATAGCACGTTCATGTAAAAATATGATTAAAAAAATAAAACAACAAAAAAATTAAAACAGAAAAAAATTCAGGCTGCAGCAGCAGCAGCTCCATGATCGCTTGACTGATCGCTTGTCATTGACATAAACGACCTTGAAGAGAGAAGAGTTTACATAAAAAACAATTTTTTGCAAATCAAAAACAATAAAATAAAATAAAAGGAAAAAATGCAAAAAAGAGAGTTATTAAAAGTAAGAGCAACATTTTATGTCTTTTTGTTCAAAAATACGGAAAAGGTCGTAAATAAGTGAAGCTTAAAAATGTAATCGTACTTTTTTTGTGGTTATAAATGTTTTTGCAGTTACAGTCACATATTTAAACATTCTTTGTAATCACTTAGTCAGTCAGTCATTCACATCATTCAAAATGAAGCCATGCATAAACCATTGCATTAATGCAATGGTAACAAATCATCCAGAGGTTCTAAAACTGTGCATATCGAGTGACAAACAACAAATGAAATGAACATAAATCTTTAACTTTCGAACGATTAAACGGATTTTAATGAAATTTCTGTAATATGATAGACAAGGACTAGATGAATTTAAGTGTAAACTTGGACTTTGTGAAGCTAACGGTGAAAGAAAATTTTGACATTTTGGTTCATCAAAATATTAAAAATGACGCAGATTCCTTGTATCTGAAAAAGGACCAGATGGAGGGGTGCAAATATTGGTTATTGGAAATCTTAAGTGCTATAACAGCAAGAGTTCTTAAATTTGGTCCTAACCACTTCCTCAAGGAACTGTTTTATTGGAAAAAACATAAGAGGGATAGGACCAGTGGGTGAGATACCTCCTTCACAAAGCAATTATTTATTTTCGAATATCTAAAGAACTACAACAGCTAAAGCTCTCATATTTGCAATCAACAACTTCCTCGAAGAACTGTTTTAATGGACAAAACCTTGGACGGGTAGGACCAGGGGGAGGGGTACCCCCATACAAAGCAAATATCGATCAAATATCTAAAGAACGATAATAGCAAAAGTTTTAAAATTTTGCACTAATTATGCTTCTTTGAACCACCCTCACTGGATCAGAGGGAGAGGTACCCCCCATACAAATCAAATTCTAAAATTCTACTTAAATCGTATGATAATACAATAAACGAATGTTTGCCCTAAAATCGCCTTAAAAATTTCCTTTGCCCAACCGAAGTTTGTCGGGTCTGCTAATTCTCTATAAAAAAATGTGTAAAAATAAATAAATATTTATTAGTACAGACTCGAATCACATTTTCTAACAGTCATACTAAAATGAAGATATACTAATTGGTCAGTATGGCAAATGATTCGTGATAGACATTCCACACTATATAAACATGATGGTCCAAGGGATCCCTAATGAAGCACGCTTAGGGTGACATCTGAAATAATTTTACAATTTGAAAAGAATCGAGATGAAAAAATAAAATTTTTGGAGAAGATTTGTGGCCAATGTGGAAAAATGGGCGAAGTACATATTACGGCACATATAAATATGGTGGCTCACAATGTCCTAGATGGATCTACAATAAAGGAAACAATTTCCAAATAATTTTAATTTTTTTCTTTCTTAGAAAAAAGAATATTTTTTTAAAAATTTCTCAAAGTGACAATATTTAAACTGGCCTGTAATGGTAAAATGGTTTCATTGTATACATATCACGCTATATAGATATGATGGGACCACTAATGAAGTACGCTTAGTGGAACATCTGCAAAAATTAAATTCTCTGAAAGGATTTGTTACGAATGTGGGAAAATGGAGCGTGTAAAGGTTCCAAGACATATAGAATGAGAGTACCATGGATCTTAAATGGAATGATAACAGTGAAGTAATTTCTGAATAATTTCAAATATTTTTTTTAATAATAATGGAACTTACAAACATGAACAAATGGTTCCAGTCTGAACTAATTAAATGCATATTTATTTTCAAATACAACAATAAATTTGATCTTTTTTAATTATATTTTCCAAATTGACTACAAATCTTCATTAGAAATTATAAAATTATTGCTGTTAAGTTGTTAACAGTGCTCTGTAAACTGCATTGTTAGAATTTTGGTTTGAGTCTTTGCTAGTTTAATTCGAATTTTTCTTCAAACTCATGGTGTATGTACTCTTCCAGATGAACATATGTTAACTCTAAACATGTGAAAATTTCATTGAGGTTATCTCTGAACGTTCTAAAGTTACAAAATTGATTCCAAAAAAATTGATTTCAACACACTGTGGATCAGTCCTAAAAATGTTGTCATTTTGGAATCTCTGTTCTCCCAAATGAAAATCAAATGAAATGTCACGCAATTTGCTTTTTTGTTAACATTCGTCAAAATTCGTTACTGTCTTTTTAACAAATAAAAATCCTCTATAAATATCACTTTTACGTTATGACACTTTTTTATTCAGTTTTGATTTTAGTGCACCTTCAAAAAAAGTGTGTCATTAATTCATTAGTCCAATATTTTTAATATATTTAACTGAATAATTTAGTGCTTTTTTTCTCAAAAAAGCACTAAAATTGCAATAAATCTTTAATTATGATTATTTTTGCCAATTTTTTGTTTTAAAATCTTTAATTAACATCATTTTTAGTTTAGCCAAGTTTTGCACACCCTCCGCCTCTCTTGGGTAACATGATCTCTGTGTTTCTTTTAAACAAAATATCTAAATGTTATGACTAAAAATTTTAGTTGGTCACTAAGTTAGTAAGTTAGTGAATGTCTATTATGTGACTTTGCAACATACGAGAGCGGCCTTTAAGCAAAATATTATTAATTTTATTATTTGTTTGTTATAAAAATTATATAATTATTAACAGTTACTTTATTGAATTTTTGAGGAAAATTGTAGGCCCGTTTAAATTAAGCTTTTTTCTTAGCAGATTAACAGTAAAATCAACTTAATACTTCACTTTCATTTTTATACCCTCCACCACCACAAGTGGTGAAGGGGGTATTTTAAATTTATCATTCCATGTGTAACGTTAAGAAGGAATCAGCTTTGGCGCCATAATGTATATATTCTTACATCAGATCAAAATCTGAGTCGATTTAGCTATGTCCGTCTGTCTGCCTGTTGTTGGCATGCTCACGTCCACAATAACTGGCAGAGCTCATGAAAATTTGGCCTGAGTATTTGTTTCCTAAAGTTTCCTATCTAAAACCAGTAAAATGGTTTCAGTCTTTAAAGATATAGACCGATATCTGTGGCAACCTCTAAGTTCAAGCGTATAACTTTGGTAAAATTATCAATTTGAAATCGACGAATCAGAATGACATTTTTCCAAAAACATTAGGCTGTATGGACTTCATTATCATTTCATAAATTATCAAATTAAATCGGTTCAGTAGAAAAAACGTTATAGACAAAACTATAACTAATTTTATGACTCATTAAGAAAAACTTGTATATATTATTTCTTTTGTGAGTGTTTATGTACGAATCATAACGTATGTACTTCACATACACTTGTGGTGAAGGGTATTGAAGATTCAGCATAGCCGTATATATCATTCTAACTTGTTTTTGCTTATACTTTCCTTCTCTGCCTCCCAAAATGCCACAAATCAAATAAATGTATAAAACACTTTAATCGGAGATTTTCAATAATAATATTTTAGAGTGTTTTCAAAATAAATAACAATATTCATTTGCCGATAACTTCAAGCAAACTGGACAATTGATTGGTTTAAACTTCCTGCTACAAGAAGAAAACCACAATAAAAACCTTCGTGAAAAAAATAAATAAATTAAAGTCGAAATCCTGTTTTGAAACTTAATTTAAATATATAGATCAAGGAAAAAGACAAAAATAGGGGGAAAATATATGACTTAAAATGTATGTTAAATACTGACATTAAATTTAATACTTTTACTTTTTTTACGGCAGCTGATGAAAAAAAGAGACAAAAATGAAAAAGAAAAAATTGGAGGGGTTTAACTGGTCTGGTAAATAGTTACTGAATGAGTTAAAGATATAAACAATTTATCAATATTTTTACTTAAACATATAAACGAATGAAATTGAAGATTTTATAGAAAAAATATATATTTTCATATTTTGTATATCGTTTGAGATTTTCTTTAAATTCTTCTTTGAATTTTCGAAAGATATACAATTTTTACAGACATATTTAGATATGATTTTGATATTAATTAATTAATTAATAATAATTAAATAAACTAAATAATTATTTTCTTATTTTAAATGTTTAAAACACTTTGGGGGACGTTTTCACAATGTTTATCCTTTCGTTCTGCTGAAGAGCTATGCGTAGTAATGTACAAAAAATGACTAATGGGTCAATTGCTTTAGTTGCTTTGTCAGTTGCCAAAATTATATTATAGATGGCAACTGCCAACTTAGGTTATTAATTTCAGTTGTCTAATGGTAAATATTTTGGCAACTGGGTTTTTCTGGCTGCCTTAATATATTCAACGCACTTGTTTTTTTTTAACAAATGGAGTTAAATCCAAATATTTCTAATGGTGTCCGGGTGGATATTTTCTTTTGTTTTTTCTTAGATTTTTTTTTTCAATTTTAGTTGTTCCTTTCTCGGTCAGTTTGGAAATAATCCACTGCGAATATTTTTTTTGTTCTATTAACTGCACTAACAACTGCCATCGATGGCTGAGTCATCCCCAAATTCAAACCATTGCCGTGAGATTTTTAAAAACTTTTATCGCCAAAAAATGGAAACCCCGCACATACTTTTTGGAACGGTGGTATTGCGGTTGAAGGATAAACTTGTTATTTTCTTGTTTATATTTTTCGGTTGTCGAACTGTCAAAATGGCAACTGAGACCAGTTGTCACATATAATACGTTTTTTTAGTACCCAAAGTTCCAATCCTTACAAATCGTGTTTAAAAATTCGACTTTTATCGCTTAAGTGATACAAAAAATTATTGAAATTTTACCTTAAAAATAATTTAATGATGATTCCATCGTTGTGTCTTGAGAACTTTGCAACGTGTTTGGAAAGAAATTACGCACCACATTTAATGTTACGACCAATTTCTGTGGTCATGAAAAATATTTAATTTAGATCTTTTCTAGATCGCATAGCAACGACTAAATAAGATAAAAGTCAGCAAATTGAGATATTTTCATTAAAAACATATCTTAATCTTAATCTGACTAAAACGAGTGACTAAAATTATTAAATATTTTCAAAAAATTAAATTGGTCCTATAAAAAGTTGGCCAAAGCAAAGGTCGGAGGTCAACTCTTTCCAATGTTATCAAACCGTAACGGGAGAACTTGTCAGATGATACAAATCCTGGTTCAGGCTATGATGAATAGAAATCATTTTCAATAGATTCATCAGCAAAGCAGCCCGCTCAGCTCAGTGCTCGGAATGTCTGGTACGAAAAATTAAAACTAAACCTGGTTTAAAGGCACACAAGGTAGATTTTAAATGGAGATGGACTACCTGTTCGAGCAAAGTGACAGTTTTGTTTAGTGTTTCTGTTTTTATTAACATATATGTATGTTAAGAATTTGTGAACATCACTCCTGATATTGCTGGTATTTTCTACCGGGCAGTTCTTATAATTACAGGGAGATAAATTCAGTGGAAAAACACAAATTTTAAAACATGACCAGCAGATATGGGAAACCTCGTTTTGCCAAAACACTTAGGGAGTTGCAGGCTCTAAGCAAACATTATTTTTTTATTATCATACCATTCTTTATATGGGGGTACCTCTCCCCCTGGTCTTATCCGCCATACGTTTTGTCCGGTAAAACAAATCCTTGAGAAAGTGATCAGAGCTATTTTGAGAACTCTCGTTTTTATAGTTGTTTAGATATAAGATAAAAATGATTCGCTTCATATGATGGCACTCTTTCCCTGGTCCTATCCGCTCAACGTTCAGTCCAGTAATATTATAGTTCTTTATATATCCTATAAACAATATTTGCTTAATACTGACCCTATTCGTCCTACGTTTTGTCAGTTCCTTGAGAAAGTAGTTGGTATCAAATTTGATAACTCTCATCAATATTAGTTTTGAATGGCCGGTACCCCACACCCTGGTAATATTTCCCCCATGTTTGTCCAGTAAAACAGTTTCCTGAAAAAGTTGTTGGGTCCAAATTTGAAAACTCTCACTGTTAAAGTTCTTTAAATATTCGATCATCAATATTAGTTTGAATGGCCGGTACTCTACACCCTGGTAATATTTGCCCCACGTTTTGTCCAGTAAAACAGTTGCCTGAAAAAGTTGTTGGGTCCAAATTTGAGAACTCTCACTGTTAAAGTTCTTTAGATATTCGATAATCTTTATTTGCTTTGTATGGCCGATACCCTTCCTCCTGGTCCTATCGGAATTTTTTACAGCGTATGTTACTTTAGGGTATAGTGGGATCATTCCATAGGTAGATAGATAGATAGATAGATAGATAGATAGATAGATAGATAGATAGATAGATAGATAGATTGATAGACTGATTGATAGATTGATTGATTGATAGATAGATTGATTGATAGATAAATAATAAATAGTTACGTTTGTTAAGAAGTTTCCAATCTCACTTCTTATTTTAATTTTTTTGTTTTTAAAAAGCACTTTTCATGTCTGCATTTATAGAAATATTCCACATAGAACAGCACCAAGAACATTTGATCGCATGAATAACTTTAACAACTAGAATAAGAAAAAATCTTGTTTACTTTAAAAAAATGTTACCATTAAATTGCTCCTTATTAGAAAATTAAAGTCGTTTATAGGAATAAGCATCAGTGAATGCGCTATATAGTTTGATATGATATGACCAATTATAGCTGTTTTATCTATTTCTTTTATGCTACGTTGTTGATATTAAATTTTCCATGTCTCGCAGTTTTTTTTTCTATTTAAAGTTGATACAGAGAAAATGACATAATTTGAATATCATTGACACCAACGTTTGTTTGTAATCCTCCCAGTCCGGTTTTCCATTCATATCGAAAGTGTGTTATATGTTTCTTAGTTTTATAATAGTTTTGTTGTTGTTGTTGTTGTTATCTGGTTTTATTGCAGAATATTTCTTTGTTTTTGATTGTTGCTGTTGCAGTTTTATGTTGCATACAACACGCAACTTGTTTATTTGATTACTATTTTTGTTTTTATTGTTTCATCCATTACAACCAGTTGTATTATACAATGAGTTTTTGGAGTTTTTTTCCCCGCTAAATGCTGGAGAAAATGTTTAAAAATCTATTTAAGGCGAAAAATCTGGAACAAAAAAAATTTCTTGTTGAAATTTTGTTTTTTTTTTTTGTTGTTGTGGCTTAAACTAAATGTTAACAATTTGTTGTATTTGTTTTTGGCTGAAAACAAAACAGTTTTTTTCCAGCTGTTTTCTATTATTAAATCCATTGCATCACAGAAATAAACTAAATGTAACAATTGTAGACTGAAAGCTACTTAAATTCAAGTAGCTGCACAGTTTTATTATTTTCTATGCACTTTTTTTGCAGGAAATCCACACGAATTCAGTCATTCATTTAAAGCAAATAAAAATTTATTTTATTTTTTATATTTTAATAAATCGGTTAGTGGTGTGTTTTATATTAAAGCTGTTTTTACTACGTTTATTATTATTATTGATGGCCCCCTAAGAGTTTTTTGTAATAATAATGTATGGGCAAAAAGATATGGGGAATCAATTTCAAAGGGGTGAAGAGGTTATATCATTATCTCTTAAACTATAAGACACATATAAAATTTTGGAAGAAATTGGAAGAAAAAATTTAAATGCGGGATAACCAACTTCAATGATTCACTTCCCGACTCCAAGTCACACTGGAAACATATAATTGTGCAAATCAATTGAAAAACACATTAAGAAGGACCCAGTGAAATTTTAGTAAAAATATTCATTCAATTACAGAATTATTTCCAAAAAAGCGTATTATTTCATATTTGCAGAATAACTAATCGTTTACATGCTTTTCTCTATACGTATCACTTTCCGAGCCGATTTCATTACGTCCATCTTGCTGATAATCTATGAAAACTATATAAATCTAAATGATCTGTACTTAGATCACAGTTTGGGATTTAAATCGGATTTTGATATTTGCAAAATCATTATTTTAGCAGGAATAATAGATGTTTACACACACAGATTAAACAGCTAAAATTAGAAATATGAAATTTTGTACTGTGGTTTCCTCTTCCACACACCCCCCCCTCCCCAATTAATTCACTTAGATGATATAAATTAAAGGGCTTAAATCGGTCATCTTATATCTCCTCAACAAAAATATGTCAATATCACTTTCCTCTCAAATAAACGAGTAAGAATTCTATAGTTGGCCAAGCCCGACTAAGTAATACCCTACACCACAATATTATTCATAAATGGTAGTTACAAAAAAATAAACGACCCTTAATATTATTTCTGATTTATTCTTAACTGAGCAGTATATTATTGTAAAACTAACGTTTATTTCAAATTTAAGCGTTTTTAAGTGCATTTTTGCGGAGGGTTAAATGGGAGCTACAAGAAATAATGGACTTAACCTCGATTTTTGCTTATATTTATCTTATTACGAACAATTATTATTACAATACCAATTTATATGTAAAATTTATATTCTTCAATGATTTCGAAAAGGACTTGTATTGGACCTATGAGAAGCAACGTTTTAGAATATCGTAAGACTTATTCTTGTAAAATTTCGTTATAATCATTTTATAATTAGAACTTTTATTAGCCTAAAACCTCATTCCGGGATTATATTCGTATGGCAGGTTCCTGAAATATTGAACCGTACATGGCCAATTTCAATAGGCTACGTCATTGGGTTAAAATATTATGTACTAAATTTTATCAAGATATTTCAAAAATTGCCCGACCCGGACGGACAGATAGACGGCCATCCTGAAATCGACTCAGAAAGTGATTCTGAGTCGAACGGTATACTTGATGATGGGTTTAACGCCATTATTTTCTATATGTTACAAACATCAGCATAAAGGCATAATGCCCTAACCACCTATGGTGGTGTAGGGTATAATAAGCTGATAAGTGTTGGGAACTTTTTTAAATTTGTTCTATTTAGAGAGAAAAATAGTAAAAATTCTAGTCGATAACCAGTCTATATAAAATATTGGTCGATAACCGCCAATATGGAATTTTGTTGCACTTTAAAAGGGATTTAAATTTTTTTAGGGATTTTTTTTTGGTATAATTAATATAATAGTTAATTTATACAAGAATTAAAGATATGAAGGGTTCTGTATGGCACCTCAAATCTAGAGACAAAATACCTCCAAATATTTGAGGTTATAATGTGGTACTTATTGATTTTTCTAATGGTACTTTTTGGTATTTTCTAATAATCAAAAAATGTGATACATTTTTACATTTAGACATTTTGCTCAAGAATTAATGGATAAAATTCCAATTAAATATCTAAATTAAGTGAAAATAACTAGATTTAAATTTTTGGCCCATATTTTTTTTAAATTTTCATTCGTTACATATAAATTTTTCTTTAAATTTTATTTAAACAAAATATTTCTTATCATTTTTGTTTAAATTTTCCATTTAAAAAAATTAAAAATTAAACAAAAAAATTAACTTAAATACCGTAATTAAAGTAAAAGCTGTTTTCTTTTCTTCATTAAATATTTAAGTTGTTTTCTTTCTTTTCTGCATTAATAATTAATTTAATGTGAATGCGTGTATGTTTGTGTGTTGTTTGCAATAAAAATATTTCATTTGAAAATTTATCATAATTTTTAATTAAACTTAATTATGTGATTTTATTTCCTTAATTTTTTCTTAAATGAAAATTTTCCATTTTCTCTTAATTCAAATCAGTTAAATTGTACCACATTTTCAGGAACTAATTTGAATGAGAAACAGAGTTAATAACTTTATTACAATTTAAATGATATTGAAATTGAAATTACATATGAACAATATTACACTTGACAATCACTATTAGAGCCACAATTATCGAAATGAATCAAGTTTTTCTATTTTCAGTATAAATCTCAGTTGGTTGTATAACGCTATAACTATGTTATTGAGAGGATAAAAGAGAAAAATATGAAAACAATTAAAAAAATTTCCACGTTTTTTCACTTAAAATACAATTTTTCACTAAAAATTCAATTTTTTTTCACTAAAATTCCGAATTTTCACTAAAAATTCAAATTTTCACTAAAAATTCAAAAGTTTTCACTAAAAATTCAAATTTTCACAAAAAAATCAAATTTTCACAAAAAAATAAAATTTTCACAAAAAATTAAAATTTTCACTAAAAATTCAAAAGTTTTCACTAAAAATTCAAATTTTCACTAAAAATTCAAATTTTCACTAAAATTCAAATTTTCACTAAAAATTCAAATTTTCACTAAAAAATTTCAAATTTTCACTAAAATTTCAAATTTTCACTAAAATTTCAAATTTCACTAAAAATTAAAATATTAATTTTTTTTTTGCAAACTTTTTAGTCTTTAATTTGACTTATTTTATTTGTATTTTTTACTTTCGATTCCACTTTTTTATTATTTCAATAAAAAAAGCCTAAACTACATTTTTTAAAAATTTAATTGTTTTTTGTACACGAGTTAAATATCTTTTAGTGGAAAAATAAAACGTATTTGTTTTATAAAGAAAAAAGTAATTGTCATATGAAAGCGATTGGTAAAGAAGATATAGACTGTGAGTGTTATATAACATTTAATCGTGTCTATTTGTTTTACCAATCTAATCGAAAAAATCTTAAAAATGTCGATTGCAATAGAGGAAAAACAAATACAAAGTATGAAACAAAGCCTAAATCGAATGTTTGTTTGAATGTGACAGTTTTATTAACCCTGGAATGTAAAAAGAGTTGAATTTTTGTAAATATTTTTTTTAATTTACTAATTTTTTTGTCTAAAAATAAAAATTCAAATAAAGAGACACAGAAGTGAAGAGATAAAGAGGGTTTTATTATCTTTATCGTTCTGTACACACAGAAAAAGAGAAACAATGAAGCAAAATCAACGTTGAACATAGTTGATTTAAGAATTAATAATTTACCCTTCATTTAGTTTAAATTAAATGTTTTTGCATTTGTAACGGTCAGAAAGAGTAATCAATCCTACCGCCACTTTTAAGTATACCGTTCGACTCAGAATCACTTCCTTAGTCACTTCCGTCCGTCCGGCTGTCCATGTAAAGTTTGTTCGCAAAGTACAGGCCGCAGTTTTGAAGATATCTTAAGGAAATTTGACACAAGGACGATACCTATTGAAATTGATTATAATCAGACCATTATTTCATATAGGACCCATTTAAATGTCCGCCCGAAATAGAGTTTTTAGTTTATAAAAGTCTTAAATGTAAAAAGATTTGATCTAATTTTTTATCAAATTTTTGCGAAAGTTAATCTTATTATTTTTAAAACGATGTGCTAAATTATACAATAATCGGTCCATTTTTTATAGGTGCCATACTGCCACCCTTCCGAATATTACTTTCAAACTTATAAGTCGCACAATTGTGGGTATTGTAAATATATTTAGTCAAATTAACATATAAAACTGCTGTGCGAAATTAAACGAGGGTCGATACATAATTTTTTCTAATTCCCATTTAATCCTCCAAAAAAAACCTTAAAAACGGAAAAATTTTACATTAAATTTTAGTAAAATTAAAATCTATTGCACACATAAGCATACATAAGGAAATCAAATTATACGAGGGTCGTTCATAAATTTTTCGTAGCAGACATATACAGCCAACAAGGTGAAGTAGGGTATTACATTGTCGGGCGTAATAGTCGGTACGTTTTAATTTTTTTTATTAGTGATGTCAGACATGTTTCTTAATGTCCTACTTAGACCCCTTTTAGCAAAATCGATTTTTTACAAGAAAAGTTATTAACCGATATCTGAAACAAGCTCAAAATTTCAAGAAAGACCTTTTTTTAAAAAAAAAGCAAACTTCATCACTGTGCCTAGAATTATCAAAATCGGACCAGTAGAAAACAATTATGGTCATAATAATGATCGCTATAATAAACTATTTGTATTTATCACGTTTGTATGTGTCAGAATCTAAATGTGTGATGTAATGCAATTGTAACCACACACATGTATAAAAAATGCGTTACAGTTGATCGATTTAGGTATTCTAGGGTTAATATTTCTATCGGTTCTCATTTCTATTTTTCCTTATTTTCATAAAATTATATAATTTTTCTTCAAAATTTTTAAATTATGTCATTTACAGCAAAATGTCTTTTATTAGCACTTTAATTTAAAAATAAATTTCACGGCACTCAAAAACTAACGTAAAATAACGCATAAAGAAAAGAATGACATTAAAATTATGTTTAAGAGTTTAATAAAAAATTTTTCGCACCTAAAAGTGGAATAAAGCAAAATGTGAGCTTTTATTCGCAATTAAATTATGACTTAAATAATGGATTTGGATACTTTTAAGAAAATCTCTTTATATAGAGACACAAACACAGATATAGATATGAATGTGATAAGTATATACATATAGATCCCCTTATAGATATAGACATAGATATCACCGGGTTATACATTTTGACTTTATGGGAAATTTTGACTGCTTTTGGGTCCTTAACTTTTTTCAATATAAAATTTTGATCTGGAAATTGTGTCAGAACATACATTTCGTCATCCACATTGCAGAAAGAATATTTTGACTTAAATTTTCGTGCTCTCTTCTTGGCTTCTAAATTTTAAGCAGCGTTTCTATCAGGAACCTTTTAAACTTTGTATGTTATTAAACCTGCTTTAACTTTGACTTCTTCTACTTAATCGTCTGAGCAGTGAGCGAACCGGACCGTTTTCCTAATGGATGCATTGAGAGCTCTTTTGAAAATACTTTCATTTTTTTGGCTTTAGAAACATCATGTGAATCATTCCATCTACCTGAAACAGGTTTTCTATCGTCGAATAAATTCTCCCGGTTCTGTTTAATAAAATTGGAAACAGTTTGATGGCAGATCTTTGAACGTTTGGCTGGAACAAATATTTCATAATTTTAGTACTTCCATTTTTCGGGTCAATCATTTTAATCTGTTCAAGTCATTTGAAATGTTTTATAAAGGTAACTTGATCATAAAAAATTCACAAATGAAAAATGTGTGTTAGGAATTTTTCGATCTCACTCGAGTAGAAGGATCCACTGATATCTTGTGATCTGATTGAAAAAATTAGTTATAAATTGTATTTAAATTCCCTAAAAAATGTGATTACATGTGTGAATACTGTGAAAGTAAGAGGTTTAAGAGATATTTAGACCATTGAAAAGGATTTTCAGCAAAAATTAAAAAAATTCGTTTGAAGGGGAAATTTTTTGTTGAAAAGTTTAGTTAATGAAAAATTCGGTTTTTAGTGAATATTGAGATTTGAAATGAAAACTTTATTATGGCAAACACTTTGTTAAATTTAAAACTCCATTTAAAATAACAATAATGTTTTTTTTTAATTTTAACAAATTGTTTATATTTATTAGTGCATGTATTTGTGTAAATGTTATTATAACTTAAAGAAACGCTTTGTTCGTTTGATAAAATATTTGAAAACCAAAAAATAATTTTCCAATTTATTTCACAACTTTTCAAAACTGACAGTTAATTTTGTAACCAAAAATTTATTTTTGATTACAAAAACTTTTGAAAATAAAAATTAGTGTGATTTATGTGAAAACTTCTTAAATTAATGAAATTTAATTATGTTTAATAAATTATTATTGTGAAAAAAATCTAAATTGAATAATAAAAATTTTGGAATGTGAAAAAATTATCAAAAAAATATATTTATATTAATTTTTTACCCTACACCATCATAGGTGGTGGGGGTATTATGCGTTTTTGCAGATGTTTTGCAATGGGCAGAAAAAATAGTCCTATCACCAGAATCACTTCCTGAGTAGATTTTAACATGTCCGTCCGTCCGTCGGCTGGCTGTCCATGTAAAGCTTATTCGCAAAGTACAGGTAACAGTTATGAAGATATCTTAATGAAATTTGCCACATACTATTATTTTGCCTCAAGGCACGATGCCTTTTGAAATGGTTAAGATCGATCCACTATTTCATTTAGGTCCCATACAAATGTTCCTCCGGATTTAGGTTTTTTTGCCCATAAAATTCCTAAATATAAAACGATTTTAACGAAATTTTGCAAAATTAAGTCATAATATATTCTAAAATGATGTACTAAGTTATATGAGAACTGGTCCATTATTTCTTATAGGTCCCATACAACCACCCTTCCAAATTATCATTCATAAATCGCACATATATGTTTGTATTGTAAAAATATTTAGTCAAATAAGAGATAATTTAACTATGTTAAATTTAACGAGGGTCGGTCCATTTTTTTTTGCAATTCCCCTATAATCCCTACAGAAAAAAATTCCCTTTAAAACGCATAAATTTTACATAAATTTCAGTAAAATAATAGCATATTGCGCACATAAGAATAAATAAGGAAAGCTAATTTAACGAGGGTCGTTCATAAATTTTTCATAGCAGACATATACAGCCAACAAGGTGGTGTAGGGTTTTACATAGTCGAACTTGACTGACTATAACATTTTACACTTTTATTAATGGTCGTAGTTCAATGAAAGAGTTCATTTATGTCCTATACTGATCGCTATTTGAAATCAACAAAATAGTTCTTTACAAAAATAGTTATAGACCGATATCTGAGAAAAGCTCAAAAACTATCAAAATCGGTTCAGTATAAAAAAGTTATAGTCTTAAAAAGTGATATATTTTATAACCTCCCAACATAAGTATGTTCGTATGTATCAATGTGTGTGTGGAGAGTATTGACGATTTTCTCCACAAGGAGTACTGAAGATTAGAGAAGAGCGCTGCCGTGATTTTTGAATAACTTCGTGTCCAGTGAGAGTGATTTTAAAATCACTGTTCTTTTGACAGTGATCGCAGTATTTGAAAGGAAAACAAAAATATTTTTATTAAAAATAAATGAAAAATAACGGAAAACCAAAGGGTTCAGTAGGAATGTATTTAAATCTCTAGTTAGAGTTCACACTGTACACCGTAGGAAACGGATAATATTCTTTCTAGATGAATCGCTGGCCAAACATTAAAACAAATATATTTGAGTATACAGAAATTGTTATTTCAAAATTTCAGTCACTGTAGTTAACAGTGATTTACCAATCACAGTGATTAAATCACAATAAAATAACGTTCATTTCTACTGATGATACAAACATGTGATAGAGAGTATTGAAGTTTCGGTACAAGCGAATGATTTTACTTATTTACCCTGTTGTTTTTGTATTTTTTAGTTAGAGGGCTCAGAATGGGTGATCAAATGTTTCATAAATATGTCTCAGATTTTCTGTAAAATTTTAATAAAAATTTGTGATTTTTTTTTGAAAAGGTGGTAACATTTATTCACCGATCAAACTTTATAATTATTTTTTCTCTTTTTAATCTCAACAGAAATGCCTGTAAACAAAATTTTTATGAACTCGTGGTTCAAGCCCGAAACAACTAAAAATTAATTAATAATTTTTGTCATGTTCTCAGATCGTTTAGCTGGAAACACACTCATATTATTCAATATATCTAAAGTAAAAACCAAAAAGGAATTTCTGCTTAACACCCTTTATAATGACGGGGAGATCAAATCAGTGAAAAAGACTCAAAAAATTTTTAACATTAATTTGTTTAGGATTGAGATTTTGGGTATTTCCACAAGATAAAGTGGGCATTTGTTTTCATTTTGTGATTCAAAAACAAGTTCATATATAACGTTTGGAAATTTAATATATATATCGTTATTCGTTATAATTTTATTAAAACTTAGAGATTAATTTTAATGTTCTACATAAAATGGCAAAAATTCGTGATTTTAAGTTTTTCATAAATTTTTGACATCATTTGATGTTCCGCTGACTTTTTCTTTAAAAATAATAAATCTTTAAGTTCCAACATTTTCACCGATATCAAAAACTTGTGTAAAAAGTTAATATCTTGTCACGAAATCTAACTTTATTTTCCATACATATTTTTACTTGGGGCCTGTGCTCTGTTTTACTCTAAAACATCTCAGCTCTAATCATAAAAATTTTCTTTAAATTTTTATTATGGTTCAAAAGGAATTATTTCCAAAAAATTGATTTGTGTGATTTTTTTTAATTTTATTCATTTTGCTAAAATTGAGACAAAAATATATTTTCAAAGAAAATTTTCTTAAACATAAAATTCCTTCAATTGATTGTTAATTATAGAAAAAAATAATTGTTACCAAAAATAATAAGCACAAACGCAATCCTAAACATTTCACAATAATACAAGATGACTGTACACTGGAACCCACACTTTAGAGTCAACGAAGCATTCAAACAAAAGTCTCTTCTTCATTGCAATCGACCAACAATTAACAATATTTCAATTATTTCAATTATTTCTTTATTTCAATTAAATAATAATTGTATAATAATTTAGACTTTAATTCACTAAAACACAGAAATAACTATAAATCAAAAACATAACGCAATACCAAATTAACTTACAGTAGGGTATTAAATATGACAACTATTGCGTATACGCAATTTTCTAAAAAAACAACAAAAACTATACTTAACTGAGAGTTCATCTTTTGGTTAATAATTTATTGTTTTTATATTATTTTCTGTTTATTTCTCGTGATCTTAAGTTCATTCATAAATGTCAACTATTTTTTATCTTCTTTTTTATTTTAAGTTTTTTATTTAATTCATAATTTCATTTTAATAATTTTTTTTTTGCGAAATTTTTTTCTGTTAACTTGTTATGGTTTGAGTAATTTAAAAATAATTTAATTTAAATATGAAATAATTGTGAAAATTATTAAAATGCGATAAAGATATTTTATTAAGGTCAAGTGCTTATAAAAATTACAATAAGACACACAATATAACTTTAATAAAATTAAATCAATTTCATTATTATGATCGTCAGTTGTGATCAAATGGAATATTGATGTAGTTGACTGTGATGTCTTCATGTCACACGGACTATAGCTAAAAAATGATTAAAATGAGTGACCAGAGAAATGAGCGAACTCAAATCATTAAATATATTCAACAAAACCCAACTTGCTCCTATAAAAAATTGGAGAAGCATTCAAAGGTTTGACACTTTCAAGTTTTCTAAAAACGTATTCCTGCTGTATAATGGATGTCGTAGGTATGTCCAATGTACGGCTCTATAAATACCGTAATTTACATCAAGGCTGCTTTCATTCATTAGACTTCATAATGTGTCCACTAACTTTTGCCCTAACTTTTCAGCCTGTCACTATGGAAAACAATATGTCCAAAAGTGTGTCAGATTTTAGACGGAGAAGAAGGTCCAAAACTTCATCACTTGTGCATAAAACTTTAATATTTTTAATTCAATTCAAACAAATAAATCAATTTCATTTAATTTCTTCAACATTTTTACTAAAAAAAATTAGTTTTCACTAAAAAAATCTTGATTCACTGAACAAGAAAAATTAAAAATACAATTTGTTGCTAAAAATTAAATTTTGTGCTAAAAATTCAAATTTTTCGAAAAAAATTCAATTTTATTACAAAATTTCAAATTTTTAATAAAAATTCAATTTTTCGTTAAAAATTAATTTTTTCACAAAAAAATTATTTTTTTTTTACTAAAAATTCAAAAATCTTCAATTTTTCACTAAAAATTCAAATTTTCACAAAAAATTCAAATTTTCACAAAAAATTCAAATTTTCACAAAAAATTCAAATTTTCACAAAAAATTCAAATTTTCACAAAAAATTCAAATTTTCACAAAAAATTCAATTTTTACAAAAAATTTAAAATTTTCACTAAAAATTCAATTTTTCATAAAAAAATTAATTTTTCATTATTAATTTTTTCACAAAAAATTCAATTTTCACTAAAAATTCATTTTTTCACAAAAAATTAAATTTTTCATAAAAAATTAATTTCAATAAAAATTCATTTTTTTATAAAAAAATCAAAATTTTCTCTAAAAATTCAAAATTTTACAAAAAAATTCATTTTTCACAAAAAAAATTAACAAAAATCAATTTTCAAAAAAAAATCAATTTATCACAAAAAAATCTATTTTTTTTTAAATCAATTTTTAATAAAAAATCAATTTTTAACAAAAAAAAATAATTTTTTACAAAAAAATAAAATAAATAAAAAATATAAATAAAATAAAATCAATTTTTCACAAAAAATCAGTTTTTAACTAAAAATGTAAAATTTCTCTAAAAATCTAAATTTTCTCTAAAAATTCAAATTTTCACAAAAAATTCAATTTTTCAGAAAAAAATAATTTTTTCACAAAAAATTCAAATTTTTTCACAAAAAAATTAATTTTCACTAAAAATTCATTTTTTTACAAATTCAAAATGTTCACTACAAATTCTTTATTTCTTATTTCTTTATTAAAATTTATATTTTACCCAGCTTTTACCCTGTGCGCTTTGCTGCTCAAAAAATTCTCCTCAGTCCTCTATTCCTAAAGAATTTTCATAAATATCGACGCATATTAAAAAAAATATCATGCAACGTAGATTTTGCCAAATTTAACGACTTTCAGTTAATCGAATTTGCTTTGAATAGAGGGTTGATTTAACCCTAAGTTTGTTCTAAATGTATATGAGAGCTGATGGTAACCATTTTGCAGATTTATATCGGTTTTTAGGTAGTTAAAACTTCGCGGTTTTATATAAGAATGACTCTAATTGAATCATCATTTTATTTTCCTCATTCATAAATCTAGAAAATTCTCCATCAGCAAAGAAACTAAAATAAGTTGTGATCACTGATTTGATTTATATAAAAAAAGTTAACAATCGATTTTTTTATATTTATTCTGAATTAATAACCATCACAAGTTAGATGTGGCAACTTGTTGTAATTATAGTCCAAAGTTAATAGTTTCTTGTGTAAATAACTTATTGCGTTATATGACAAACAATTAATGGAACACAATTTTGCCATTTTATCAAAATACAATAAATAAACAAATAATAAACACGCACTTGCATGCAAGTTTTATAAAATGTTGGCAACACAACAACAACAACAATAACTGATTTTGATTTAAGTTTTTTTTTTTTTTTTTTTTTATTTTTGATTTTGAAAATATAACATTTTCTGTAAATAAAGCAGGTATAACGATGTAATCAAATTTTGTTTTAAAGTTGTTTTCAAATTTATCTTCTGCTCGTACACAAACACATACACATGAAGAGCTTAAGACACACACATTTACATGAATAAAATGAAAACAACCCCCTTTTTTGCTGTTAACGTTAATTTGCCTGGATTTCTGTTAACATTTCTTTACTCTAAAAAAGCTGTCTGTAACTATTATTTTGTCTGCCTTAATGTCTGTCTGTCTTTCTGTTACTGTTGTTGGCTTTGATTGTTGTTGGTAAATTTTCTTTGAAGTCTTTTTATTTAATTTTTGTATGTTTATACGGTTTTTGCTTATTGTTGTTGCTTCTGTTGTTTTAGTTTTGATGTTAATAAACATTGACGAAGCTTCTGTGTGTTAAAATGTTTTTTATACTCTTTTTTTTTTTTAATACACTCACTTTGTGGCCTCAGTTTATTTTAGTTTTAGTTTAAGTTTTTTTTTTAATTTTTGTATATTTTCCAGCTTTGGTCTTCATATATAAAAACGATCTGCAATTCATGTTAAGTTATCAGTTTTAAATTTGGCATTGTGTACTAAAAAACCTAAAAAAACGACTTTTCAGTTAAACAAAATATTAAAAAAATATTTTTTGTAAATAAATTCCTTTTTTTAATAAAAAAAAACAACAACAAATTTTGTTAAATTTTTAATAAATTTTATTAAAAAAAATCAAACCACCAATTAATATAAATATGACCGCCTTTAAAGTATTTGTAAGTGTTAAAAAAAATTTATAAAAAAAATAAAGAAAAAATATTTTATAAAAAATAAAATAAATAAAATTAACTAAAATGAAAGTGTTAGTGTTTTATAAATAACATTAATGAAAGAAGTTGAAAACATAACTAATAAATAAAATTCTTTGTAGTGACACTTTTTTTTAATAAAACTGAAATAACAAATCAAGTTTTATTAGAAAACTTAATATGAATTTTAAATTCTTATTAATCAATACGAAATTTCAAATATTTTTTTTATTTTCAATTTCAACCTGACAGACAAAAGAATGAACGTGTTTAAAATATCGTGGGAATAAAAATAAAAAACAGAACTTACACTTTAATATAATGTAATTCCAATAGAATTAAATCACTTGAATCATGTTATGCCACAACAAGAATTAAATAAAACAGAATGGAATGCAGAATAAAGTGAAAATATTTATTTCATAATCCAACGTAAACAAAAGAACTAATTTTCAATGTCTTGTGCTTGTTTTCAGAGCAAAAGAATTAATTTCATCTTTTATTCAACAAAATAAATCAATTAAATCTCTATTGATTCAAAGGAATTTCAAATGAAATTTATTTTCTTATCCGTTTCCTTTAATTTCTTTTAAAACTCCTAAAAAATTATTAAAAATAATTATATTCCCTCCTCTTCTCATTTTATTTCTTTTTATTCTTTTGTTAAACAAAAGACTTAAGCAACAAACTTTCCGTCTCTCACACATCATCTAAAAAACCTTCTTTTTGCTTTTTTTTCCTTGTTTACATAAAAGACTTAAGACCAAAACCTTTTGAATTTATTAGAGAAAGACTTAAGCAACAAACTAGAACTCTTTTTCTCTCAGATTCTCATTATTAAAAAAGCATTTTCTTTACTTTCCTTTTCATTGTATCAAAAGACTTAAGACGTAAACCTTTTGTTTACATATAAAAAAGTTCTAGAGAAAGACTTAAGTCACAAACTTTAATTTTCTCTCAGAGAGAAATGGCAGAGAAATCGAAAAATATAAAAATAAGGATATTAAAATAAAAGACTGAAGCTACAAACGCAAATTCCGTCATCTGTAAATTGTAGAAGACTTAAGGCACATACTTTGTTTTAGAGGTAAAGTTGTGCTTTTTATAACAAAAGACTTAAGAAGGAAACTTTTTAGTATTATAATAAAAACAAAACAACAACAACATAGTTTTATTGATAAATTGTATTTTCAAACATTTAACTAAGAGACTTTGAAAAAAGTTTTTAAATTAATTTAATTAAAATTTATTAAAAATTAATAAAATTAAAATATAAAATAAATTTAAAATTCAACAAATTAAAAAATTAAATATTTAATTGAAAAGTATTTAAAATTGATTTTTTTTAATAAAAAAAATATATTCAGATCTTTATTTTTAAGAACAAAAAAAATAACAACAAATAAATAATTTTCTTAATTTTTTAAATAAGAAATTAAAATTTTTTCACAAATAAATTTAAAAAAATATTAATTATTTTTCAACAAAACAAATCTTTTCAATACTAAAATATAAAAACAAATATTTTTGTTTTAATTAATAAACTTTAATATTTTTAATATTTAAAAAGAAAATATATTTATTAAAATTATTATTAAAGAAAAAAATAATAATTATTAAAGTTTTTTTTAATAATATAAATTAATATAAACAAAAATTAATTGCATTTCATTAAGAGCAAAATAATTTCTTCGAAATAAAATATTATTTTTTATAGAAAAATATTTTTATTTTTATTTATTTTTTTTTAGAAAAACATTCAATTTTTTTATAACACAAAAATTCTAAAAATTGTTATCTTTCAAACTAAATATATTTAAAAATATGCATTTAAACATATTTTATCATTGAAAAGTAATATAATTTTTTATTGAATTCTTTTTCATCAAAAAATTAAAATTTTAAGAAAATATTTTTGCGAAAAAAAGCAAATAAAATTTTTTTCTCAAAAGATTGAAGTTAAAAAAAATGTTAAAAATTGAAATATTATTTATTTCTAAAAAAATAAATAATCAAAATTAAAAAAAAAAAAAAAAAAAAAAAAAAAAAAACTTTTTTTTTTAAATTAAATGAATTTAAAAAAATTCAAAACTAAATATTAAAAAATATTATCCTTAAATTCCTTAAACAAAATATTTTCCCCTAAAAAGTAAAGTTAAAAAAAAATAATATAATAAAATAAATTTTTATTTTTGGAAATTTAATTTTAAAATTTTGAAATTTGCGTAAAAAAATAAACTGTAAAAATTCTCCTTCAAAATTTATTATATAATTATATTTCTAATCCTCTCTCTTTCTTTCTCTTTCTCATTTTCCAGTTGCTCTTGGCTACCATTTTAGCTTTGGCCTATGCCAAACCCTCACCTGGCTTCTTTGGCAAACAGTAAGTCAATCATGTTTCTACTCTTTTTTTATTTTTTATTTTTTATTTTATTTGTTGTATTTTTTTTGGCACTTAAAATTATTAAAATTTTCTCATGTCGAATTAAAAAATAATAATAAATTTAATAACAAAATTCATTTACAAGTTACATTTTTTTTTACATTTTTAATAATTTAAGTTTATTTTTCGTTCACTCAATTATAGCAAAAAATACCGGTAAATTGTTAATTTTTCTTCTTACGCTTTTTTCACAATAATAAAAGCAAAAACCACAATTATTATTATTAAACAAGACAAATAAACAGAAAAAAACATAATAATAATATTAACTCATAATATTTATTACAACACAGAAAAATGGGGAAAAAACCAAAACAATTGAAGACAAAAACAACAAAAAAACTTTTACTTAAAAAATACATCCTTAATTTCATTTCCTTTCTCTGTTACTTTTTTTTCTTTATTGTTAAAGAAAAGTTAACACTTTGGGGATTTTTGCTTTTGCAAGAAATGAATGTAGAAATTAAGCACAATGGGATGAATTTGGGAAAAACACAAATGTAAATTATCACTGTTTTGTCTTAATTAAATTTAGATTTTTTAGTCACAAAATTATGCTTTAATTTAAGTAGTTTTCACGCATAAACAGTAGTTTGCGACTGATTAGTTTCACTTTTGTTTTGTAGAGATTTAAGGGCCAAATGTATGGAAACTTGTGCTGCCTTGACAAGTTTCTAAAAATATACAATATTAACTATAATTTATGATAATTTAAACAAAATAATATTAATTATTTCGTCAATATTTTTAATACTGAAATCATAAACAAAATCACAGATTTATATTATTTTCAATGTAAATGATCTGTAAACTATCACAAGTGTTAAAGGGGGTATATTAACTTTGTCATTACTTGTGAAATGTAAAAAAAGGAATTATCTCAGACTCCATAATGTATATGTATGTATAAATGTATCAAATAAAAATCTAAGTCAAAAACAACTATGTTTGTCTGTCTGTTGATGGTCCGCTCACATCAAAGAGCTCTATGAAATTTGAAATTCGGTAGTGAAGAGTTATACGAGAACTATAACAAAATTATAGACCGATTCTCGTAAAATTTTTTACATTATTTTCTGATTATTCAAATCTTAAGTAAATGAGATATAAACACAATTTCAAAAAATTTTTTTAAGATTTATGCACTTTTAAGCGATTTTTAGAATGTGACACCTTTAAGCGTTACGATTAATTATAGACCGAAGTAGGTTTAGATAATACAAAATGCATTTGTGCCAAATTTAATAAATGTTCATATTTAAAAGTTTTATGAGCTTTAACTCCCATTCCGAGAGGACATTTCTATGGAAACAACCGATTTCAATGAAATTCATACTTCGTCCAAAATTTTCAAATTTTATCAAAACATGTAAAAAATTGCAATAAGTCACAACGTTTACAAGGACAACCAGTCGGGGGGTCAGATGAATGGACAATATCAAATCGCTTCAAAATAATTTATGGATATTATGAGGTCGTTTTTGAAATCTTTTAAGAGAACTATTAAGTTTATTCTTAATCACATATGAAATGGCTTAATCAACCTAAATACTTTTTGGAAAATTTCCATGGTACTTTTTATTTCTTTTTCATTAAAAATTATTATTTGGTACCTTTTGAATATTTTAATGGTACTATTTGGTTTTTAAAAAAGAGCCAACATGAAACATGAACATGAAATTTATGCTTACAAAATTAGATGAAAAAAAGCATGACAGAATTTAGTGTACTTTTTGAAATTTTCTATGGTACTTTTTATTTCTTTTTCATTTAAAATTATTATTTGGTACCTTTTGAATATTTTAATGGTACTATTTGGTTTTTAAAAAAGAGCCAACATGAAACATGAACATAAAATTTATGCTTACAAAATTAGATGACAAAAAGCATGACAGAATTTAGCGTACTTTTTGAAATTTTCTATGGTACTTTTTATAGTAAACTCGTTAGTGTTGTAGTCATCTGATATTTTTCGGTTAAAAGTTTATCCATAGTTCAATTTAAAAGAGGCACAGCTAATGCTTATTTTTCTATGGAAAAGATGTTAATTGACATCTTAAGGCTTAAACATAATTTCAATAAGATTTACATCTATTTTTTTTTTTGTAATTCAATAAACATTTATTTGTTCTATGTATTTTTTCTTTATCAAGCCATAGTGCTTGACGTAAATATACTTTTGCTTTTGATGTATTTATTGTTATTTTTATTAATTTCTTTAATTGAATTCAATTTAAATTCCACATCAAATTATGTTGTAATAAAAATATTTTACAAAAAAAGTGATACTGATCATTTATATAATTTTCACCACGAATTTGAAATACTTTAGAAGGAAATAAACTTTTTAAATAAAATTTTTAAGATAAAATTTTAAAATTGTAGTAAAATTGTCACATATACAAATTGTATCATAATTTCTAACGAGAACTTACATTATTTATAATCCCCGTTATAATTGCATAGAATTTTAGAAAATTGCTTCAAAACAAAGTTTAATAATTTCAAATATTCAAAAAATATAAAAGAATAAAAATTATTATATTTTTTATTATTTAAAAAATATAAAAGATTTTATAATCAAAACATGTTCTCAAAACCAAAATTATCTTAAAAAGGATCGAAACATGAAACATGATATTCATTCAAAATTGGGCGAAAACTAATTCTAATAAAATTTTGTTCAAGTTTTGAATGAAAATAAATTTATCAAAAATTTTGCTCAAAAATCACGAACTTTGAGAAAAAATCTCAAACATTAAACTAAAGATTGATATTTAATATTTGCATGAGTACTTACTCCCTTAGTAAAGTTCTCAGTTTTAGAGAAATTCTATAAAAAATTAGAATTAAAATATTTTTTTTTAAATATTTATTAAATTCACTTTGAAATGATCTCTGTTAAAAAAATGTTATTTTATATTGATAGAAGAATTATGATTTTTTTGTGGTAGAGTTTTAATTTCTTTATGGCGATCTTTAATTAAATACAAAATCTCTTTTTAAAGGTCTCTGAAAACTAAAGATTTCAATTTCGAGAAATTAAAAAAACTACTGATAAGTCAACTATTTCTTTAGATAAAAGAAAATTTCCATAAATATTTAATAATTTTTTTATAAAAAGCTTAATCGTGATCTTTGTTTAAGCAAAAGACTCCTGCAAAAAACTCTGAAAACTGAAATTTTAATATTTTAAAAAATTTAATTTGTAAAAATATTCATCAGAAAAGATCATATAATATTAATTTATTAAATGTAAATTCTATTTACAAAGATTTCTGAATAAGAAAGATTTCAGTTTCAGAGAAATTGTAAAAACCTCAGATGTTTTTTAATAAGGAACATTACATTATATTATATTATATTATATTATATTATATTATATTATATTATATTATATTATATTATATTATATTATATTATATTATATTATATTATATTATATTATATTATATTATATTATATTATATTATATTATATTATATTATATTATATTATATTATATTATATGTATATGTGATATTAAAACTCTTCAAAATAATGTTAGGAAGGGTGATAGTATGCGACCCATTGTAAATCTCGGCCCGTGATAAATCCTCATATAACTTGTGATGTAGATTTAAAATATCGTAAGACTTATTTGTATCAAATTTCATTAATTTCTTTTTATATTTAGAATTTTATAAACTTAAAACCCTCTTTCGGGGGACACATCTGTATTGTGTCAAGGTGAAACAATGGATCCAGGGTATCGCCTTGGTCTAAAATAGTAATACATGTCAAATTTCATTAAGATATCTTTTAAACCGGAACCTGCATTTTCCACAAGGTTTACATGGACAGGTAATAAGCCAAGCGGACGGACAGATGTATATTGTTAAATAGAGTCAGGAAATGCATAACTCTCTAATCAACAATGGTTGTATAGAATCCAGAATACTCGGTTATGTTAAAATTACAGATTGTTCCTCTTGGAAATGACATAATACTTACATTTATGAAAGATTTATATAATTTTTGATGATATTCGGAAGTGGTAGTTATATAAGGATGATATAAAGTTAAGAACGTTAATCAAACTGTGTTTTTTTAATTGATTTTTTTAGAAATAATTCTGTAAATTTTGAGGTACGGAGTTTTCAAAGTTGGTGCGGAGAAGTTCATATCTCTATCTTATCAGGAGCGTAGTCAATAACCCTCCCAAATTTGGCCAACTTTGATACGTCGACTTTTTTCAATTCGAAAAAAATGAATTTAGGAATGAGAAGGAAAAAACTTTATATATCAAGAATCCTTGATATATAAAGTTTATATATCTACATGTGTAGTTATCTCTTATAGCTTCAAAGATCGACACATCGACATAAATTGTTAACCCAATTTTTTGTTAACCCAATTAAAGACCAACATTAAACCAATTTTTTGTTCTAAATTTAAAATTTTGTTTAGATCTTATAGGGAATGTAAGTAAGCTAAACCGGAATTAACTTGGTTTAAAGATCTGTTCGCAAGCCCTTTCCAAAATTGGTTACATAAAAAAAATTATAGAGATTTCCCAAAAAAAAAATTTTGATCTGAATAAATATCTTTTGCATAATCGGGATCCTCTAGTTCACTTCTATTATCGTGAGTTAATTAGTTGTGTCAGATCAAAACCCTGTTGAATACCCAGATTTACAGATGAATAAGTAATTCATACGCATTTACTAAGCTTTTCATAGTAACTCTACAAAGTATTTCACAATAATTAAAAGGTTATTCATGTGATCAATGTTGTTAATAATTTTTTTATAAAAAGCTTAATCGTGATCTTTGTTTAAGCAAAAGACTCCTGCAAAAAACTCTGAAAACTGAAATTTTAATATTTTAAAAAATTTAATTTGTAAAAATATTCATCAGAAAAGATCATATAATATTAATTTATTAAATGTAAATTCTATTTACAAAGATTTCTGAATAAGAAAGATTTCAGTTTCAGAGAAATTGTAAAAACCTCAGATGTTTTTTAATAAGGAACATTACATTATATTATATTATATTATATTATTATATTATATTATATTATATTATATTATATTATATTATATTATATTATATTATATTATATTATATTATATTATATTATATTATATTTATATTATATTATATTATATTATATTATATTATATTATATTATATTATATTATATTATATTATATTATATTATATATATTATATTATATTATATTATATTATATTATATTATATTATATTATATTATATTATATTATATTATATTATATTATATTATATTATATTATATTATATTATATTATATTATATTATATTATATTATATTATATTATATTATATTATATTATATTATATTATATTATATTATATTATATTATATTATATTATATTATATTATATTATATTATATTATATTATATTATATTATATTATATTATATTATATTATATTATATTATATTATATTATATTATATTATATTATATTATATTATATTATATTATATTATATTATATATTATATTATATTATATTATATTATATTATATTATATTATATTATATTATATTATATTATATTATATTATATTATATTATATTATATTATATTATATTATATTATATTATATTATATTATATTATATTATATTATATTATATTATATTATATTATATTATATTATATTATATTATATTATATTATATTATATTATATTATATTATATATTATATTATATTATATTATATTATATTATATTATATTATATATATTATATTATATTATATTATATTATATTATATTATATTATATTATATTATATTATATTATATTATATTATATTATATTATATTATATTATATTATATTATATTATATTATATTATATTATATTATATTATATTATATTTATATTTCAGAAACAAATCAAATACTCTTTTAGGAGATCTTTGATTAAATAAAAACTCTCTTTGAATATATCTCTTAAGGCCGAAGAACTCATTTTTAGAAAATTATAGAAAGGCCGACAGTAAAATATATCTTTTGATTCAACTCTTATTTAGATGATCTTTAGCTAAACAAAAATTCTATCTGAACATTTACATAGATATTAATGATTTTTTAATTTATTCAATTAAAATATTAAAAAAAAACAAGATAATATTTGTGTAATAAACCAAACTCTCTTTCAAGTGATTATTATTTAAATTTAAACTCTCTTTCAAGATTTCATTGTTTTAGAAAAATTATAAAAAGTCAAAAATATTTCCTTTAATGAAAGAAAATTTCCATAAATATTTAAAAAAGAAGATCATATTATCTTAAGTGATTAAATTCTTTTTGAGGTGATCTTTAGTTAAACAAACGACACTTGCAGAGATCTCGAAAAACTTATGTATTAATGATTTTTTTTAAATTTATTTAATTAAAATATTCAAAAAACAAGATCATATATGTAAAATAAACCAAACTCTCTTTAAGATGATCTTCGCTTAAAACAAAATTCTCTTTATGCAGAGAGATAATTTTTCAAATTATTAATTGAGAAATAAAATGTTGTACAACTTCCTCATTTCCAAAAAAAAATTGTAACTCTTAAACTATAATTTATTTTAAGATCACATTTCCTCTTAACCTCTTATGTCTAACGCATTTTTCAATAAACCTATTTTGAAATAGTTTTATTTTAATTTGGCACACATTTCATGAAATATCAACCTCTAATAACCTTTAACACTTCAATTGAGTTTCTATTTCAGACAAAATACATTTTTTTTAAAACAATTGTTGTCAACATTAATTAAAATCTAACAACAATAATTTTTTTTAAAGAAATATTATTGTTTATTTAGTTGGTTGGACGCTTCGGTCGGTTGGTTGGTTCGTTGGTTTGTTAAATTGTTGGTTAAATTAATGACAGACCGAATGAGTGTCTCAATGAATGACTTGGTCGTTTGGCACAAGTTGAAATCCATCAACTTAAAGTTGTCACATTTTTTTGTTTTTTTTTTTTTTTTTGTTTTTTTGAAAAGTAACTGCCGCATTTGAAATGTGAATGAAATATTATTTTTGTAGGGAAAAAACTAACAACAATGTTATCAGATGAATATAATGAAAATTACACAGAATACTTAATTATAATAATTGGCCTCGTATTTAACTAACAAACATTTTCACTTTCATTAATGCATTTCTAATCAATTTAATTAGTTGAATTTTATAATTTTTATTTCTTAACTCATCTGGCAATTTGCACTTTGAATTAAAACAACAAAATTATTCCAAAAAAACAAAAACAAAACAACAACAATTTATTTAATCCCCAATTATTTGCCAATTTCTTTTTTTGAAAAAACAAGTGAACATCACACCATTCACGTGCCATATAAAGTACACACCATTCATCATCATCATGTCAAGAAGGTACCCATCTATAAGGAAATCGTTAAGGAGGTTCCTGTTGTTAAGGAAGTTGTTAAGGAGGTTCCTGTTGTAAAGGAAGTTCATGTACCTGTTATTAAGGAAGTTCATGTTCCTGTCTACAAAGAAGTTCATGTACCCGTTCATGTTCATCATGAAGAACATCATGATTATGAAGCACCCAAAGGCTGGTCATCATCATCATCTGGTGGTTGGTAATAATTTATTTATCATAATTTTTTTGTTTAGTTTTAAGTTATAAATTGTTATTTAAGTAAATAATTTTTTTATTGTAAATATATTTTAAATGTTTTTGTTTATAAATCTTTTTTTTTTTTTTTTTGAGATTTAGTCAAATTAAATAAAAATTCATAGAAAAAAATTTATAAAAGAAAAAAAATTATTTTATTTTTAAATTTAAAAATCGTTTTAAAAAGAGTTGCTCATGCCTTACTATGCAATAGCCTATTCTACAGTGTTATGAAGGACCCTCGTATAATTTGGTTTTCTAATTTATGCTTTAGAATGCTGGACATTGTTATGGCACTAACATTTATGAGATATTTGTATGCTCTAAAATGATTTTTTATTTAAGTTATATTATGGACCGACCCTCGTAAAGTCTCGAACATTGATTTTGCTCCCTTTATATTAATTTTATCAAAATTTGTTACACTTTCAATGTATATGTGATATTAAAACTCTTCAAAATAATGTTAGGAAGGGTGATAGTATGCGACCCATTGTAAATCTCGGCCCGTGATAAATCCTCATATAACTTGTGATGTAGATTTAAAATATCGTAAGACTTATTTGTATCAAATTTCATTAATTTCTTTTTATATTTAGAATTTTATAAACTTAAAACCCTCTTTCGGGGGACACATCTGTATTGTGTCAAGGTGAAACAATGGATCCAGGGTATCGCCTTGGTCTAAAATAGTAATACATGTCAAATTTCATTAAGATATCTTTTAAACCGGAACCTGCATTTTCCACAAGGTTTACATGGACAGGTAATAAGCCAAGCGGACGGACAGATGTATATTGTTAAATAGAGTCAGGAAATGCATAACTCTCTAATCAACAATGGTTGTATAGAATCCAGAATACTCGGTTATGTTAAAATTACAGATTGTTCCTCTTGGAAATGACATAATACTTACATTTATGAAAGATTTATATAATTTTTGATGATATTCGGAAGTGGTAGTTATATAAGGATGATATAAAGTTAAGAACGTTAATCAAACTGTGTTTTTTTAATTGATTTTTTTAGAAATAATTCTGTAAATTTTGAGGTACGGAGTTTTCAAAGTTGGTGCGGAGAAGTTCATATCTCTATCTTATCAGGAGCGTAGTCAATAACCCTCCCAAATTTGGCCAACTTTGATACGTCGACTTTTTTCAATTCGAAAAAAATGAATTTAGGAATGAGAAGGAAAAAACTTTATATATCAAGAATCCTTGATATATAAAGTTTATATATCTACATGTGTAGTTATCTCTTATAGCTTCAAAGATCGACACATCGACATAAATTGTTAACCCAATTTTTTGTTAACCCAATTAAAGACCAACATTAAACCAATTTTTTGTTCTAAATTTAAAATTTTGTTTAGATCTTATAGGGAATGTAAGTAAGCTAAACCGGAATTAACTTGGTTTAAAGATCTGTTCGCAAGCCCTTTCCAAAATTGGTTACATAAAAAAAATTATAGAGATTTCCCAAAAAAAAAATTTTGATCTGAATAAATATCTTTTGCATAATCGGGATCCTCTAGTTCACTTCTATTATCGTGAGTTAATTAGTTGTGTCAGATCAAAACCCTGTTGAATACCCAGATTTACAGATGAATAAGTAATTCATACGCATTTACTAAGCTTTTCATAGTAACTCTACAAAGTATTTCACAATAATTAAAAGGTTATTCATGTGATCAATGTTGGACTTATAGGGTCTGAATCCAACCCATTACAAACTTTACAAACCAGTTGTTTTTATAAGACATTTTTATTTAATTTAATAATTATTGATGAGCATTAAAATTGACCCAAATTCAATTATCATAGACAAACACCCAAATAAAAGTTACACAGAAAAAAATCTTGAAGCAAAATCATTGTTAAACATAGTTGATTTGAAATTGTAAAATTTTAATAATATTGTTCATATTAGAATCCTTCGAAATTATTTGTTTAAATTGCTTTTTAGTAGTAAAAATTTCAAAAAAGAAAAATCTTATAAAATTGAATTTATTGTGAAACATTGTTGAATTAACATTTTTTATTATTGATGATGATGATGATGTTCATAACTCAAAAATGTTTAGTTATTTCAGTTCTTATTAATTTAGGGGAAGAATTCACCTTTTTTAAACAGGTGAAAATGTCAAACTATGAACCAGAGTTAGGAAAAGAGTTCCCATGTGGAACCGAGAGGAAATAGACGTTTTTGCATGTTCTGCATTATATCTGAAATAATTTAGAAACTAAATTAAAATTTTCAAAAAAATGTAAAATCTGTTCAGATTCTTATAAAAAATTGTTCGTAAAATTATAAATTTTTTTTCAAGAAATTAATTCGATTTTAATTTTGCCGTCTAAATTACACTTTTTATATACTTTTCTTTTCAATATCATATAGAGTTTCTTTTTTCACCCCGGATCAGGTATCAGATCAGGTTTGTTTGAGTAATTTTTTTATAGAAATAAAAGCTTCAGCTCTAAAATTAATTGAACCTCAAGATTCATGTTAACCGATTTTGGGCACTGTTGCGTTTTTGCAACAGTAACTTTAAACCAAATTCTTAATGTCAATAAGTCGAATCATAAGAAATTATATATATACATTGAGTTTGATGTAACAACTTTATAATTTAATAAAAAAATTCTGAAATTTTGACCCTTCGTAGTGCCGTATGAAAAGGGGTTCTTTGTCATAATTTAAAAAGTTCAAAACTACCAATATATGTATAACGATTCAAGAAAAAAACATAATTTCGTATAACCTAATGGATCTATACAGGGGTTTTACAGCCCTAATCGATCATTTAACCGATTTTTCAATACCCGATATCGCGGAAATTATAAGTTTCACTACAATATACACTATACTAAATTCCATTCCTTTATCTCAATGGGATCGGGTAGTGACTCATAATTGATTAATGACCCTCGTAAGATGTTCAATAATTGGGAATGATGATGAAAACAAATCTTTCGCATGTTTTCTACACTGTAGCGAATAATATAAATGTACTGGATGAACAATCACCAGTTCACACATTACAGCGATTTTGGAAATATAACACTTAAAATTCTTAAGGTGTAAGGAAAACAGTTTGATTTAAACTCCTATTTTTGTATAAAGCTTCCACACTTGTTAAGTACTACTGAATTATCTCTCCGGGGTTGAATATATTAAAAATTACAATGTCTTGCCTTTAATTTGTGATTCACTATTTAATTTCGTTTATAATGATTGGGACACACTTTTTTGTAAGGGAAATTTCGAAATATTTAAATTTCCTTTAATACACAAAACTATTTTTTGCAATTCGGATTGTGCCAAATTTCTCCAAAAATTCGTTGTAATAGAAACTGAATTATAATAATCTAAAATTTAATCCCAAAATAAAAACAATGTTTTTAAACAAAAGAGAAAAAAACGCACAAAAACCTGGAATTATTTTGTATTATTGTAAATAAGCTTATAATTATAAAATAATTAACATAAATCATAAATCGACGATATTGTTCAGTTAACAACAGATTTATTTTATTAGCGGCGAATTCAATGAAAAAAACTAAAAAAAACTTGTTTTAATTGTTAAACTTCGTTAAATAATAAAAATCAAAAAAAAAAAAAAAAATGTTAAATAAAAATGTAAACAAATTTTACAAAATTTTTATTTAAAAAAAGACAAAGAAATTTTGTTAAAAAATTAAATTAATAAAAACTTAACAATATTTATTATTAATTTATTGTAACCTCCACCACCACAAGTGGTGAAGAGGGTTTATTTACTTTGTCATTCCGTGTGTAACGCTAAGAAGGAATTATCTCAGACCCGTTTAACAGATCAATGTAAACACAATAACAGAGCATTTTTTTTAGTCGATTCACGAAATAGGTACGATTTTGTAATCATTACTGTGAAATAGGGGCTAATCGGTCACACTATTAGACACTATAAGTCGCTTATTCCAAAATAATTTTGGAATTCCATTCCATCTGGAAAAGATCGGTGACCATATATAAAGTTAGGCAAAAGGTCGATATTTTTGATTTGGTAATGATGGACATTGGCCATATTATAAGAACCTGTAAGTCGGAATTTGAGAAAATATAATTTTACTAAAATTCTGATCTGGAAAAAATCGGTAGCCATTTCTAAAGTTAGGAAAAAGCCTGGGATTTGAAACTATGTGGACATGGTGGACAGTTGGTCATATTATAGGATCCTGTAAATCGTTTTTCCCAAATAATCTTGGAATTTGAGGAAATTATATTTTTTTGAAATTTTGATCTGGAGAGGACCGGTGGCCATATCTACAGTTGGGAAAAAGCTGGGATTCGAAATAAAAGAAAAAATTAAAATGGAAATATTTTCTAAAATTCCAAGATTATTTGGAAAAATTAACTTCAACACCATTTCCACATAATCTCATTTACCAGCCATTTCATAATTTCAGAAAAATGGAAGTTTTCTTAATTTTCAAAATTTGTTAGGATTAGCGTCTTATAGGGTCTACTAATGTGACCGATTGGCCACAATTTCATATGATTTAATTTTCCGAATCCCAGAAATGATCACAAATTAGTACTTAATACGTATATCGAGTGAAAGCAATGCTTTGTTAATGTGTTTACAGAGTTCTGTTTAAAAATGGTTTGTGTCTTTGCTAATTAAATTTTAATTTTCTTTACACACACATTATCACAATAATTGGCAGAGTTCAATGAAATTTGTCCTGAATATTTGTTGTAGTTCTTAGAAGTTTTCTATTTAACACCAGAAAAATCGGTTTTATTTATACATTAAAAGATATTGACCTCAGATATCGGCAACCTCTAAATTCAAACAAAAAACTTTCGTATAATTGCCATTGTATTATGATGAATGTACTTTATTATCATTCGAAATCGGTTTAGTAGAAAAAGAACGTTTAAACCTGAAATATAATTAATTTAATGATTAAGTGTTTCATGTTATATTTAAGAAAAATCATTTTTATTTTATATGAGTTTGAAAGTGTATATGTGAGTGTGTATGTAATTACACTATGTTTACTCAAAACATAATACACTTGCTTTACATGCCTTTGTGGTGGAGGGTATTGAAGATTCGATATAGACGATTAAAGCATTCTTTCTTGTAAATATAACTTTGGCCTCCAATTTTTATAAACAAAAAATAATTACTGTCTTTTTCTTTATAATAATTAACATTTTTTGTTGTTTTATTAACATTCTGATATCAGAAACAAAAGACTTCTTTTTTGTTCCTTTTTTATTAAACACACCCACTTATTTTAGTCGAAATAAAAAAATAACTATTGTAATTAATGCGGAACCTTACAAACTGACCACCTTCCTCTATCGATTAAATGGACCATAATGGTTAAATAGAAAAAAATAAATAAATCATATTTTCTTGATCAGTTGTTGTAAAAGTGAAAGTTGTTTTAGATAATTTTTTCGATGTGACAAAAAAAACTAAAAAATGAACCAGAAATTAAAAAATAACAAAAAGGAGACTTTTTAACGATTAGAACGAATACAAAATACCCTAAAACAAAGATCACAGATTACAAATAACTTTTTGTTTTTAAGGTTTGAAATTAATTTTTTTTGATCATAAATTACGTATATTTTTGCCAAAAATGTATTATTTTTCGAATTTTTAACGTAATTGTGTTAAAAGTAAAGTTTTCGAAATTTAAAAACGTGATCACGAATTAAAGTCATTTTCACAAAAAGAACAGTTTTTAACATTTTATAGGTATTTTTTAGATTAAAATAACTTGTTGATTTTATTAAAAACATATTTTTAAATAAAAAAGTGATCGCAAATTAAAGTTATTTTCACAAAAAAGCATTATTTAGTCATTTTTGATAAAAAAGTGGTCAGAAAGTACATACAGTTTTTTTTCGCAAAAATTGCTGTATTTAGCTATTTTTGCATAAATACAGTATTTACCGAATTAAGGACAAATTTAAGCAAAAACAAATAAAATCATTTATTTTCGTAAAAAAATCAGTTATTGATGTTTTTTTGCCAAAACTGCCGAAGGATTTTACTATTTTAAATTAAATAAGTAAGAATGCTCCATTCGGCTGTGCCGAATTTTAAATACCCTCCACCACTTACATTATTCAAACATTTCAAGACATGAAAAAGGCTTTTTAAATAAACTAAAGTTTAATTTAGTATTGGTTCATATTTTAAACTTAAAACCTTTTTCCAGGAAGGGGCCTTACGTAGGCCGTTTAATAGAATTGGTCTATATTTAATAGCTTGCAAGATTCTTAGGTGATTCCTTCTTAGTCTTACAAACGGAATGACAAAGCTAATATACTATCTTCACTGCTTGTGTTGGTGGAGGTAATATTTATTGAAGAAGAAACCTAATTTTGTTATGGATTCTAAAAAAGTAATCACGAATTAAAGTTATTTTCACAAAAATACGATATTTAACGAATTATATGCATTTTTAAGTTAAAAACAATAATTTTTAAAATATCGAAAACATTTCTTTTAATTTCAAAGTGATCACGAATTAAAGCTTTTTTTGCAAAAAATGCTATATTAATCAAATTATAAGAGTTTTTAATTTATTTTGAAATTTAAAAAACTATTTTTCAATTTTAAAAGTTTCTGATCACAATTAAAAGTTATTTTGGCAAAACTTGTATTACTTAGCAAATTATTGACATTTTTACGTTAAAAACATAATATTTTTAATATTAAAAATCTAATCACATAATAAGCTCATTTTACCCACCCTTAATAAAATGTTTTAGTGCAGGGTATTCACATTTTTTCAGCTTATTTTACAAACTTGACAACAAAAATTCCAGTTATTGTGGATGAAGGTCAAGTCCATCGTTTGTTCAAGAATTTTTTAAGTCAATAAAACTCTCAATACCAGTAGCAGAGTTGAGTTTTTTGAGATAATTTCTATGGACTTTTTTTCTATTGCAATATTTTTTTAACGCATTTTTTCTATTTCTTATAGATATTTTAATGGAAATAATTTGTATTTGCAATTTTGATCTTGTAGATCGAGTTTATTGATTTTTATTATAGATTTTTTTCCTCCATTAAATGTTTTGTTATACATTTTAGTTTTTATTGCCGGAAACCATGATTTGTATGAAAATTTATGTTTATAATTAAATTCTTGGCAATTTAAGCAAAAAATAACTGAAAATTTGAAAATGAATATTAATTTGTGAATTATTTGAATTTTTTCTCTCCTCGAAATTTATTCTCCAGTTGTTTTTATAAGTTAAATTGAAAATGTTTGTAAAGTGTGATTTATAATGGCGAATTGTGGCGACGAATGGACAAAAATAAGGTGTGGAATTATAGTTGTTTATGGAATATAATGTGAGACATTACAAAACCATTTTAGAACAAGTATTAAAATAAAAATTAAAACAAAACTAAACTAAAAGAACTAAATATTAAGTAATTTATTTTAATTGAAATTTTAAAGTTAGAAATCGATATTTTTTATGAAAATAAATCTTGTTTTATGGTTGAAGTGTGGGTTATGGAATTCTACGGTGTATTAAATGGGAAAAATATGTTAATTGTTATTTTATTACAGCAAATCAGTAATTATGATTAAATGTCTGTAAAATTAGAAAATAAATTTAACATGAAAATCATAGAAATCACTTTAAATTGGCAGGAACAATTTATAATCAATTCTTTACATCTTTTACATAATGTCAAAAATGTAATTTTCTTAAAAAATTATCACAAATTATCAAAAACTCAATATTTAACTGTTATAAGATCAAAATTTTCGTTATGCAAGCGATCACAAATTAAGCTTATTTTGTGCAAAATAGCACTATTTAACGAATTTACAACATTTTTAAGTAAAAAATTTAATTTTTGTAAATTGGCTAAAATCACCAAATTAGAGATGTTTTTAAATAGAAAAAATTAATTATTGGAAATAAATTTTTAATTAAAAAAAATTGTCACAAATTGAAGTTTTTTTTGCATAATGCTGTATTTACCAAATTATATTTATTTTTATATTTTTAAGTTCAAAAAAAATTTTGAAATATTATTAAAAAAATGTGATCACAAATTAAAGCCATTTTCCCAGAAAAATGAAGAATTCGCCGAACTATAGAGTTTTTTTTAATTCAAAAACACTAATTTTTGACATATTAAAAATGTTTTGAAATTACATTTATTATTATTATTTTTTTTAAGAAACTGATCACAAATTCAAGTCTTTTTTATTGTAATTTAAAAAAGAAAAGAACTTATTTATACCAAAAACTCAATATTTCTTAAATCATAACATATTTAAGATAAAATGTTAACAGCTTTAAAAAACTGATCACAAATAAAGCTTATTTAAGCTAAAAATGCACTATTTACGAATTTATAAATATTTTGAGGTTAAAAAATCAATTTTCGAAAACATTATATAAACTATCACAATTTAAGTTTATTTTGGCTAATAATGCTTTCATTACCAAATTTCTAAGTTGAAAATTATATTTATACAAGTGATCTCCAATTAAGCTTATTTTGACAAAAATTAAAATATTAACTGATTTAGCTTAAAAACAATATTTCCATCATTGACTTAAATAATTTACTGAGTCAATATAACGATCGAGCTAGAGCTAGACAAATATAATCTATTAAGATTTCTAAGACCTGCAATGTCTCGATCAAATTTGCACGTAGATAGACTTTTTCGACACTTAATCGAAAACTTTTAATATTATTTTGTTTCTCCTAAAAGAAATCCCGTTATTCCCAAGAAACTTACAAAAATTTCCAAAAATACGGTTTTTCAAATTTTTTGGCATATTTTTCTAACCGATAAATGAGAGCAAAAATTTCTATTACTAAAAATTTTAGAACATATCAGGCTTTTAAGAAACCAAAAGCCTCTTAAAATTCCAGCTTTGCGATTTAAGAAATTATAACCGAAACTAAAGTATTGTGAAAAAATGGTTGAACTTTTTTCTTTTACACAAAAGCCAATAAAGTTGCCTTGCAGACAAATTTTAATTCTGCATGAATTATTTAAGAAATTTTTTTTGTATAACTTAAAAAGAGTGTAATTAATTTTTTTTTCAAAAAATCGGCGAAAAATCGACGTTTCTTTGAAAATTTAAATTTAAAGGTTTATAACTTTAGATTCTATGAAGATATGTTATATTTTTTTTCTTTACAAGTTTTGTCATTAGTTTAATGAAAAATATTTGACAAAAATCGGACAAATTTGGACCCGCTATAGTATAAAACTTCGCCAAGATCGATCAAAAAATAAAATATTAAACTTTTGAAACTAAATATCTCCTTAACTATAAGAGATAGACTACCCATATAAAGATCTTTAAAATCGGTTTAGATATAAGAATTTTGGATCGTTTGAAATATTTTTTAATGACCCGAGGTGACCAAATTTGGGACCTTATGGACAGACCCCAGTAAAGCCCCGAGTATAAACTTAAACTCACCTACAATTCTAATATCATTGTGTAAAAATAGAAGTGTTGAAAATGTTGTATCCGCAAAAGAAAAATGTAATTCTCTTGAATATTTAGAATCGGGCTATATTTACGTAATTTTTATACCCTACACCATCATAGGTGGTGGGGTATTATGCGTTTGTGCAGATGTTTGCAATGGGCAGATAAAATAGTTCTACCACCACTTTTAAGTATACCGCTCAGAATCAGAACAACTTCGTGAGTCGATTTAAGCATGTCCATCCAAATGACTGTTCATGTGTAGCTTGTTCGCATAGTGCGGGGCACAGTTTTGAAGATATCTTAATGAAATTTGACACGTACTATTTTTAAGGGTTATTTATGAAATCGGTCCATTATTTCATAAAGACCCCATACAAATGTCCAACCGGAATGGAGTTTTTAGTCCATAAAATAAAACGATATTAACGAAATTTACCAAAAATAAGTCTTATTATATTCTACAACCAAGTGCCAAATTATACGATGATCGGTTCATTAATTCTTATAGATTCCATACAACCGCACTTCCAAATATCATCTTGAATCTCATAACTCGCATATATACGTGGATATTGTAATAATATTAAGTCAAATAAGAGATAAATATAAGCTAAAACCACTGTACGAAATTAAACAAGGGTCTGTCCATAATTTGTTATAACTCCAATATAACCCTCCAGAAAAAATTCCAGTGCAAAATTTCACATAAATGGGCCGTTCACAATTTTTTTCGTAGCAGTCACTTACAACCAATAATATAGTAGGGTATTACATAGTCGGGCTTGATCGATTTTAATATTTTTACTTGTTTAACCTAAAATCAAATTTCGGGAAAGAGAAATGCGCTTTATATGGGAGCTTCATCAAGAATTGTTTATATTTAAGAGTTTCAAAAATTCAGAACCATTTTCCAGGAAGAGGTCTTATATGGGAGATATCAAATTAATAGTATACGTTTCTATTACTTAGAAAATAATTTTATTAAATTCTTATAAATAAATCAAATCTGTTATTCAAAAATTATCTTTAAAATTGCGATTTTGAGGTGTATCAAAATTTTGCATATTTTACCCTACAAATATCGTTTTACTAAAATTCTGTTAAAAATTTTAGAGAAGTTTCTTTAACTTTTTTGCTATTGAATCGATGTTATCAGTTAGAATCGATTTCGTTACAACCAGACGGACAGGAAGACGGACATAGCTAAATTGATTCAGTTTTTGATTTGATGCAAAAATATATTTTATGGATGATTTAGATGATTCTTTTATGGCGTTACTTATGGAATGACAAAATTTATATACCCTCATCACCATTTGTGGTGCTGGAGTGTAAAAAAAAAACTCCTTTTCATAAAATAGATTTCTGTTGAAACTGATTTTTTGGATTAAATTGGATTATTTATTGAATTATAGATATTTTTTTGGATTTTAGTTATTTGTAATTAAAAATTAACTTTATTACTTTTTAACCAAAATTCGAGTCATTTTTGCTTTAGAACTAAACATATTTTTAAAAATGATTTTTCGATTTCAAAAAAAGTGATCTAAGATTGATCTTAAAATTGACAGAATCACATCTTTCATCATCAAATTTTATGACTTTTTTTAATTAGTTGTTTGATATTAAGCTTTTTTCCCATGTGGAGTTTTTTTTTCGTGAAAATGTGCTTTAAGATTTTTCTTAAAAGCGCTTTTTTATAAGTTTCATAAAGTTTTTGTTAAATAAAACAATTTTTAATTTTTTGTGTTTTTTAAAATTCTTAATAATTTTTCTAAGAATTTGTGGCCTTTATTATACCAACAACAATCAGTTATTTTTATATATTTATCTTTTTTTTGTTTTAATTACATTTTTTGTAACTTAAATTTTCTAAAAATTCGTTTATTCAAATGCATTTTTTTTTCAATTTTAATAACTTTTTTGAGAGTAGAAATTGAGAGAGAAATTAGAAAAAGAGAGAGAGAGAATAATAATGATTAAATGATCATTAAACATCTAAGCACACAGTTGAGTTCAGTTGAATAGACAGAGAGAGAGAGAGAGAGAGTGAGAGTAGAGATGAATGTAAGGAAATATGGGAAGGTGCAGGAAGTTTAAAAACGACAAATATTTCAGTTCTCATTTTTTGTATGTTCTTAATTGCAGTAGGGGAAATTGGGGCAGGTATGGGGACTAACACCAGCAGGATATTGACGTTCAGTCCAGCCGGGTAGAGGAGGAGCAGGAGCACCAGCACCACCAGCATTAACATCACAGAAGGGATAGTTGGGGCAGGAGTGAGGATTTACGCCAGCTGGATATTTATCAGCACCAGCAGGGGCAGGTGCACCCCATTGTGGTTGGGGAGCACCCCATTGAGGTTGAGGAGCACCCCATTGTGGTTGAGGAGCACCCCATTGGGGTTGTGGTTGCCAGGCAGGTTGTTGCCATTTATTGGGATTATGCAGACGGGCATTATCACAGATAGGGAAACCGGGACAGTCCTGAGGATTTACACCAGCTGGATATTGGGCAGCTGGATGTTGAGGTTTAGCCCACGCCAAAGCCAATAATGATAATAAGGCCTTTAATAAAAGAAAACACAAAGATGATAATGATCAATGCAAATATCCTTTAGTAATCCTGTTTAAGGCAGCTTATAGATGATTTCTGGGAAGTTTCCACTCAAATTACTTACCAACTTTTTAAACATTTTGTAGTTGTTGTTGTTTTTAATTAGAAATCCAGAAAAAATAATTAGAAAAAAGTGAATATTGGAATTATTCAACCAAATGAACTATATTTTTTATGTTGAAAATAAAAAATAAACTTCCAATTGGTGTAAGTATTGTAAGTAGACTGTGGTTAATTCTTAAATGCTCCAACATATTTATATACCAAAAAAATACGGAGCAAAATACAGAAAATAATAAAAATCTAAATCAAAATCAAATTGAAAGCGAAATTGTTTAATGTACATTTATTGTTGTTTTACTTCTATTTCTAATAACAATATGTTGTTGGGAACAACAACAACAACAAATATATTTTTATTTTTCTTTGTAGAGCAAAAAAACTAAAAGATTAGAACAAACACCTCTTAATAATATTATTTGTAAGCGAACAGGCAGTAAACCTGAGTTATAGTTGTTTTTTTTTTCTTTTAAATATATTTCTCTCTCCTCTATTAAAATTACTTTGTAAATTGCAATGTTAAAAACCACAATATTTTTAATATTTAAGGTATGGGCAAAACAATTTACAAGAAATAAAAGCAAAAATATCCATTTAACCATAAGATAATTACAAATAGTTTTTGAGTTTCAAATTAAGATTAATATGAAATACTCTATCCCACAGTGTTGGTTATACATTTTAATTACAAAAAATTAATAAACGACCCTCGTTTAATTTGATTTTCTGATGAATGCTGAAGTGTACAGTGAATATTATGTGAAATTTATACGTTTTGAAATGACATTTTTCTGTAGAGATTATATGGGAGTTAGAAGAAATTACAGACCGACCCTCGTAAAATTTCGTACTACCATTTTTGTTTATATTTATCCTAATTTGAACAAATATTTTGACAGTCCCAACACATATATTAGATTTAAAAGTTTTATTTCGAACAGGAGTTGTATAGGACCTGTGAGAAATATGGAATTGGATGGATGGATCATTCCACTTATTTTTAACAAATTTCACTAAAATCGTTTTATATTTACAAATTTTATGATTATTAAACCTCATACATCACCAATTTCAATAGGCACCGTCTTTGGGCCAAAGTTAAAATAAAAAAACCTTAATTTGTGATCTAATTAGAAATTCTTAAAGAAATAATACTTCGAAACAAATGTTTCAATTAAAAAAATTAATATTTTTTAAAAGCATATAACTCCAGAAATAACGAATTTTCGCCCAAAATAAGATAAATATTCTTTAAATTAAAAAAATCATTTTTATATTAAAAACTCGATTAATAATGTAATTTCGACCAAAAATATCATTATTTGTGATGACTTCCTTAAAATAACTTTAATTTGTGATCTAATTTTGAAACTAATAAAATCAAATTCCATATATTTCATCACTTTGTTAAAAATCAAAGTTAAAAAATCCTCTAAGATTTGATTTAATGAAATATAGTGATTTCTGCAAAAATAAGCTTAATTTGTGAACATTAAATTAATTAAATAAATTAAAATATAAACTAATTTTGACAAAATTTGTTTAAAATATCGAAAAAATTAATATTAATTTCACCAAAATAACTTTAAATTGTGATCTAGTTAAAAAAAATTGCTTTTTACACCTTTCACCAGCATAAGTGGTGAAAAGGGTATATTAACTCTGTCATTCCGCGTGTAACGCTGAGAAGGAATCCTCTTAGACCCCAAAATGTATATATATTCTTGCATCAAATCAAAATCAGAGTCGATTTAGCTTTATAGTCCGTTTTAAGTTTCCTCTTTAAGACCTTCAAAATCAGTTCAATATATCAAAACATATAGACCGCTTTCTGCGCAAATTCTAATTTCAAGCGAAAGCTTTTGTAAAATTTTCAATTAAAAATCGACAATACTTCATAACCATTCAAAAAATTATCAAAATCGGTTCAGTAAAATGAAGTTATAGCCAGAAGTATGAGTGATTAAGTGTTCCTGTGTTATATTAAAACAAAACTTTTATATAATTTATACGTTTGTGAGTGTGTATGTACGAGGGTATTTCAGATTTGATTTTTATAGCCCTTTTTTCAATAATTTGTTTAGCCCATACATTTTTACATTACTGTTGTTGCAATATTCATACAAAATATATTTTTATTTATTATAATTTCAGTCATTCCATCAGTCAGTTCTTTTTTTGTTGTTGTAACTGAGTAAGTACTACACAATTTTTTATTTTAATTCTTTTTTTATTTTTTGTTATAATTTTTGTTGTTGTTTTACTTAAATATTTTTATAAAAAATTTATTGAAGAAAAAAAAAACTGATCGCATTTTTCTGTTGATCTAATAAAATGATATGAAATAGATTCGTTTTACAAGTCAGTTTTCTTTGGTTAATGTTTCTTGCAAAATGGACGTATTTAAAAGTGATAGAGAGAGAGAGAAAAAAATAAACAAATATTTTAAAGACTTTAATGGAAACAACAACAAAAAGAGTAAAGACCCCCACCTTTCAACCTACATGAAGTATTTATTTTTTAATAAACAATTGTCCATATGATTTGCTATAACAACAAAAAAATTGTTAAATGTTTGTTTGATTGTTGTTATAAATAGCAACAATATCAACAACTACTTACATATTTATTTACATTGAAAGCAGTAGCAACAACAACAACAAACATAGACAAAAAACTTGCATTGGCAATGGACTCTTAACGTCAATGTTTCAACAGCAACAACAACAACAACAGCAGCAGCAACTTTCATTGATTTATTTTTAAAAATTATTGTTGTTCTTGTTATGTTTGTAGTTCATTATAATGAATTTAACTTGTTCAAATATTAACTTACAGTTATAATTAATTTATTTAATTGTTGCAGAATACAACAACAAATAAACAAACGGAAAAATAATCAAATCAAAAATTGTTAGAAAGAAATGTGTGTGTGCATGTTTCTTAAGTCTTTTGTTTCTGGTTAAACACCACATAACTTTATCTCTTGAAATGTTCTTGAGAAAAATATAGTTTTCTTTGTATTTGTTAATGACGTCAGCATATTTAAATGTACATTTATGTAATAAAAGGATATTGCACGATCTTTTAACATATTTTTTAAAGTTCTAGAATTTTAAGTAAAAGGTGATCCAACCAAAAACATAGGATTTTTAGCTAAGATTTACCCTTCTAATGATGTTTTAGGTATCTATGAAAACGTTAGAATTTAGAGATTTATAATGTTTAAGGAAAAAATAATTAGAGTGTCATTTGAAGTCAAAAACTGATGAAAGTATCCCCCATATAAAGTAAATATTGGTAATCGAATATCTAAAGAAATATAACAGCGAGAGTTCTTAATTTGGTCCCAACAACTTCGTCAAGAAACTGTTTTATTCGACAAAATGTTAGGTGGACAGGACCAGAGGTAGGCGTACCCCCTTTACAAAGCAGATATTGATTTTCAAATATCTAAAGAACTAGAACAACGAGAACTCTCATATTTGGTTCCAACAACTTCCTCAAGGAACTGTTTTACAAAGTATATTCAAATGACTAAGAATCTATTTAAATCGTATGATAATACAACACGAATATTTGCTTAGGGACAGTAACATCCTAAAAATTTGTTTTGGCAGAACGGAGTTTGCCGAGGGTGCTACTCATGTTTTAAAATTTGACTTTTTTTAACTGAAATGGTCTCCCTGTCATTATAAGAAAATACTTCTTGAATGATTATCTTACACAGCCAGCTATATAAGGAGAGAGATCAAAAAATTCTTAACATACATTTATGTTAATTAAAACGAAGCCACTAAACTTGAAGTTTTATTTTTTATGTGATTGAAATTATTAATACAATTAACAAGAAAATTATTTTTTTAGTTCTAATCACCAGTAATGTCATGTTGAACCTTTTTCGGAATTCCTTTGCTTTAACATTTTAGTAGGGCTTTCTGTCACTTTGCTTAAAGATATAGTCTATCGAGACGTTTTTGTGCTCTTTAATTGTTATTTAACAGGAACCCAATATCATCCCACTGGTCTTAGGGCAGTTTGTAGAATTTGTATCAAGGACACGTTTGTCATAGTGACCAGATGCCAAGTCAGGACAAAAATAAGTTTTTTGCAAAAATTGATGTAAATTTCGGCCCGCTGTAACAAATAATTGACTTCTTGTGTCACAAATTCATATTGATTGCCATACTAAGAACTTTTTAGGAAATTTTTACTGTGCTCGGGTTCTAAACTTTTCTTCAACATTCATGAAACATAAAATGTTTTGTAACGTTCCTTTCAGGAACTTTTTTAGCATAACCTTTAAATTTTCGTACAAAATAGTACGAAAACCGGATGTGTTGAACAACGTTTTTGGAAATGTTTTCAATTTTTTGGTTTTGGTTTAATAACAATATGTGGGTCAATTCTTCTAACTGAACCAGTCCGAGTACTATTTAATAACATTGAAAACAGTTTGACAGCTTGACCAACATTTTGTAGGATCCAGTTGAGGTTTGTTGAAAATATTTAATAATTTTAATATGCACTTTTTCCTGGCCCCTCATTTTCATTAGATTAACAATATATTCATTTGTTGGGCATTAAACATAATAATTGACATGTTTTATAAAAGTAAAGTATAAAAAATCAAATATATTTTAGATTAAAAGTTTTTATGAAAAACGTATGTTAAGATTTGTTCGATCTCACTGCATAACTTCAATTTACTTTTGGTTTTTAATACAATATTTTAATTATTTTTCATCTTTTATTCCGTCTCTTGTTTAAGTCCTTGAAAATTTGTATTTTATTTAATTAATGTTAATATTTCATGGTCTAATTGAAGCATAACAAATGTTAAGAATTTATTGTATTTTAAAAAATCAATTAAATTATTTATTTATTTTTACAAATTTTAATGTTTTTCCATTCAATTATTGCAAAAATTTTTAAATATGAGTATGTGTCTTAAGTCTTTTGTTTTTGATAAAACTACAAAACAATTTTGGGCCAAATTTTAATGTTAATCAATGTTTACTACAATGTTTGAGTAGTAATTGAACAAAATATGAGTTAAAAATATTCAGAATCGGTTTGAGGAATTAAAAAATCGATAATTTTATTTATCTTATAAAATTGTTCCCTCAATAAAAAAAGGAAATTCTTTATAACTTTTTAAATTGAAGAATAAAAAATTTTAATTACTTTAACATTTGTATCTTTAAAAATGTTAAATTTATTAATAAAAAGTCATTTAATTAACTGTAATTAAATATTTTTTCTTATTTATTGATCCGAAAATAATTACAAACAATCTAAATGTTAATACATTTAATGTTTTAATAAGTTCTTTTTCTAGTTAATTGCGAAAAAAAATCTATTTGTTTCTTTCTTCAATTTGCGCTTAAATTCCTAAACCAATTTCAATTCTTTTTTCCTCAGATTTCCAAGTATTTTCCCCCTCCTTTTCTTCCCTGTTCATGTGTTAAGTTGTTGGTAATTTTTTAATGTCATTAAAAACTGTGTGTTGTAAATGCATATTCATAGTTTTAAATCGTATGATGAATAAGTATTATATATATGTAGCGATAACATATATTTATGTATATTTATATGTAACCGGAAGGCTTATAAGGTGTGTTGTATTGTGTCGTATAATTGATATAACTAAAATATGGTTAAGACCACAACTAAAGTGTTTATAATTATAATATAATTTTTTCTACTTTTTATATTTATTAAACAAGTAAGAATGCTTTATTCGTCTATACTGAATCTTGAACACCCTCCACCAAAAATTCTTACACTTACACATACACTCACAAACGTGTACAATATGTTCATTAGTTTTTCTTGAATTAAGAGGTTGCCTCAGTTATCGTTCTATATCTTTTAATATACTTAACCGATTTTGCTGGTTTTAAATAGGAAACTTTTCAGGATTATAAAAAAATACTCAGGTCAAATTTCATTCAGCTCTCTCAATTATAATGGATGCAAGAATATATATAAATTATTGGGACTTAGATGATTCCTTCACAGTGTTACACACGGAATGACAAATTTAATATACCCTCTTCACCAGTTGTGGTGGTGGAGGGTATAAAAATTATAGAGCAGAGTTTAGTTATTAATATTTGTGTATTAATAAAAATGAAATTAGATTAAAAGACCAGCAAACATTATGATAAGATCTCTATAAATTTGATTGTGAAAGGAGATAAGTGACTGTTCTAAACTAGAACCATTAACATGGGACTTTGGAAATTCCAGGAAAATGAATAAAATTTATAATCTTATATCTTTCCCTATATCTACCATTTTCCTTAAAAAAGGAGGATATGTTTTTGGTACTTTTTTTGAAATTAGTCCTTCTTAGGATAGATAAAGGGTAAAATTATAATTTGGTACTTTTTTGACATCTAATGTATCCTTTTTATGATACATATAACAATTTTTATTACAATCGAAAATTTACAAAAAAAATGAAAACTTTGAATTTGGTACTTTTTGGAAATTCTCATGTTTGAGGTTAAAAACCAAGCTACATTTGGGACTTTTTTCAGAGAAATTCTTTATACTTATAAATGATATGATTCAAATATTTTGTGATGAAACTGCAATATAACTTTAAAACTAATTGAATTGAAATTTATTAAAATAAGTATTTTAGAAAAAAAATGTACCAAAAAGGGTGAAAACATGAGAAATTACTTTTTTTAAAATCATTTAAACAAATTGGCCAAAATTTAATTTGGTACATTTAGACATATAAAATGAGTTAATAAGTCCATTTTTAGAAAGATTGGTCATCAACGTGGTACAAAAATAAAAATTTTATGTTGGTACTTTTTTTAATTCTTTGTAATAAATAATTAAAATTATGTAAATTGGAATATATATTCTTAAATGAATAAAAAATAATTTTAAAAAGCGTTAATTTTTTCATCGTTCATATGGATTCATGTACGTTTTATATGCTTTTTCAGAATATTCTAATGGTAATGGTAGCCTTTTGGCCAGAGAAAGCATGATTTAGGTTGAATTTTCAGTTAAAGTATAAACTTTTTATACAAGTATTTGTTAACCCAGAAAACGTTTAAACTTGAAAATTCACAGTTTTAAAGAAAAAGTAAGTGAAATGTGATTTATTGTCAAAAAATTTATAAAGAACTTAAAATCTTGATTTTTTTTTTTTTTTTTTTTTTTTTTTTTTAAAAAAAGGAATTAATATTCGGATTTTAATAAAATCGAAACGAATAATGATACTTATTAATCAGAGAATTAAAAATATTCCCTTTTTTCTTAGCAGAAACACACAAAATTTCAAACCGCATTAAACTTGTTTCACTTTTTATCACTTAAATTATCACTCTTTCATTACATGGACGTTACGGAGGAAAAATTTTAGGTGTTTAAACCAAATAATTGAATTGTACAATTTTGCTTAGGTGTTTAGTACGGTTCATAAGAAATTATTTTTATAATTATTTAAAATTTAGTGAGAGCACTTATTAAATTAGTTCTTTTCTATATAAAATAATTACAATTACAGTTATTTATTGGTCTGCATGTTTCTTGAGTCTTTTGTTTGGGGTTAACAATTATTTATGCCTTTTAATACATAAAAATGCTTATGGCATTTTACAAGATTCGTACAAAAATTTATAAAAAAATATCCTTCTGTCTAACTGTCAATACATTGGTAGTGATAGAGTGATATAAGGACTACCTAACAACTGCTATAGAAAAATTCTTAACACACGTTTGTCATTCAAACTTTGAACCCAATTATTATTTGATTTTTTTGTCAAAATATCTTTGTGAAAAATGTCAGTTATTATGTTTAATGTCAAACAAATGACTTAAATTGTTAATCTGATAAAAATTAATAACCAGAAAAATTTAAGTAATAAAATTTTAAATATTTTCAACAAAATCCAAACCCAAAAAGTAGGTCAAGTACTCGAACATCTGTCCTCAAACTGTTTCTAATGTTATTAGACAGTGCTCGGAGAACTTTTCCGTTAATAGAAAACCTGGTCCCCGTGATGTTTTTTAAGCCAACCTCCCACCCCCCTCAACACATCCAGTAGTAAAGCAGACCGGTTAGCTTAGTGCTTGAACTATTTCATACGAAAAATAAAGTTAAAAATTAAGAGGCCAAAAACACGGGAATTGAAAACGTATCTTCTGGCAGGAACTTCCTGACCAAAAATTTTATGTTGCTGGTGTGTACGCTGTTGTATGTTGATGAAAAATTTAGGACCCAAAAGCAGTAAATATTTCTCAAAAAAATTTTGGCATTGCAAGCAATATGCAGCAAAAAAAGCGAACCATTTGTTTAAATGGAGTCTATAAACACCGAAATTTACATCAAAGAATGTTTACAGAAAAAGATCCATAATATGTCCACTCATTTTTGGCCCGATTGTGACGTCCTTTCATTATTGTAAAAAAGATCTTGTGTGGCGCAAGAACAATAACGTGGTATTTGAAACAAATCTTCTAAACTGTCCGAAGCTAAGGCCATTGGAAAGATAATGGGCTTCTGTTTAAAAGAACATGAAAAAGTTGTCCAAAAGTGAAGTAGATTTAAAATGGAGATGGACCACCTGTTCGAGCTAAGTGACAGAAAACAACTATAAAAACGTACATTGATGGGTTTCCAAACAAGGGTCATTAAAGCAGTTTGTTTAGCGGTTTCATGTTTTTTACATATGTATGTATGTATTGTATGTATGTATGTATGTATGTTGTATGTTAAGAATTTTTCGATTATACATTATTTTTTTATTACGTGCTTGTATCTTAAGTCTTTTGTTTTATGTTATGAAATTTTTGTTCTTCAAAAAGTTTATTGGTTTATTTATTTTATCCTCCTCGTTTCAGTACCAACTGTCACCATTTAATTTATGTAATATTTTTTACCGTTGTTTTTTATTCTTCTATTGACCAACTAGTTTGTCTGCCAGTCAACCATTCAGTCAGTCATTCTGTTAGCCACATTTATATGTAAATATTTATATGCTTTTAATCAAAATAATTATATAAAATGCGTGTTTTACTTAATCAATACATTTCAAGTTATTTTAATTTTGTTTTTTTTTATAATTTAAATTCTATAACTTTTTTTTAATGTTTTCATTGTCGCAATTTGAAGTCATTGCAATGATTTGTTGCCCACTAAAATGTGGAGAAAAAAAATAAACAATCACCAGTTCATTTCAGTTTCCAAACTACAAAAAGGAACATTAAACAAAACTGTTCTCATTTCTATGATAATGACATAATATTGATTTTAGTCTGAAACTGAAAAACTTGTTCTTTCTTATCTTGTCTATTTAAGAGCAAAAAAGCGTTAATTATAGTTCAATAAAACAACAACTAATTGCTTTAACAGTTTGCTATAATTGTCAACTAAATGATTTTAGTATTTTGAAATTTTTTCTATTTTTTATTAATAATTAAGTTAAATATTTTATTAGACAATTATTAACAAATATTTATGGTTTATTTTTCATTCATTCAAATTTTATAATTTCATAATTTTTAATTTATATTTTTATAACCTCCACCACCACAAGTGGTGAAGAGGGTATTTTAACTTTGTTATTCGGTATGTAACGCTAAGAAGAAATCATCTCAGACCCCATAATGTTGAGATTCTTCTAAAAGTCTCTTTTAAGCTACTTACAGAAGTCACTCCCGGAAGTGACTTCCGAGGCACTTCTAGAAGTTACTTCTTAGTTACTTCTCTTCCCGACGGAAGATGATTTTTAAGATTCTTTGAAGATAACTTCCGCGATGAATTTTAACTTCTGGAACATTCTTTTTAGCCACATCTGCAACAAAAATTATTTGCAGGGATACTCACATGCACCTGTAGTGGAGGGTATTGAAGATTCGATATAGCCGAATATAGCATTCTCACTTATTTAGTATGTGTTTCTTTACATGTATGACTCATTTTTTATGTTGTTCTTAACACTTTTGTTTTGTTGTTGTTTGTTTTTGTAGTTGTCAATTAATTGTCATTAACATTTGTTACAATTTTTAACTACTTGTATTTTATTATTAATAAATATTTACATAGAGAATATTTTCCGTCTGCCTTTATGTCTGTCTGTCTGTAAGTGTTAGTAATTTGTATAAATCTTCTTGGTTTAAAAAACCTGCCTGAAAAATATAAGAAAAAAAATGATCATAAATTCTTAATTTTATTTTCATTTAGTTGTTGTAATGTTATATTGTGGTTACATGATCTCATGTCTTTTTTCTCGTTTTTGCTTTTTTTTGTAGAAAATTTTTATTCATTTATTATTTCATTTTTAATATAATTTTTTTTGGTTTGATCAGGAGTGTGGCCCACCCACACCCCATACATTTTCATACATACATTTTGAAACGTGTATAATTAACGTTAAATTTTGTGTACTCATAAATAAACGTGAAAAGTAACATTAAGCCATTAAATGTCTAAAGGAAAATTTTGTACAATTATAATGGAAACTTAAAGTACCCTATTTAATATCACACAGTATGTCTTAATTGATGTTTTGGAAAATCATTCCATAACATTTGAACAGTTGGCAAAAACCACATGGTTAGAATTAAGGTCTTTTTGGTCTGATTTGAAGAAGAACAGTCTTCTCTCTGCTCAAAAGCTTAGAAGGTGACTTACCAAATTTGGTCACCTCGTTTGTTGAATATGTTCTTATATTCTGGTTACCCAAGAATAGATGTTGTAAAATCTTATAAAATTTCTTTTTAAATATTAAAATGACAACGAACAGTGTATCTAAATTGATTTTTTGGAAATAATTCTGTAAATTTTGAACTGCTGAGATGTTTTTGAGCTGATTTGAGTTACACGCCGTTATCGTTATAAAATATCAAAAATGTTATAAATGTAAATATTTCTGTAACTTTTGAAATATATCAGATATCTTGATTGACATTTACTTGGAGTTCAGATAATTTCGAGTTGGTTTTCGAAAAGTATAGACTACTTTCTGATCGGGAGTGTACACGGAGACCCACTAAAGTTGACCACATCAAGTATGCTGATTTTTAAAAATTCACTTAAAAAATAAATTATTAATTTAGACGTCATTTAAAATAATATTTCTTATTAAAGTTTTATTAACTTTTTTTAAAATCATATTAACAATTCTTAGCATTGAAGGGAACAATAAATTGTTAAACTAAAACAAAAGACTTAAGACACAAGCCAAACTTCGTGAGATATAAATAACTGTTCTGATAATAAATGGTTTATATAAAAATAATTCATTTAATATAAGTCTTCTTAATTTTAAATAATTATTAAATTAATTGTTTTTAAATCAAGGTTTAGAGTGCATCAATTGGACCTGTATTCAAATCGATTTTTTTCAAAAATTCTACAATTGTTGAGCCGTTCAAGATATTTTAAATAAACATGGTTAAAGTCAAGGTATTTCAATTGATTTGGAAGTAGTAAAGGCCCATATTTGGCCAGAGGCATATTCGGTGACCTTCCATCTTCCATCTTCAACCTAAACTAAGCTTCATCTAGTAAAAAAAAAAATAACATATTCAAAGTGGTCGAAATTAAGAGGGTCACCGACTACTCTCCTGACCAGATAGATTCCGTACTCCTGATCTTTGAAATTTCTTTAAGACATCTCAAACATTTCAAAAGTTATTTCCGAAAATGCAAATTGGAAACACTGCGCAGTAATGAGAATTACTAAAATCGAAGCTTAAAAATTCTTAAAATCGCAGCTTAAAAACACATGCTATTTTTCTTTTTCCCTCCTATAGCGTACAATTTCCACGTTAATCAAGCAAAATATATATTTATACCTTATTTGTAAATCTATTCATGGCAAATCAAATTCTTTTGGCACATAATACCATTTTGGATTTATTTTTATTTTTTTCTTTATAAATTGATATAAATTTGCTACAACAATAAAAATCTATTATTTTGAAGATTAAACATTAAAGCCACCATCCATCCAACCACCAAACCAGCATCAAACGCCTGCATATTAGCAAACAACAACATTTATAAGAAATCGAACAACAACAAAAGCAAACAAAAAAACTAATCGTGTATTTTACATAATCATGAAATAGACCTGGTGCTAAAATCGTGGTCGTGTCGTTTGCGGTCAGTGTTGGGTGCATAAAATAATTGTGGTCAAATTGGGGTAATACCAGATATAGAAATCACAAAATTAAAGAATGGCGAAAACAGGGGCGGAGAATAAAAAAAAAAACTAGAAAATAAAAGTCTTAAAAGAAACAAGTTCTTTATTTCACTCTTTTGACAAGGAAGAGGTCTCTTGCTTAGGAAATAGTTCCTTAAGTGATATCTCCTTTTTTCCCCTTTTCCTTTTTTACTACTTCTCTGCTTTTTTTAGCTTAAGCTTTATTTTATTATCGCTTTTTTTCCTTAATAATGCAATAATCATTGTGCTGATGAAAGGAGGCGGTGGTGTGGTTTTGCTTTTGCATTTGATTTCTAATTCTTTAATAAAAATTTCATGGCAAGTTACCAAAATAAAACTTTGGAGTGTTGAAAATGTTTATAACGAAAAAAAAAGAACTAAATAAACAACTTTATTCTACAAATCAAGCATGAAAATGTGTAGAAATCCCAAATGCATGAACATCCATAGATTTCCTTCCATTTGGAGAAAAAATATATTGTCAGCATCTTAAAAGCCCGATTAACAAATCTAGACCCAATGACAGTTAACAGAAGTTTCAAAGAATTCGATTTTGAATATTTTGAAAAAAAATTTGGTGAAAATTTAAAATTAAAGTAAAAATTTTAAATTTTAGTAAAAATTACAAATTTTAGTAAATATTTAAGTAAAAATTTGAATTTTTCGTGAAAATTTTAATTTTTAGTGAAAATTTGAATTTTTAGTGAAAATTTGAATTTTTAGTGAAAATTTGAATTTTTCGTGAAAATTTTAATTTTTAGTGAAAATTTTAATTTTTAGTGAAAATTTTAATTTTTAGTGAAAATTTGAATTTTTCGTGAAAATTTTAATTTTTAGTGAAAATTTGAATTTTTCGTGAAAATTTGAATTTTTAGTGAAAATTTGAATTTTTCGTGAAAATTTGAATTTTTCGTGAAAATTTGAATTTTTCGTGAAAATTTGAATTTTTAGTGAAAATTTGAATTTTTCGTGAAAATTTGAATTTTTAGTGAAAATTTGAATTTTTAGTGAAAATTTGAATTTTTAGTGAAAATTTGAATTTTTAGTGAAAATTTAAATTTTTAGTGAAAATTTGAATTTTTAGTGAAAATTTGAATTTTTAGTGAAAATTTCAATTTTTAGTGAAAATTTGAATTTTTAGTGAAAATTTCAATTTTTAGTGAAAATTTGAATTTTTAGTGAAAATTTCAATTTTTAGTGAAAATTTGAATTTTTAGTGAAAATTTCAATTTTTAGTGAAAATTTGAATTTTTAGTGAAAATTTCAATTTTTAGTGATTTTGTGAACAAAATTCAGGTCGCAATTTTAGTTATGTCGTGCTTGGCTCAAGAACGATGCATAGTGGTCCCAAAATGCTTTTTTTGTAGAAATAATTCTGACACTTTGGAAGATTTTAATATTCGATATTTTTGACATTCAAGGAATGATCTTCCAAACACTCCAAAAATACCTTAAAGCTCACCCTGCCGTTATAAGAGTGTTAGCCCATTACAGATTCCTTGCGTGGATAGAAAGTAAAGGAAGGCTAAAGATCTTCGTAGACACACAGATTACTGGCTTAAATTTTTTAATGTCTTCAATTAAAAAAATCATTTAATAATTAATTCCTTTTAATCTCTGTTCCCATATGGATCACATAAACAGGCGTTTCTTATGCATATTTCTTTATTAAGAATTGACTTGAATTAAAATTATAACAAAGAATTATTTACACTTTTGTATTACGAGCAATAACTTGTTAGTGTTGCCTGGCAGCTTGATGGCTTTGAATCAGGTCTCGCTAGCCTTGATCAATGGTACGGAAAATATTTTCAAACTCTTAAATATAATTCTAATTCACTTATATACAAGAAATATTGCGATACATGCAAATACAATTAAAAACAAATAAGACTGTTATATTCAGCATATACCGAATCTTCAATACCCTTCACCACAAATGCGTGTTAAGTAAATACATTACGATTCGTATACACACACACACTCACAGACGTAAGCAAAATATAATATTTTAATAAGTTATAAAATTAGCTATAATTTTGGCTATAACTTTTTTTCCTACTGAACCGATTTTGATCATTTTTGAAATGATAATGAAGTGCATATTTCATTCTAATTTCGATTTATAATGGATAATTTTGGGAAAGTTTTTTGTTTGAACTTAGAGGTTGCCTCAGATATCGGTGTATATCTTTTAATGTTCGGATCTGATTTTGCTGGTTTTAAATAGGAAACTTCTCAGGGCCATAACAAATACCCAGATAATAAATACAGATACGAACAGACAGACATCGTTCCCTAGACAATCGAACAAAGATTGTCAATTGTATTCCCACAAGAGAGAACAACCAGATACAGCCGAACTGTTACAACTACAACAGCTAACGACTCAGATTTGATTTGATGCAACAATATATATACATAAGGGATCTGAGATGATTTCTTCTAGGCGTTGCATACGGAATGACAAAGTTAATATACTCTCCTCACCACTTATGGTGGTGTAGGGTATAAAAATAAATAAAATTTATTCTTAAGATTTTGCAATACTTTTTTTTTTGTTTGGTGGCTGCTTAATGGGCGGTTAGTAACGCGCGCGTTTAATAATTTTATTGTTAAGATTTGATTTGTTAAGCATTCATTTTTGTTAGTAATGCTGGTGCCACGAAAACCACCAATATGGAACCACAATATCAAATTAGTGAATATTATCACGTTTTATTTTTTTTCTTTCGAATTTGACTTATGATCCTTAAATGGTGTTGCTGGTATTTTGGGTAGGACTTTTAATGATGTAATAATTTAATTTCTATGTTCTTTTTTATTTTATTTTAAATTTTTTCTAAAAATATTTGTTTATTCAATTTGTTTTTAAATATAAATTTTCATTAATTTAATTTAATTACAAGTTTAATTACAAAGTTTGACAAAACTGTATATTTAAATAAATTTATTTTGTTTTAATCTAAGAAAAAGATAATTGCTATTCAATTAAAAGCATTAGGTTCAGGGGGGAGGGGTTTGTTGTTTAACAATTTAAAAATGTTAATAAATTAATTGGAAAAACCCAAAAAGAAAATTATGACAAAAAAATTAAATAAATTGCTTAATTTTTTTTACAAAATCGAAAAAAACTAATAATTATTTAAAAGCAAATTATAAAATATTATAAAAATAGTATTAATTAATATAAAATAAGTAACAAAACTAATAAGATAAAGGAAAATATATAATATAATATTTTAAGGAGAACATCATTCATTGTTTCTTTTCTTTTTTATAAATTCAAAATCATGATTTTAAATCATTTTGTTATGAAACATGCAAAATTATAAAAAAATAATAGAATATTTATTCCTCAGGACTCATGGTATCTATGGCAGAATCAGACTTCTCTAATTGTGTAATTAATTCCTCAAAAGATGAATCAGATTTTACTTCTTCTTTAATTTCTTCATCTTCTTTTTTTAATGCATCACTTTGTGTATCAGTTTTAGTTTCAGGATCTTCAGACTTTTGAGGCTCATCAACATCAGATGAAGGAGTGGATGATGAGGGTGATGCTGCAGGTTTTGTTTCATTATTATCAGCAGCAGCAAGAGTTCCACTATTGCTGTTTGATTTCATTAAGGGTTCATCATCTGTAAGAGGAAAGAGAGAAAGAAAATTCGTTATTATTTAAAATTCAGAAAACATTTCTTAAATATAAAATTATAGCAAATTAAGAGGAAGAAGACGAAGGCAAAATCCAAGATAAAGTAAAGAAACTAAATTTCATAGGATCTTCCCTATTTTTGACTTCAATTTTACTTAATTATATTGAAAACAGTTTCTCGGCAGACCTTTGAATTCTTGGCCAACTTTATGTAGGAAGAAGTTGGGTTTTTGTTTAACATTAAAAATAATAACTGACATGTTTTATGTTTAAAGTAGCTTTTGATCCAAAAAATCAAATTATATTTGGGTTTAAAGTATGTTCTCACTGTGTTATTGTGCTTTCCCAAATCTTTCATAAAGCAGTTAAATACTCCTCTCATCCTAACGCGTGCAATTTCCCAATAACAAACATTTTCTTATGAATCAAAATACATATACATTTCATAAAAAATTTAACACATTTAAAAAAAGAAAAACTTGATGATTCAATTTACACATTTAAATCTAATAATGTTGACGATGATTCATCATTATGCACATTATTAAAAGCAATGAATGACACATCAATTTCAACGCAATAAAAAAGTCGTAACCTTAAAAAATGTAACAAATTAATAAAACATTAACTTACCAGAATCATCTTTATCATCTGAATCTGAGGTATCACTATCAGCTTTAGCAAAAGCTGAATTTGCTGAAGGCAAAGTGGATAAACGTGGTGCTGCAGGACGTGATTTCCGTGCGGGATTTAATGCTTGACAAAAAGCACATCTAAAAGTGGTATATTCAAAATCTTCCTTTAAGGCCATACCTTTAAAAAGATTGATATATATGATTTACTTTTCACATGAAAGAAATTTTCTAATTTAAATACCATTATGAGCATAACATTCTTTACAAATCATGGCAAAACGATCTTGTGGTCCATCACCAATCAAAACATCAACAATACGATCAAATACTCCCTTTTCCTGTTGATTGATTATGGGAAAAGGTGTACGACGTCTTAATTGCTGATTTACCCCACCAGCACTGTGTGTCATCAAAGCTGTTGTTGAAACAGGTGATGACAAAGTATTTATTTGTGATCGCAGTGGAGTATTCGTGCTTATATAACCCGAAACAGAAGGAGTATTACGGGCAGCAGGTGAAGGTGTTAAAGCCAATTGTTGGGATTTTTGAGTGAGACTGGTGGTGGGTAGTGAACGATTAAGTGAGGTTTGATTAAATTTACTAGGTGTTGTCGAGCTTAAAGCTGAAATGGAAGGAATAATTTTATTATTTATACATTTAGTAATTTATTTGGTGCATTTACCAAATGAAGTTTTACTGGGTTTATCGGCAAAACGTGCCAAGAGATTCACTGCCACTTTATAGGTTTCTTTATCCATAACCTGTTCTAGGATTTTTTTCTTTTCCGCCCTTAAGGCTGTTAATTTTTTCGAGTTTTTATTTAATTTTCGTTGAAAATACCATGTGAATAAGTAACGTAGGAGATAAATACTGAAAAAAAGAAAAAATGATGATTTTAAAAGATGCCAAACATTTTGTGCTTCAAAAAAAATAATTAAGGATGGTGAGGATATTGTGAGACCAGTAGGCTTTAAACTTAATGCTTCATTCTTGTGCTAGAATTACTCTAACAGACCGCGGCAGATTTAGTTCAATGTCTGCGATGATAGGGGGAGGGCTTCCAAGTACGACATTCATATGGTAACTAAAACCTTGGAATTTACGCTGTTTCTATGAATACCGTTCAAAACTGTAATATGCAAATACCGATCTCGAAGGAATTTTGCTCTGTTTATATATTCGAAAACCATTTCGAATTAAGTTATATTGAAGTAAGGATAATGCATCCGATATCATGCAGGCAGGAACTGTTTACTAAGCACTTCATTACCTTCCTTTACCATTAACATATTCATCTTATCATGTACAGACTATTACGGTACTTAATGCTGCATGTTAGCAACTTTCAATATTTTTCCTTGTCTATCACTTTGCCAAGGAGACCACACTGTAGCCTCAATATTTATCACTGATCGACCAATCGTTTTATAAGTGTAAATAAAATTTCTTAATCTGTACCTTAATTAATGCCTGCTAGTGCTTTAAGAACCTTATTCCAAATTCGCAGTTTAAGCGTGAATACAGACGTTGAGGTAAATTGGCTATCAAATGTAACCCCTAAGATCTTCGGGTGATTAACAGTCGGAATTTAGATTCCATCGTCTACGATGCCTAAATTTTTAATGCTATTTTGGAATCCCTGATGGTGAGGGGCAGCTATGAGATGACAATTTAGGTGGGGACAAAAAGGGCCTCGAGGAGTCTTAGCGACCGGTAAAAGAAGAATTATCGGCGTAAAGTTGCCCCTCGTTGGGATCTTACCCAGGACATTAAATTGGGAAAACACTTTCCATTAACCAGCAATTGGGTATTATTATGCTTCTAATTGAATGGTTAAAAAAGATAGTACTGAACTCCCCACTCACTAGTTCCCATGACAATTGGATCTTGGTTACGGAATAATCCGAGTCGCACTCGTTATGTATGTATGTATGTATGTATGTATGTATGTATGTATGTATGTATGTTAATGTATGTATGTATGTATGTATGTATGTATGTATGTATGTATGTAACGTATAGACTCTAAAACGGCTGGGCCAAACTTGATCGAATTTTCCCAGATACAAAGGAAATATTGATAATCGAATACTTAATCAACTATAACAGAGATAGTGCTCAAATTTGATACCAACAATTTTCTCAAGGAATTGTTTTACTGCATAAAACGTAGGACTGATAAGACAAGAGGGAAGGGGTATCGTCTGCTACTATTTTCAAAAATAGTTTATGTCTTTATCAAATATTACTAACATTCTCTATGCTGAGATTATGTTTCTATATAAAATTTATCATTCTTATCTGTTAAATCAATTTAATCTATAAAAAACTCTATAAAAATAATTCAAATTTCTATATGTTCTTTTACGTTAAATTAAAGTACAACAAAAAGGCATTTAAATATACAATAAAAAATTTTGCATAAAATGTTCAAAGTTAAATATTCCTACATTTTTTTTTTGTGCGATAACAACACACATTCACATTCCCTTGCACTTCAACAACTTTGAACCATAAGTCGTATTCAAAATGAGTCTTATAAAAAAAACTAAATAATATTAAAATAAAATTAATACTCACATTATGGGAAATAGTAAAAGAGGTATAAAATAGACAAGTCTTTCCTGCCAGGTGGGTGGAAAGTAGATAAAATAAAAAGCCACAAATGCTATAACATAAACACCCACGGAAACGGCTAAAAAATTGCTAACAATACGTTTCTTTTGTTCCTGGGTGTTGACGGTGAAAGTCTCCAATGTATCAATCTTTTCTTGTAAGGCTTCCAACACTTGTTCAGTGGATTTTTCTCTCTAAAAAGTGAGAAATTAACAATTGTTAATAAATTTCTTTAAAAAGAAAATAATATTTAGGAATTTTACCCGAAATTTAGCCCATATAACACCCATCCTTTAGGTGACTTTTTAAGTGCGGTTTAGCTATGACTGAAAATGCCGACAAACAAACAGAATGGCTGAGTGACTGGCTGGCTGACTGTATTGGTATTTTTTATGTTTACGTGGGTATTTCCAATCCCTTTTGCTGTTTTTCTTGTTGCTGTAGTCTCTGTGTGTTTTTAGTTTTTCCTTTCCCTTTCTCTTTACGTTTGTTTGAATTTTTTCAAGTTTAATATTTTTTCTTCAATATTTCTTTTATTATTTTTAAATTTTATTTTTTTAATTATTTATAATTTAATTTATTTGATTTAAAAAATTATTCACATTTGTTTATGTAAATTATTGTCATTGTTTCTTTTTTTTTAATTTTTATATTCATTATTATGCATTTATTCACCACCTTTTTCCCTCGTTGTTGTCATATAAACTTGAATATTTTGAAAATGTTCTTCTTTTTTGTTTTTGGTTGATGACGATATTTTTGGAAATATTTTTAGAATCTCTCAAATAGGAATTTATTATTGAAAGCCAGCTACGACAAACAAATATATCAACGCCAGCAAAAAAACAACAATAATATATGTATATAAATAAAAGCAACAAAAAAACATCAAATGTCAATGCATTTTGACATATGGCGACGCCGTTTAAAAGAAAGCCGCATTCAGCTTGGTATTATGGGGAGAAAATTTTAAAACAACTCTGTGTTAAATGATAATGTATGTTCAGCGTGATGGAAATGGCGGGTTATTTCCGCCAGATTTTGTTTTTTAAAGTAATTTAACGATAAAAGTTCAAAAAAATATAAACTAATAATAATAATAATAATAATAATAATAATAATAATAATAATAATAATAATAATAATAATAATGTGGTATTTGTACCAAGAGAGACAAATCCTCTAAAAACCGGGAGCTAAGGCCAGTGGAAAAATATTGCATTCTTGTTAAAAGAGAATTGAAGAGATTTATGCTATTTGAGGTGAAATTGGGAAATTATGGACCGAAACTCTCAAAATTTGCAACAGTATTTTTAGGTTGCATATGTTTTTAATACAGAAGATATAAAATTTTTTAAATACTTTTACACTATAAATTGCTTTCACTTGTTTGTGAGTATGGGAGTTTCGATCACTTGTGAAATCAAACTTAGTTATTTTTTTTCTAATCTATGATATATAAGTGCATAAAATTAATTCCGGAAGGACATTTGCATGGAAGCTACCAAAAATATAGAGTCAGACATAACCAATTTCAATAGACTTCGTCCTTAGCCCAAAAATTCATCTACCCCAAATATCATTATATCCAAAATTGTGCCCTGCCAACCGGACGGACAGACAGACAGCGCTAAATCAACTCAAAAAGGAGATCGAAGTAATTCGGTCTGTTACAAGCATTTAAGCAATTGTGTCAGAACCCAACCACATATCGTGGCAGAAAACATATATCTGACATTATGTTGAAAACCTAAAAATTCAGTTTTAATTATTATCCACAATTTTCTCTCATAGTTTTTGTTAGAATTCCGCTAAATAGGAACTGCATAGATTTTTTGATAAATAAAAAAACAAAACAATTTATGATACACCGTTCCAAAGTAAAACTATTCCAGTAGTGACATTCTGTATCGATCAAACAAATACCTAATATCCTCTATTTTTCAAACACTTTTTGATCGCTACATACGACTACTTGGAATAACGTTTTTTTAATTGAGCATCTCTTATATCGTAGCAGATCCGGCAAACCTCGTTTCACCAAATGGACAATACTCCTCCCTCTGGTCTTATCTATCTTACGTTTTATGAAGTAAAACAATTACTTGAGAAAGTTGTTTGGGTCCAAATGTGAGAACTATCGCTGTTATAATTCATTTTTTGTATGGGCAATACACTTCTCCCTGGTCTTATACGTCCTACATTTTCTCCAGTCAAACGGTTCCTTGTGAAAGTTGTCCGGTTGTCCTAAATTTGATAACTCTCGCTGTTATAGTTCTTTAGATATTCGATAATCAATATTTGTATAAGGGATACTTCACCCCCTGGTCTATTGGTTTTTTTATAGTCCATGTTACTTTCGGATATATGGGGATTATTCTGTGAAAATTTCGTCAAATTTTATTTTTATACATATATACATACATACATACATACATACATACATACATACATACATACATACATACATACATACATACATACACACTTCCTATAATGCATTTATTTATTTTTGGGCGATATGTCTGCATTATTCTTTATACTTTATATATTTTTAATTTAATACCAGACATTTAATTTAAAAGTAATTAAAAAAAAACTTCTTTAATTCTACAAATCAAAACAAATCATAACTTTTTTTATAAACAATTCCTCTAAAAATTAATAATCTATGATAATTGCTTTGTTATCTTATATTACCGTCAATTTAGAAAAAGATAACAAAAGTCACGATTTTTGTTTTTATTTATTTTTGTTTGGTCAACCATATTTTAACGCCATATTTTTTCACACGCTAAAACACACGTTTCTTTAACGCGATATCTCTATAATTAGTTTAATAGAAAATGTGACTAATTAATAAACATTTAATAAAAAGAAATAACAAACTGCACACGGCCTGGGTTAATATCAATTATATTAATATATTTTAACAGTAAATAAAAATCACCATTTCATACAAAAATAATTTCAAAATCCTACAAAATTTCGTTCACATTTCAAGTTTTCAGAAAACTTATTTTTTACAAACTATTTTATTTGATGTTGAGAAAAATTGCTTTACTCTTCATCTTTAATACAATTTTCGACCAATTCACGCAGATTAGGATTTTCCATAGCAGCTGCTATTCTTTCTTTATCATTGATTTGTTTATTGACTGAAATAAAAAGAAATTAATTCAGAGACTCTTTAAATTGTTAAATTATTTCTTCTTACTTTCATCTTCTGTATTGTGTGTACCCTTTTTAATAAAAATATCTATTTTAATATTATGAGGCAGACTTCTTTCAACTTTAACTCGTATACACAAACCAATCAAAGTGGCCAACGAGCAATGAGGCACAGTGGGATTGAATTCAATGCGAACCTAAAAATAAAAATAAATTAATTAAGTATTTCATATTCTCAAATAAACTCATATTCGCTCTTATTAAAGCAAAAAGAAAAAAACATTTTACATTTCTAAATGTTAGTTACGGACAAAACAATGTTACCACACTTTTCGGAGACAACATAAAGTCCAACCGATATAATTTATTGAGAATAGAAAATTTTTCTAAAGAAAAGAATGAGATCGAAAAATTCTTAACAAACTGTTTTTTTTATGAAATTTTGAACCTTTCTCGTAAATTCTTCCAATAGTTCATCTCCTTTTAAAATCTACCACACTTTTGGACCCCATTTTTTGTTCAATTCTATTTTAACAAAAGCCCAATGTCTCTCCATTAGTCTCTTTAGGGGCATTATTTTTTTGTACCACTAAAGAACTTATTTACTATAGTGACATGATGCCAAGTCAGGCCGAAAATAAATAAAACACATTATGTAGTCTTATGAATGGTAGCAACCTCTTTTGTATACATTCCCTAATGTAAAATTCCGTAAAACATACGTTTCGTCACCCATTATGCAGCTAGAATAATGTTTAAATAACTTGACTTTAATTTTCGTAATTTGTTTTTGGACTCTAAATTTTTAAACGTTGCTATGTAGAACTGTTTTGAGTCTTATATGTTTTTAAACGTTCATTGGATTTAACTTTTAGTACCAAATAGTGCAAGCACTGTTCTAACCAGACAGCTTCACTATCGTTTGTTTTGTTAAAAGTTATAACTGATATGTTATATGATATTTTGTCGTTCCTATGACAATTGGATCTCCGTTCCGGAACGACCCGAGTCACACTCGGCCAAAAATTGTCAACCCAGAGACAGTTATATCAGGCGAAAATTCTTTCCCCAGGAAAGAATTATAGGATACATCCAAGTTGTTACAACATCAACTAATATATTGTACAAAAGTAACTTGATTATTAAAAAGTGAAATATTACTTGAATTAAAAGTCGAAAACAAAAGTTCAAAGGTCTATCTAGGGTTGGTCCATAAATATGCATGTCTACGTTATGGTTTATTTTATAATCTACTACACCTTTACTTGTTTCTAATACAGTAGATTCGTTCGTAAACAATTCCGCCTAGTTATCTTTGATTAATTAAAAACCTTAAGAGGTTTTTTTAAGGTTTTTAATTTTTAATTCCGTTTTTGCTTATTTTGATAAAAATCACTGCAAATTCCTTTAAAAACGTACCACTGAAACATTCGATTTGGTAGGCGGCATAACAAATATACCATCTTCATATATAACATTTAAATCTTCCAAAGTATTAGGTTTTTCTGGATCTCTAATGGTTCTTAAACAATCTAAAATTAAAACCAAAAAAATTATAAAATTTTTTCAAAAACTTCAACAATAAAAATTTCATTCTCACCATAGACAGTCTCTTGTAGGTCGGTTGCATTTTTGTAACCCAATTCATGCAATAAAGCATCTTCGCCTAAAGCTACAGATTCATCACCTTCAGTAGTTGATGCGGCTGTTGTTCCTGAATGCAAAGACATTTGTGAAGTTTTACGCGCTAACTGGGCATCGGTATTTGAGTTGCTTGTGGAATCTGATTCTGATAATTTACGTTTAATATATGACAACATTTTTTCTATTTTATATTTTTCTGATAATTTGGAGCTGTTTATGGAGTATTGTGTAGGTAATTGAGTGTTTTTATTTTCTTATCTCTATTTTTGTTCTTAAAAGGGGCTTAACTTGTTTATCAATTTGTATGTTTTCATGCGCTTCCTAAATTTTAATTAATATATTTATTTTTTTCTTAAAATTGTCTCTTTTGTAGTTTTAATATGTTTAATATAATTATGTAATTTTAATTAGTATATTTTTCTGATAAATTTTATGAAAATTTTATGTTTTTCTTATTTAATGGAAAGTTTTTTGTTTTTTTTTACTTAACTTTTTTCTAACACCAAAACAGCTGACTGTTATTTTTATTTTGTTTGTGTAGTGATGAAAATAATGGGGTGAATATGGTGAAAATAATTAAACAGGGTGGGTCAAATAAAATAAGAATTTAAAAAATATGATACTTTGCACAGTAAATGACTTTTGAAATCAAGCAGAAAAAACGTTTATATTAAACTTTTAATATGGTTTATATGAGAAATGAATAATTTTATCACTAAAGATAAAAAAGAAGAATTCACGTTTGTTTGAAGTAAATGATTTTTGATATATATAAAAAATGTCAAAACATTTTAATAAAAATAATGTCATAATTCAAGCTAATTTTCAAAATATTATCTGTTTAGATTTTATAATTTTTGGATATTTTGGAACCATTTAACATTTTGGGGCAATTTATCTAAATCCATTTGTATCTAGCACTTTATCAAAGTGCTAGATACAAATCAAACTATTAGTTTCCGAGTTAAAATATTAACTCTTGAAGCCTTTAAATGTCTACTAAGTACGATCTCCAAGCGCTTTTTTAACTAATTCAGTCATTTTGAAACCACGGAATATTTTGAACGCAATTTCTCATGAAATTGGTGATTTTCACTAATTGAAAGACACAAATTCTTAGTGGCACCGGGGAACCTACAAAGTTTCTTTATCTCAGGTATTGGAATTCTGGATATGCTTGGAATATTGAATTATTTTCATTTTTAAGAATTTGTTTTTATATGTCTTTAACTATGAAAATGTGATCCGATAAAACGTTATATTAGTTTGAAATAACAATTAAAAAAGTACTTTTCGAAAAGTAGGTAATTTTTTTGCTCCAAAATTTATTACTTTCCTTTGAACTGTATTTTTTTACTAATTATTCTGACCTAAATGCACATAAAGTAAATCTGAGGCAGTATTCGCGATTCTTATAAAAATTGCGTAATTAAGTACTTTTTCTTAAATACATATGAGATCACCAATTTGTATCCTTTTTAAGCCTTATTTTAAGGAAGAGAAACTCAAGGGAAGACCACAGTTGTTATGCGACTTCCTGCTTTCTTTCTTTACTTTTTTAGCTTCTGTAATCAGTTCGTGTTTTTTCTAAACAGATGTTTTATCTGCTGCAGCAGGTTCTAAAATGATACGGCTGTCATCCTTATTGTTCTTTTCGTGTAATTGTGTTTAACTTTGCTAAATATTTTCTCAGTTTTTTTTTGGCGTCGGCGCTTTCTGACCTTCCTGAGATGTTGTTCTTTTTTCCAGGGGAGTAAGAGGATTTTTTTCGGATAGATTTTATTTAAAATCTGAAAAACCATAACGAGGATTATTTTGTCATTTTGTCTAGATTCGAACCAGAAATGTCCAGCTAGTAGATAAGTTACTCTTTTGTATATATAGATAATAGATTCATTTATCTGAAGTATAAGTACATGGTACTTTCACATTTTTGAGGTTATATATTTTTAATTAATTACAAAAAAGTGCAATTTTAATCTTATTATTGTAATTTATTTATCATTACAATATTATAAAACCGCAAAAAAATAATTTCATTCATTAATATTGATAAAATTTATTCATTAAATTGTACTTATTATAATGTAACTGACTGTTATAAAACCTAAAATAATATTGCCGCTTTTTATTATTTACCATTTTTAACAACACCATCTGGCAACTCTTATCACTTTAACGGTCACTTCACCTCATTAATTGTCTATTATAATGTTTGTTGTTGTTTTCTTATCAAACTGTAAAATTGTTATTGTATTTTTTGTAAACAAAACAAAGTGTCAAACATTCATTAAATTAACACCTAAAAGAAAAGCACAATTAATTTTTAAACTAATTTGAGGTTTTAGTAACAAAATAATATTTCATTTTTTTTAATTTCTTATTTATAAAACAATTATTTTTTAATATCTTATCAAATTCACACTATTGTATGTAAGTATGTATATTTAATTAATGATTAAATTAATACAAGTGAATATAAACAAAATGAAATACAAATAAATAATAATGTTATGGAACAATTTTAGTAAATAAAATAAAACAAGTGAGAGTACTATATTCGGCAACAACCTCCACCACAAATGCATTTGAAGTAAATACATTATGTTTTGCACATACACATTCACAAAGGTATTTTCTTAATTTTAACACGCAACACTTAAAAGTCATAGAATTAGTTATATTTTTTACTATAACTCTTTTTCTATTGAACCGATTTTGATAAGTTTTTGGAATGATATTGAAGTACATTTAGCTTTATATCATGTCAAAACTTCATTCTAATTTGTAAATTTATAGTTCACAATTTAACGAAAGTTTTTTTACTTGAGCTTGTCTCAGATATCGGTGTATGTTTTTTAATTTACTAAACCGATTTTACTGGTTTTAAATAGGAACCTTCTCAGGACTATAATTGACATACAGACAGACGGTCATAGCTAATTCGGCTCATATTTTGATTTGAAGCAAGAATATATTTATATACTTATGAGGTTTGAAATGATTCCTTCTTAGTGTTACACACGGAATAACAAAGTTAATATATCCGTGGTGGAGGGTAAAAAAATAAATAAAACCTGTCACTCACTAGAACAACTTTGTTGTTTAATAGTCAGAAATATAATTCAGAAAAGAAATTGAAATAAAATAAAAAAACACACGAGCTCTCAACTCATTAAAGTTTTTGCCACCGTCTATCAGTCATTAACATTCCAGCGACCGCTAAGGTACAATTAAAAAGTAAATCGGTCAGTGGGAGACAAGTGTTTTTGTTTTTTTTTTTTACTGTGAAGGAAAGTTTTCTAAGTGTTGAACTTTAAGGTGACTTTAAAAAAATTAAAATAAGAACAAAATGGCAGCAACAACAAGTGCATTAAATACAAATGAATTGTTATTTGAAGAAAAACCTTTACATCAGCCACCTTTACAAGAATTGAAAGAAGGTGAGTGAGTGAATGAGTGTTGAGAAATCAGCTGTTCAATTGTGGCTAAACGAAATAAGAGATAAAGATAAAAAACAATGAGTAAATAAAAACAGTGTCAGCAGATACATCTAAAAGTTTATGCGACAGAGATGGTAAATTTAGGAGGAAATAAATTGTATTTTTTTATGGTACCATTAATATAGACTGTATAACTTGCAAATCTGATTACTTGTTCAATTATAATAATTTTTATCAAAATAGAGATTATTTTTATCTGTTAGAAACAAGTTTAAAAAAAATAGATCCATAAATTTTAACTAATTTGTTGCAGGAACGATATGTAAGTTCTAGTAACAGTCGGTTTTTAAGAAACTAAAATTTTTTTAAGAAAAATTCTAAGTTCGTTTACACTTTAAGAAAAAAAGTTTTATTTATATTTTTATTATATTTCTTAGCTTTTTCAATTTCTTTCCAAACTCTCATTTTAAAAAAGTTATTTTTAATTTTATAATCTTAATTATAAATTAAAGTGGATTTGCTTTATAATCTAAAAAAATATGTAAACTATTTTATCTTTATTTTTTACAAATACACTGTGATATATTTCATAAGAAATTTTTTTAATAACACTGTTATTAATAAAAATTAGTAAAAACTAACTTATTTAATTTAGAAGATTTTATTTTATCAAATAAGTCTGAAAATTTTCAATTAACGTCTATAACGATAGTGTAGTTAAACAATTAAAGAGGTAATCATCTCATTTGCCATACTCCTATAGTTAGTAATTTTAGTACGTAGTACGTAGTTTTTGATCCAATCAACTTTTTAGGGATTGATATCCTCAGCTAATCAATAAATCATATATTTTAAGAAGGGTTTATATCCAATATTCCCTTAGTCATGCTATAAAAAATGTCGTCTATTATCCTCCAAACGCAACCGTCTTATTTATATATTTGTTCCAGATTTTTTCCTAGGCCATCTTAAAAATAAATGTTCTTCTAATTAGTATCAGTTCCGTTTTTTATTAAAATTTTTAAATTTCAGATTTAAATTAAAGTTTTAATTTCTTACATAATTTCGGATTTTTACACGATTTACGATTTGAATTTTAACAAAAAAATCTAATTTTCGCTACAAAATTGCTAAAAGCTCAAACTTTAATTTGAACTTAACACAGAAGTTTTTCATTGAAATTAAAAATATTTAAAAGATACATTTTTTACTGCAATTTTATTTTTATTCAAATTATTTTTTTAAACTTCAAATATCAGATTTTTCAGTTTGCATAAAAATTTTACGAAAAGTTGAATTTTAATTTCAAAAGTTAATTTTACTAAAAAGTCTAACTTTCTCTCAAAAATTTCAATTTTTATTAAAAAATTTAAATTAATAATTTTAAATAAATTTTTCACTAAAGACAAACTTTTTAATTAAGGTTTTCTAACAAAATTTCTGATTTTTAGGCAAATTAAAATTTGTTGCTTCGAAGGTTAATTTAAAAACTAATTTTTTTCAAAAAATATGATTTTCATAAAAATCTAGATCTTCATGAAATTTTAAGTTTTGCTAAAATTGTTAATTCGACTAATACCACTGTCACAATACAATAAAAATTTGATTAAAAATATATATTTATTTTTTGTTTTTTTTATTTATTTATTTTATTATTTTTATTTTTTTAATCTAAAAAATTTTCAAAAATAAAATAAAGTACTTTTTGTCCATAAAAAGTACAATTTATTATCAATTCCAACCATCTCTTGTTGTCTATTAACTTAAACTTAAAGCTTTCCATAACACGAAAAGCTCTCTTTTACATTATGTTACTAACACGATAAGATGTTAAGATAAACTTTACTTTAAACGATGATAACATTATCTGTTAATTTTGTATGTTTTAGTTTTACAAGCGAGTCTGTTAAAAAATTTTGAAAATGTTAATGTTGAGGTGACCGCATGCCCCGATCTTACCGCTTCCCCTTATAATCTAATGGATTCGGGTAAGTTTTCAGTTTACCTTTGAAAAAATTAAGATTAATAATTAATTTTTTAGGTTTGGGAGGTTCTCCTATATTATTAGAAGCAGGTGGTGCTCCTTATCTCTTGCCTTTGGTAAATCGTGAAAAATTGTATGATGTAAAAGAGATGTGCCAAAGAAGTATGGGTCCAGGAAAGATTTTAGCGGGTAACTAGCTACAATTGTAAATTTAAAAAATTTATTAATTTACAGTTTTTATTATAAATAGTTGGTGCTGGTGCCGGTCCTTATCCCTTGCGCAATTCCAACTGTGAGGGTATTTACAACATGGCCATATCAGCTGATGGTAAAGTTACCAATGGCAGTTATACCGCAAAATTTCTGGTAAAGAGGAGTCCTGTGTTTTGGAACCAGTACCTGATAGTGAACCTCGTTGTGCTTTATTGCTCAATCTTTTTGTGTGCCGTGGTGAACCGGGTCAAGTGCTTAAGATTTCTTGTAAAAAACGTATTGGCCAGCAGAATTTCATAGAATGTATACGTAAGGGTTTGTTCGAAAAATATCAGGATAAATGTGTGGGTATGTAGAGACAATTGATATTGGAATTGGAAACGATTTTAATATATATGTTTTGTTAAGGTATGGGTGGTTTATTTTTAATTAAAAAAGGCAAAGCCTTCCAGCATGTAATGCGTGATTTTAGCAAGACTCCCATACACACCGAAGAGGATTTGAATAAGTGGTTGAAATTTTTCGAAATGCCAGCGACTTTAAATGCTGTGGGAACCTTGATAACACATGAACATGTAAGTTAAACAAATTTAGAAAGGATTTTAGATTTATGTAAAATAGAATAAGACTATATCGAAAGTATTGGGAATTTATTTTTATTAAATTAACTTAACGAAAGTTAAAAAAAATTAAATAATAAGTATTATTAGAAGATTAGAAACTAAAGTTTCGTTTAGTTTTATATTCCACCAAAATGAAAAATTTTTAATGCAAAATTATTTATACCTAACAAATTATAGTAAAAATAATTTCCAAAATGTTTCATTGTAAAAAAAAGTATCGTTAAGTTTTTTAGTTCACTAAAAATTAAAAATTTTGTATGCAAAAAATTTCTAAAAATTTTTATTTAAAAACTATATATTTTTTTGAAAATATTCGTTAAAAAAGGTTCGTTAAGTTTAATGGTTTAACTTACTTTGTTATAAAAAAATCGTCAAGTATATTTCACTAAAAATTAATTTTTTATCATCATACAATATTATTTTCTAAAAGAATATAAAAAAATATTACTAAAAGCTCTTTGCTATAAAAAATAAAGTTTCGTTAAGTTTTATGTTTTTCGGCAATAATTTTTTTTTTTTTTTTTTTTTTTTGATTTGCTAATAAAATTAACTAATTTAAATGAATTAAATAGAAAATTATTAAAATTCATTTTTTAAATGTATAATAATTTATAATTATTATTATTATTACAGTGGGTGTATAAAAGAAAAGTGAATTTCGTTAAGTTTTTTATAATGCCAAAATTAAATATTTTTATGCAAAAATATTGAAAAGTTATATAACAATTTTCTTGCTTATATAACGTTAATAAGGAAAATTAAGTTTGAAAATTTGAAAATTTTCCAAGAAAATAAATATCATATTTGGTGAATTTAACAAATTAAAAAAATTTAATATTTATATTGTTTTAATATAAATATTTCGTTAAGTTTTAAATTTCATGAAAAATATAAAAATTTTAAGGATTTTCTTTTCTTCTTTCAAGTGAATAAACTTTTAATTATTTCATTATTTTCTTTATTATTTAAAAGTCTTGTCACTTTTTCCTTTGCTACCAAAATTGTGTCTTAATATAGTTTTTTATTACATTCACAACATTATAAATAAATTAAAATCCTTACCATATAAAAATAATATATCACTACTTTATATTCTAATAAACAATTTAATGTCTTCTTTTGTCTATTTTTCTTTTATTTTATTTTTTAGGATTTAGATTTACGTTTACAACACTTTCATTCATTCTCCACCACCAATTGGGGTGGTCACTATCATTATGATACAACACCTGAGACCGTGGAATATGAGGCTTATTTAAATGTTGCCGAACGTATAGTACGTGTTGATAAACCCTTAGTTACCCATAAATTTGGTAGAGATTAATAAGCTTTCTTTGCCTTCTAAATCTACATAAACGTCTATATGAAAAAGTTTTTCTGTACAAAAATTTGAAAATAAATTTTGTTTTAGTTTCCTTTTTATACGAAATCATTGTTTTTATTGTTTTAATGTGGAAGCTGCCACCGTTTTGTATAATATCGTTTTTTGTTGTTATTTTATTCAGGGTATGATTGTTATAAACTGCTTTTAATGCAGATAATAACTAGTCATTTATTAAATGAGGCCGCAGAGCTAAAAAATAAAAAAACAAAAACAAAAACTGTTTATTATGTGAGTTTATTATATCTTTTCATATACATTTATTGTATATTTATATATTTTTTCTTTTTCTCTTGGTGTTTCTTTTTTCTCTACTCTTAAGACCATTAAATCCATATTATTTGATGTTATGTATAATAAGTAAACTCATATACCAGAAACATTGCAAATAATATATAAACACACTAACATTTATTAGAGTAGAAAAATGTGAATGTGAATGAAAACATTAAGCTTCTTCTTTATTAAAACAAAAAACGTTGTAAGGGTGTGGTTTCTTTGTTATTATATTTCCCTTTCTATCTTACAGTATCATAAACAAATTTGATCTCTTTAATAAGATTACTCAACTTTATTAATATAACCAATCAAAGTGTTTACTCTCTTGTTAAATTTATTATAACACCCACCACACTCTCTTTATAAAAAACCTAACAAGAGCAAGCTCAACAGAAAGCAAACGCAAAGAGAGGGAGAGAAAAAACTTTCTAATTATTTACAGCTTTCTCCTACTTTTTACAACTAGTTTTTTTTCATTTCTCACTCCAAACAAAAACTCTCTTTTTCTTTTTTAAACCGTTAAACATACTTCTTCTTCTATTAATAAACAAACATACAAATCATAAGTAAAAGCAAGAGCATGAGTATGAGTGTTTTTATCTTAAAAAAATGATTTTTTTGCTTTAAGTCAGCCATTATTTTCTTTGAGTTTTTGTTATTGTTTTCATTTAGTTTTTTTCTTTCCTTAAACACATCGTGAAAAGCTTAATAATTGTCTTATCTTTGTTGTTATTTTTGTCTTTTTTATTATTACTAATAATAAAACTGTTATATACACAATCTCTGAATACATACTAATATATGAATATTAAGGATTTATTTAAAAATTTTTTCTTGTCTCTTCATTTCCACAATCGTTTTCGTTTATTATGTTTCATCTGTTTTTTTACTTGTATAGTTTTATATGATTGTGTGTATAGACATTTTTGTTCATAATGATAAATTCATTAAAAATGCTTAAAATATAATAATTCTCATATTAAGTTAGTAAATGATTATATTGGTTATGTCTGCCAAGAAAAGAATTATTTTTATAGGATACAGAAAAAATAAAGAATTTAAGTGTTTTATTTATTTTATAAAATTTAGCTTTAATTTAATAAAAAAATAAATTTTGTAGAAATTATATAATTTAGTGAAATATAAATGTTAATGGAATCATATTGAATAGTTTAATTGAAGTTAAGGATAATTTATAACATATAACTCTTCGTAGTAAAAAACGTTGCATACCTTTTGGCTTCAAATTCAAATAAGTAATATTTATCTATTTAATTGGCCGTTGGTTGTTTTTATATAAATAATGTTCTCTGCAATTAAAAATCGTTGCATACTTTTTGGCAATAAAAACATATTTTGTTTGGCACCAACTTGCTTTGGTGCAAATTATTCTGTATTAATTTTGTTGTAAATGTCGTAAATGTATGCCTTAATTTTTAATGATTTTTTATAAAAAGGAAATATTTAGAAATATTTTTATAAAATTTAGAAAATATTCTATAAAAGAGAAATTTTGGAAAATATTCTATAAAAGGAAAATTTTTTGAAAATTTTCTATAAAATGGGAAATTTTTTTGAAAATTTTCTATAAAATGGGAAATTTTTTTGAAAGTTTTCTATAAAATGGGAATTTTTTTTAGAAAATTTTCTATAAAATGGGAATTTTTTTTAGAAAATTTTCTATAAAATGGGATTTTTTTTTAGAAAATTTTCTATAAAATGGGAATTTTTTTAGAAAATTTTCTATAAAATGGGAATTTTTTTAGAAAATTTTCTATAAAATGGGAATTTTTTAGAAAATTTTCTATAAAATGGGAATTTTTTGAGAAAATTTTCTATAAAATGGGAATTTTTTTAGAAAATTTTCTATAAAATGGGATTTTTTTTTAAATTTCTATAAAATGGGATTTTTTTTTTAAATTTCTATAAAATGGGAATTTTTTTTAGAAAATTTTATATAAAATGGGATTTTTTTTAGAAAATTTTCTATAAAATAAGAATTTTTTTAGAAAATTTTCTATAAAATGGAAAATTTTCTATAAAATGGGAAATTTAGAAAATTTTCTATAAAATAAAAATTTTTTAGAAATTTTTCTATGAAATGGGAAATTTTTTAGAAAGTTTTCTGTAAAATGGGAAATTTTTTAGAAAGTTTTCTATAAAATGGGAAATTTTTAGAGTTTTCTGTAAAATGGGAAATTTTTTAGAAAATTTTCTGTAAAATGGGAAATTTTTTAGAAAATTTTCTATAAAATGGAAATTTTTAGAAAATTTCTATAAAAGAAAAATTTTTAGAAAATTTTCCAAAAAAAGGAAATATTTAGAAATTTTTATAAACAATTTTCTAAAAAAGTTTTCTGTAAAATGGTAATTTTTTAGAAAATTTTCTATAAAAGAAAAATTTTTAGAAAATTTTCTAAAAAAAATTTAGAAATTTTTCTAATAAAGGGAAATATTTAGAAATTTTTATAAACAATTTTCTATAAATGAGAATTTTATATAAATTATAAAAAAGGGAAAAGGCGTTTTATAGAAATTTTCTATAAAAAGAAATTTAAAGAAATTTTTCTATAAAAAAGAATTTTATAGAATTTTTTTTTAAGGAATTTTATAGATTTTTTAAAAGATTTTTATGGAAAATTTTCTATAAAAAGGAATTTCATAGAAAATTTTTATATTTTATTGAAAATTTCCTAAAGAAAGAAATTTTTAAAAAATTACAAAATTTCTTATAAAAAGCATAATTTCACAAAGAAAGGAAGCTTGTTGAAAATTTTCAATAAAGAGGAGCTAATAAAAAAATTGGATGCAATAATTTTCATAATTCCAAAAATGATTTATCCAATATTTGTAACCTTTTTCATTAAATTTGACATGTGTTCGATGGACAGTGTCATACATATTTAATCCCAAAAAGAGTTCGTGATACATTTAATGATTGTAACGATTAAAATTGTCAAGTCTTTTTTAAACAATTTAAAGTCAGAAGGTCAATTAAACACACATTCACACGTACACACAGATGACATTTATAGAACCCTTAAAATTTTAACAAAAAACCGTCTCTCACCTACAACAGAAACCACAAATTGTTTGGTCACAAATCAATAAATAATTTTAGAAAAAAGAGGGATTTTAAGAGAAGAGACACACACACAAACACACACCAATTAATTAATAGAATAAAACATAAATGATTAAGAACTAAATCAATAAAAATAGACAAACAAATACAACAACAATAACAACATTTGTAATAAAGTGTTAAATGTATTGTAAATTAAAATTAAAACATTTAATAAATGTTACTCTTTATTTCTATGTGTGTATGTTTATGGATGTGTAAGTGATTGTGTTTAAACCACCCCCTTCTCTCTCTCTCTTTTACATTCTGACTCTGGTTAAACTCAATAATGTTTACAGTTTTGTTTTCCTGTAATTGTTGTTGTTGCTTTTTTGATTAAATGAGTTGTTGTAAGTCTTTGTTGTAATTGTAAAGAGTTGTTTTGATTTTGGTGGGGTGTCACTAACACTTTTATATGAAATAATTGAGCATTTTGTGAGGGTGTTTTCATGGTAAAGAATTATAATTGTTTCTCTATTTTATTGTTTTTTTCTTTGTATTGTTTATACGTTAAATGACATTAATTATTTTCTATTTCCTTTTTTTGAGGGGGAAAAGGAAATAAAAACCGATAAACTGGCTAATTTTTATTGTAACGATTGTGATTTGAACTGAAATAAATGTGATTTTCTTTTAATGTGCGGTTTTTGTATTTTAATTGTTGAGTAATTTATTGGAAATCATGTGGTTAATTGTCTCTGTTTTCCAAAAAAAAACTTGAACATGAAATGAATAGAAATTATAGCAAATTTCGATAAATTTTCTATCTAAATAAAATTTATTTTTATAAAATTTTTTTCGAAATATTTACTAATTAAAAAAAAATTTTCGAAATTTCCGATTTAAAAATTTCTACAATTTTTTAAAGAAATTGCAATAAAATGTCTTTTAAAGAAGTTTCAATAAAATTATTAATTGTTTTTATAGCTAAATTTCGAAAAATTTTCTTAATAGAAACACTTCGATCAAATTTATTTTAATTGATAATTTTAATAAATGTCCTTTTTATAGGATGAATCTTCTTTTTATAAAAAATTTTCGATAAAACTCTTTATTATAGGAAAATTTCGATAAATTTTCTTTTTAAAGAAAAATTTCGATAAATTTTATTTTAAGAGGAAATTTTCTGTAAATTTTCCTTTTAAAAGGGAATTTCAATAAACTTTCTTTTTATAGGAAAATTTCGATAAACTTTCTTTTTATTGGAAAATTGTGATAAATTTGTATAGGAAAATTTCGATAAATTGTTTTTAATAGGAAAATTTCGATAAACTGTCTTTTCATAGGAAAATTTCGATAAAAATTATTTTTATAGCTAAATTTTGAAAATTTTTCAAATTTTTTTTTATAGGAAAATTTCCATAAATATTCTTTTTATAGGAAAATTTCGATAAATATTCTTTTTATAGGAAAATTTCGACAAAAATTATTTTTATAGCTAAATTTTGAAAATTTTTCAAATTTTTTTTATAGGAAAATTTCGATAAATATTCTTTTTATTGGAAAAATTCGATAAACTGGCTTTTTATAAGAAAATTTCGATATACTGTATTTTTATAGGAAAATTCGAGTTGTCCTTTTTTGGAAAATTTCGATAAATTGACTTTTTATGGGAAATGGGAAATTTCGATAAAGTTTCATTTTATAGGAAAATTTCGATAAATTTTCTTTTTATAGGAATAATTTGATAAATTTTCTTTTTATAGAATTCGATAAAATTTCTTAAAATTGATAATTTTAATTATTGTTCTTTTTATAAAACGTTCTTCGTAAACTTTTGAAAATTTTCTTAAAAAAAAAAACAACTTTTTCAAAAAATTTCGTTTTCTTACAAAATTTGCGAACAATTTTCCTTTTATAGAAAACTTTCAAAAAAATTAACTTTTTATACAAAATCTTCGATTTTTTATAGTTATTCAATATTTCAATATTTTTTACAGGAAATGTTTGATAAATTTGCTTTTTGTTTGCAATTTGCTTTTGTTATTTTCCTTTTTATAGCAAATTTTCGGTGAATTCTTAAAAAAAGGAAAATGTTGTTGTATTGAACATGTTTTTTTTTTTAAATTTTTCTTAAAAATCCCCTGAATGTTAAATAATAAAAAATCGCATAATCTTACGTTAATTTATGTTGAATTCCGGGAAATTTCGTAATAAACAATATCCATTTTTATAGCATCTAGCTGGTTAATAATTATTACTCCTTTGTCAATAATTACGAGTTGAAAATAAAAAAATCTTTGGATTTTCTAAGAAATTCCTTTTTTACCAAAAAAAATTATATAATTTTGAATAATTTCCTTAAAAAAGACATTAATGCCAAGAAAAAAATACGTAACCTTGAAATATTTTTAATGCTCTTCCAAACATCTCTTACAAGAACTTGCGTAAAATTTTATAATTTAATTTTTTTAGCGAATTCTAAGAGTTAAACAGTCAATTATCCTTTTACGTTTTATTATCCTTTCGCAGAAACTCTTTCTTTTACTCGTTTTTTTTTTGTAAACAAAAAACCCCTTACACAATTTACCTCTTCATCATTATATAAGTAACCGGTTGTTAAATGCAAAAAATTGAATTCTCTTAAAAAAACACAGAAAAAATACAAAAATGATTGAGTCATAAATTTTGCCAAAAAAAAATAGTTAAAAAAAGAGAAACTGGACACAGGTAAATATTTGCTATAAAAAATGCGCTATAAAAAATCAACAAAAATAATTAAATATTTACATCATAAAACATGTAACATTAACTGATCATATTCCGAAGGATATTGCAGCATATGCTGAGGTGTAAATGAATGTCCTTCCGTTCCTACTTTTATTACTTTTATTACTGACTTTGTCGCTTGTGTAATTGTAGTTGTTGTTGGTGTTGGTGTGGAAGGGTATTACATAAGGGTTACACAACCAGTTATATGACTTTGTCTAATGTTCCATCATAAACTTCAGCAAAAAACCTTTTTTTCCACGTTTTTATTTTTGTGCAAAAATCAACACAATCACTTACAGACAATTACCTTTGTGTGGGTCTGTCCTGTCTGTTCGCCCTCCATTTCCGTCTGTCTGTGTGTCATAACCAACCCGTTACACAAAAAAGGTAAACGATTGTAAAAAAAGAATAATAAACACCGACTCGGAAGAAAGGAGTTGTAAAAATATGAATTGCATATTGTTAGTTCATCATTGTTCCGCAAGTTTACGACTCTCTTCACTTCCCTTTAGCTCTTTTAGCGAAAAAAACTTATATATTTTTTAGTGTGTATGTTTTTTTCAACAATCTTTTTTGTCTTTTGTTTGGTTAACTGTTTTTTGTTGTTTAATATTACAATGACATTTATGAAGTCATAATACATAATCTCTTTAACACTCTCTCTCCTCACTCCTCACTCTTCATTTTTACTCATTTACCTAAACAAACAAAATTGCATTGAAAGAGTAAAAAGGAATTTAAAAAAGGAACAAATATTTTTTTAAGAAAAGTAAAAAGTATCAATAATAAACATGTAATTATACATCATCATGACAGTTATGACAGTTAATTTTATATGTGAGAGAGAAGAGAGAGAGAAAAAAGCAAGTCAAGTTGTAAATGAATAGGATCAATGAGAAGTAATGAGTAATTATGGAAGGATATGAAATAATTATGAAATTAAAATTCAGGAGAAACATAATGAATGAAATGGTGAAACGAACATCGTAGGAAATTTTTGATGAAATTGTATTTAAGAGAAATTTTGATTAATTTAAAATTAAAGTTTTTTTTGAATCTTTTCATTTAATAGGACATTTTAATTTCAATAAATTTCCTTTTTATGGAAAATTTCCAAAAATTTCCTAAATAAAACAAGTTTTTGATAAATTTCTTATTTAAAAGTTTTTAATCAATTTTCTTGCTTTGAAAAAAATATCGATAAATGTTCTATTGAAAGGAACGGTCGATAATTTTCTTATTTAAAGAAACTTTTCGATGAATTTCGTTTATAAAGGAACTTTTCAATAAATTCCCTATTGAAAGGCAAACATATTTAGCATAATTTCCCTTTTACGGACAATTTATCAATTTTTTTTAGAAAAAATTTCATTTATAGAATTTTTATCACACTTTTTTTACAGAAAAAAATTTTTCGTTATTTTTTTTTTTTAATTTTCACAAAATTTCCTGTTTATAAGAAAATTTCAGCAAATTTTTCTTATTGTATAAAATTTCAGCAAAATTCCTTTTTATAAAAAAATTAGAAAAATTTTATTTTTATAAAAAATTGCAAAATTTCCTTTTTATAGAAAAGTTTAGTAAAATTTCCTTTTTGTAGAAAATTGTTACAAATTTTTTTTATAGAAAATTTTTGCAGATTTTTTAGAAAATTTTCGACAATTTTCCTTTTTATATAAAAATTTGGCAAAATATACTTTTCATAGAAAATTTTAGCAAAATGAAATTTATTTTTTTTAATTTATTGATACAAATTTGTATGCCAAATTTTTTATATTTTTTATAAAAATTTTTATTAAAACTATTCCATATTTTATCTCTAAAGCAATTTTTTCCACGTGTACTGAAATCCTAAAAATCTTCCACTTTCTTCAATCTCTTCCATCCCTAAGACATTTTTGACTTTTTGGCAATAAAATTAGTTAAGGCTCCACCTTAATTTTCGTCTCATTTTTGAAACCATCTGAAATCCATTACGATACCTGTTTTGTTAGTATTTTTTCGAAATTTAAATCTTTTAAATTTATAAACATTTGAATACAATTCGGGAGTAAACACCTTCCTTTTTTGCCTTCATTTAAGAAACAAATTCTTCCTATTTTGCTCTTAATTTCCTCTTTTAAAGAGATTTAAAAGATTTTTTTTTAATTTTTACGCTTGAGATTTCTTGTAGAGAAATGTTAAGCAGATTTGTTAGTTGGACTTAAGGGGCTTTAAAACAGATTGACTCAGATAAGGTCGTTATAATCGTCTGAATTCTCAAAACAAATAAACAAACAGAGAGAGACCAATTTCAAATGAAAAAAAAATGATTTTCAGAAATTTTTTCGATAAATTTTCCTTAAGAGAAAATCTTCAATAATCATTTTTGTAAAAAGATTTTTTATAAAAAAATTATCAATAAATTATCTTTTATAACAAAAAGAAATTATATATTGAAAATTCAATTATAAATTTCAGTTATTTTCTCTCTAGAAACACTAAATATCATAGAATGACTTAGTACCTTTTTCTGCTACATCCTGTTGTCTTAATTAGTATTTAATCCTTTGAATTCTATTCTTTTCATTTATAAAAACTAAACTTTAACTCTTATGCTTCTGCATCTCTTAGCACCCTTTATCCTTAAAATAAAATCCCTTTGACTCTTTAATAGTTCTAATTAATTCCGAGAAAGTGTTAATACCCAAAAAGTCATAATTGACACAGATTTCTCTCACAATTTATATCAATTGCAAATTTTCTTAAAATAAAACATTTTTATTTTTTGCACAGACGCTACAAAGAAAAGGATTAAAATCGAAAAGGATTAAAATTCTATTTCTGCTTGGCAGCCGACCAAACCAGAATATCACCACAATATTTCCTACCAAAAATCCTTTAACAGAACAAAAGGGAACAAATTAAAGACGCAGTTACAAGTAGCCGAATGATATTAAGGATTCTTCATCATCCTTTTATGATCGACAAATGTCAAATGCATCCGTAACAAAAGAAAACAAAAGAGTTTTGCAAAAAAAAATTGAAAAGAGAAGAGAAAGAGTAAAAATTGACTTACACCCATTAACCAACCCTTTTTATTAGTATTGATTGTTGTAGTATTGGTGTAAAGGAGTTTAACACACATACACAACAATGGGATGGATAAATATGCAAATGTTTGTATAATGAGATTTATTAAAAGAGGGAAGAGAGAGATCAGATCAAAATAACACAAAAGAATTAAAATTTAAACAATGTACACTCTCTTTCAAACACCCACATTAACATACAAACATACATAAGTAAAAGGATTAAAAATGAAACACACAAATAAATAAAGATCATAATGGGTGTATTCAATGACCTGTTTAGGTCCCATATATACCTACCTTTTCCCCTTTAACACTTAATGTTGAGCGTAATTAATCGTTTAAGCCTTTCGTTTACATGACTTTTAAATCTCACGATAACAAAACGAAAGGTTTAAAATAAAATTCCTTTAAAGCTTCTGAGTTTAACTCTTTGATCTTGTTTAAAACTAAAACATGAATCCTTAGAACTGAGAGCACAGAAAGAGGTTTGTCTTGTTTTAGGGATAATAACGGGTTAATTTTATTCGCTTGATATTAAGCCGCATATGTTAACAAGATTAAATACGTTTAACTTAACTAAACCAGTTTAACTATAGTTTAAAACTAAAAGTCAACTATTAAGTATCTCAAATGATCTTCTTAATGCTTAATTGTCGTTAAAGTTAATTTTGAAGTTAAAAACTCACGTACCATCAATTTACTTCACTTTAAGTTAAACTCTCTCTCTCTCTTTCCTTGTTTGTTTATTTGTTTTGAGAATTCAGACGATTATAACGACCTTATCTGAGTCAATCTGTTTTAAAGCCCCTTAAGTCCAACTAACAAATCTGCTTAACATTTCTCTACAAGAAATCTCAAGCGTAAAAATTAACGAAAAAATCTTTTAAATCTCTTTAAAAGAGGAAATTAAGAGCAAAATAGGAAGAATTTGTTTCTTAAATGAAGGCAAAAAAGGAAGGTGTTTACTCCCGAATTGTATTCAAATGTTTATAAATTTAAAAGATTTAAATTTCGAAAAATTACTAACAAAACAGGTATCGTAATGGATTTCAGATGGTTTCAAAAATAAGACGAAAATTAAGGTGGAGCCTTAACTAATTTTATAGTCAAAAAGTCAAAAATGTCTTAGGGATGGAAGAGATTGAAGAAAGTGGAAAATTTTTAGGAATTTAAGAACACGTGGAAAGGGATGAAATTTTTTATAAAAATATTGAATAAAAAAATTAACAAAAAATTCCTATGAAACGAATATTTTAAAATAAATTTCTATAAAAAGAAAATTTAGCAAAAATTTTCTATAAAAATTAAAATAAAATTTTTTGAAATTTTCTTATAAATGGAACATTTTATGAAAATTTCCCATGAAAATGAAATTTTATAAAAAAAATTTTTATGAAAATATGTTAAGAAAAATTTATGAAAAAATTTTAAGAAAATTTTACGAACAATTTTTAAGAATATTTTATGAAAATTTCCTTCAGAAAGAAAGAAAATTTTATTAAAATTTTCTATAAAAAGAAAATTGTATTAAAATTTCCTATAGAAAGAAAATTTTATGAAACTTTCGTATAAAAAGAAAATTTAATGAAAACTGGAAATTTCCTATAGAAAGAAAATTTTATGAAATTTTCCTATAAAAAGAAAATTTTATGAAAATTTCCTATAAAAAGAAAATTTTATGAAAATTTCCTATAAAAATAAAATTTTATGAAAATTTCCTATAAAAATAAAATTTTATGAAAATTTCCTATAAAAATAAAATTTTATGAAAATTTCCTATCGAAAGTAAATTTTATGAAAATTTCCTATCGAAAGTAAATTTTATGAAAATTTCCTATAAAAAGAAATTTTGTGAAAATTTCCTATAAAAAAAAATTTATGAAAATTTCCTATAAAAAGAAATTTTATGAAAATTTCCTATAAAAAGAAATTTTATGAAAATATTCTAAAAAATTTAAATTCCTATCGAAAGTAAATTTTATAAAAATTTCCTATCGAAAGTAAATTTTATAAAAATTTCCTATAAAAAGAAATTTTATGAAAATTTGCTATAAAAGGAAATTTTATGAAAATTTCCTATAAAAAGAAAATTTCCTATAAAAAGAAAATTTAATAAAAATTTCCTATAAAAAGAAAATTTTCTATAAAAAGAAATTCAATAAAAATTTCCTGTAAAAAGAAAATTTTATGAAAATTTGCTATATAAAGAAATTTTATTAAATTTGCTAAAAAAGAAATTTTATGAAAATTCCCTATAAAAATAACATTTTATGAAAATTTCCTATAAAAATAAAATTTATTAAAATTTCCTTTAAAAATAAAATTTTATGAAAATTTCCTATGAAAAGAAAATTGTATGAATATTTCCTATAAAAGAAAATTGTATAAAAATTTCTTATAAAAAGAAATCATAAAATTTTCTATAAAAAGAAAATTTTATGAAAATTTCGTTAAAAAGACAACTTTTGGAAAATTTCCTATAAATAAAAATTTTTATGAAAATTTTCTATCAAAAAAAATTTCATAAAATTTTATGAATATTTTCCTAAAAAGAGAAAATTTATCGATTTTTCTTAAAAGTCCCTATTAAAAAAGATGTATTAGATAATTTGTAAAAAAAAGAATTTTTCTTCACATTAAATCCCAAATTGAGGCCGTTTTGTTTCTATGATCGTTTTAAACTAATTTTGCATAAACCTGTCATTTAAAGTGAATTGATAACATTGTCCCTCCAAAATAAAACTTAACACCAAATCCAAGGTGTTACATTTACTTCCGATTAAATTTGGCGGCTTAATTTCTTTGTGACAATATCATGTAACGATCTCTATTTGTAGGAATCATAAATATTTTTGTTAACCTCCTTCTCTGATCATGCCGATCATTTACTTAAGAATTTTAGCATAACAAACATAATTTAACTCCTTCATGCAAATTTACGAAAAAATTAAGAAATTCCATAGCCCGAGAGAGGGAGAGAGAGTGAAAAAACGGCAGCAAGATCAGCAGCGATTTGTTAATGGTTGTAATTTAACCAAAACAAACTAATTTTCGAAATTGATAAACACCAAAAAGACGTGAAATGTGAAATAATAGAAGAAAACACAAAAATCGATGGCTGCTACTTTTAGGGTTTTGGTAAAATTCAAATAAAAAAGAAATTACAATAAATAATGAAAGAAAGAAAACTAAAGAAAAGATAAAAACATGTAAAGCCGACAAAATTCCAACAATCATTAATTTCTAATGTACGCGCCCAATTGACCTTCTAATTTTACAAGACTTTTTATGATACAATGGGAAAAAATCTATATATGTATGTATGCAAACACATACACACATACTAATGATAATATGCCTGCTTTTTACGGCTCTAAATATGCGAACATGGAAAGAGCAGGCCTCAAAATATCACACTATCATAATTTCTAGTCTTTTTCTCTTTTGACGCATCTTTAATAAATGCCCACGAAAATATTCACACTTACTTGCCAAAATCAAAACTTATAGCATTTGGCTTTCGAGTCATAAAAAATTGCTTTGGGATCTGCTGAAGAAAAAATACTTAAAGGAGAGCGAGAGAGTCAGTGATAGATCACTACTCTCAATAAAACTTAGAGAGAGGGAGAGAAAGTTTTACCATCAATGACACAACTAAGCAAAGAGCAACGATCTTGCAAGAGATAGAGAGCGCGAGAGTAAGAGAGTTGTGTTAGGCCTTTTGTTTTTGTTTAACCGCGAATATTATCATGTGGACTTAACAACAAAAAAAATGTTCTCTAATATCTATTTCAAAGGTAGTTAATTCTTGTGTACTCTTCTTACCGAGAATTGTAAAACGTTTTATGATCACTCTTAATTGTATTATTTTATCTCGCTTTTGGCTGAAAACTTTTTTCGACCTGATGTATTTATTAACCTTCATAAAATACTAAACGTTTTTTGTTAAATCTCCTTTTTATTTGTTGGTATTTTATAAATTAGAAAATTTCACATTTTACAGATGCACGATCATTAATAGACAAAAATGAAAACGAATGAAATAAAAATAATTTCAATCATTGAGGTTTTTATGACCAAAATCATAATCATAAAGTGAAATGTTTGATCATAAAAACAACGAAAAATTTTCTATAAAAAAATGAACGAATATTTTCATGATCATAACATTTTAATGATCATAAATTTTCTATGATTAGAAAATTAATCGAAAATTTTCTATAAAAAATTTGATCAAATTTTTTTTATAATAAGAAAATTAATCGTAAAATTTTTAAGAAAGAAATCGATAGCAAGTTTTGTATAAAAATAAAATTTCTAAAAAAATTTAACTGATCATAATTCTTAAAAAAAAAAACATCATAGATCACAATTTGTTTTATGGTCGTAAAATTTTATAAAAATTCTGTAAAGTGAAAATTGTTCGGAAATTTTTATAAAACAAAACTGATTGAAGATTTCTTCGAAAAATAAAATTGATCGCAAATTTTCTAAAAATTTAAATTGATCAAATTTTTATGTAAAAAAAATTTTATTAAAAGTTTTATAAAGAGCAAATAAATCTCAAGATCTCTATAAAAAATGATTTCAGACTGTTAAAACTTAATTGATCGCAAATATTTTATAAAACAAAATTAATCTTATAATGAAAATTTATCCAAGATTTCCTAGAAGATGAAATTGATCGCAATTTTTTTATACAAATAAAATGAGTAGCAAATTTTCCAAAAAATTTATTACAATTTTTTTATTTAAATTTTGATTAAAATTGATCACAAGTTTTTATTAAAATTTTGATTAAATTGATCATAATTTTTTATTAAAATTTTGATTAAAATTGATCACAATTTTTTATTAAAATTTTGATTAAAATTGATTACAATTTCTTATTTAAATAAATTTCAAAATTCCTCGACTAAAATCGTGTTGATTTATTAAGTTTTAACGAAGCAAAATAAATGGAGGATCCAGTAAAAGGTAGTCCGCTCACTGATCCGCAAGTAGCAGATAAAAAAGGAGATTATTTGTAACAGGATCCATCTATTTGTAGAGAAAGTTCTCATATAAAAAGAGAATTGTTCGAAAATTTTTCTATTTGAGGGAAATGATCGATAAATTGCTATAAAATGAAAATTGATCGTAAATTTTCTTTAAAAAGAAGTAAAAAGAAAACTGATCGCTAATTTTCATTAAAAAGTAGATCACATAATTTCTATAAAATGAAAATTGATCGCAAATTTTCTTAAACAAGAAAATTGATCATAAATTTTAAATAGAAACAACACTGATCGCAAATTTTCTATGAAAATAAATTTCTTCCTAAATTTTCTTTTAAATGAAAATTGATTAACAATGAGAAAATTAATCTGGGGTTAAAAAAAATTGATCGCAAATTTTCTATAAAAATTAAATTGATCGCATTTTCTTTAGCAAATTTTCTGAAATTTGATGTTGTGATCGATCTTGACAAAATATTCTGATTTCTCATAATTATCTCTTTTTTAATAAATCAATTGTATACGATATGAGGATCCTCTGTAATCGTTTGATCCGATTTTAACATTTCACAATGCAAAATACCCTTCAGATCCAACCAAATAGAGAATGTTACTCTGGAGTTTATGTATGTTGGGCTGCATGTGGACGGAGTCTAGCCAATACGACTTTCAATATCAGTTATCAGAATTTTATTAAAATTTTTCTGAGAGATAAAATTCGATTGAAGATTTTTTTTTAAATTGAAATTTTGACGTTGTCTTAAATATCGGTCTATAACTTCTTTGTTACTAAATCAAATTTGATTGAATTTGAATAGAAAATCTTGTAGGACCATAATAAACAATCTGGATAAACTTCATTGTATTTGAATTTTAAATGTGAGCGTAAGAAAGTCTTCAACACACATACAGTTGTAATGCAATTAAGATCAAAAATGTGGGATTTTAAATGAGTTTTTCTTGGCATTAAAGACGAAAATCCATCCTCCATTATTTGTCTTCCATAAAATCATTTAAATTAATGTTCCATTTCTATTTTATGTTGAAAACTATTTAATGACAAACAATTTGTTAAACGATCTTTAATTTATTTATTATAAAATATTTCCCAGTCCACCAAAAAAACAATTAACAAATAAATATTTAGAACTGACAATTTGAGACAAAAAGAAAACCAAAAACATGAAAATTTATTTTCGAATTTTAAAAATGATCTTGAAGTCCACATTTTCCTCTCTTCCTTATCCTGCCGACAAAGTGTCCTTGTGCCTTTAAAAGGCGCTTAAATTGATGTTTTAATAGTTTCGAACAAAAATGTTAAAAAAAACACTTAAAAAAGAAGGAAACATATTGAAGATGCTGCATTTCAATCATTTTCCTAACAAGCAGCATAGAATTTAGAAATGAAAAGTTTTTATTTAAAATTTAGGGGAAATAAATTGAAGATCAAAGTGACGTCAATATGACATAATTGTTCAACACTTAACAGTTTCTTTGTTACTATAACATGACTGTCTATCCGTCCGTCCGTTCGTCTGCTCATCTGTATGTCTCTTGATTAATAGTTCTTTTCTCTCCATCATATGTTTAAATTGAATTCCCATTAGTTTGTGTTTAAATATGTTCATTTTTAATGTTCAAATATTTTTTGGTCTTGTTAATGTTAACCGCCGCCTATTTGGCACTGCTAATTGCCTCTTAAGTAGCTATTGACGGGGACTCCCCACTTTTGTTTAATTGCATCTCTTTCTCTTTTTTTGTATGAAAAAAAACACTTAAAAAGCGGTTTATTTCTTTATTGTTGTTGATTATAAAACACTAAATCATTTTTAAATACATAAAATAAAAAATTTTCGAAAATTTTTCTTTGGATCCTTTAAGGAAGTAATTGAGTAAATGTTTTGTCACTTTGTTATTTCCGGATGAAAAGATCTGTTCTTTTTTCCAATTTTTTGTTTAAAATAACCGTCTCAAATTATTGTTTAAAAACATATTAAGAATATAATTTGATTTAAATTTAGTTTAAAGTTTTAGAAGTTAATTAGTTGAAGTGGCCACTGGAACCAATTCGTAGAATAACACGTCTGTCGGTGGTCTTGGTTATATCACTGAAGTTTGTAATAAGAGATGAGAATAGTTTCCTAATTCCTCGCCTTAAATCGTCTTGAGTTATTAATTTTGAAGTGAGCGAAATAAATGAAGCATCCAGTAGAAGATAATCCGCTCACTGATCGTTAAATCGGCTAACAAAAAAAGGAGAATTTTTATACAAGATCCATGTTCCATCCATTTGGAGATAAAATCTATGGACTATGATTTTTTCATATTGATGCTTTATTAAAAGAAAATTATTCGCATATTTTGCCTAAAAAGAGAATTGATCGAAAATTTTAAATTTGAGGGAATTGATCGATAAATTGCTATAAAAAGAAAATTGATCGCAAATGTTAAATAAATAGAAAATGTATCGATAATTATCATTAAAAGAAGGAAGAAGGAAGGCAAATTTAAAATAAAAAGAACACTGATCGTATATATTCTATGAAAAGAAAACTGATCGCAAATTTTCTTTAACAAGAAAATTGATCATAAATTTTGATCGCAAATTTTCTATAAAAACAATTTTTTTCCTAAATTTTATTTCAATAAAAATTGATCGCAATTCTTAAATAAAAAGAAAATGATCGCTAATTTTTATTAAAATAAAAATTTATCGCAAATTTTACATAAATTAACACTGATCGAGTATTTTGTATAAAAAATTGATCGGAAATGTTTAATAAAAAAAGATTTGTTGCATTTTTTGAGATGATGATTGCATTATCCTGAAGTAAAGCATATTTTAGTACGAATGTTCTACATCTTTTGAAACAAATAATAGTCAGAAGGTACAAGATCTGGGCTATAAGAACCATTTTGTATTGAAATTAATCCCGCGTCATGTTTCCGGATAATGAATGAATATGTGATCGAGTCTGAACTAAGATCGATGACCCCGTTATCTGAAGATAAAATCCATTCTTTTGCTACTAATGGTCTCATTATAATGTTCGTTATTCATTCTTTTTAAATAAACCAGCAACAAATTTACAATCTGATCGATAAGTATCGATCATAGCAAAACATTCTGCAATGGAATCATATATTATATAAAATTAATGCACTTTTATGTAGTAATCCTATAAAAAATTATGGATCCTAAATCCTCCTAAAATTTGGCACATCGTTTTCAAATGACTTATTCATGTCAACAATTTCAAGAGCTTAAGAACAGAATTCTGGGTGGTGGAGTTTACATTTGTAAGAGATTTAGATTCAGTAATGATGGTTTCAAAAACCATCATTCTATTGTTTTATTTGGTCAATTCTTTCAAGATATTACGATCTGCGCTTAAATAACAAGCTTTAAATGGACAGCCATCCAGATCGAAAACGGACATCGTTAAATAACGTTAAATTGTATTGAAAATAGCTAAATTTGCCTATTTTTTGGTAGTATTTGGTATCGTAGCGGCTGGTAGGTTTATATGTCAACTTGAAAATATTTCATCTCTAGTTGTATGCAATTTTGTTGTGTTATCTTTGGTGGTTCAATAGTTACACTGTAATTTCCAAAAAATCATTTATAGCGATTTTTGATAAAAATTGAGATAACAAATATCATGGAGAATCAGCCACTGCTTCCCTAACCAGCTAGGAATTTGTACATCTATAAATGAACTTGAAAATTCTTCAACTTTAACAGTCTGAAATTTTATCGTAATATCTCCAGCGGTACAAAATTTACAGAATTATTAAAAAAAACTTTGAAGATTCCCACACTGCGAACCTGATCAGTTATTGGTGTGTTATCAATTAAAAAACACGTCAACTTAAAAAAACCACTTCAGAATTAATCATGTGAAATTTTATTCTGATATCTTCTGTAATTCATAGTTATAAATTTATTGCTAAAAAAAATTCTGAGAAAATTTTAGAACTCGATGTTGGGAATGTCAGCCATTATGTCTCTGATTTGGTAGAGATTTGTAGATTTCGAGATCAACACAAAAATATGTCAGCTTTAATCGTGTGAAATTCTATGGTGATAACTTAAGTGATTCAATAGTTACAGAAAAAATTCCAAAAAAAGTGTTTTTTGAGAATTAAATTTAGATCCAAAATGCCTCTTAAACAGCCAGGAGTTTGTAGAATTCTAAATGAATTCAAAAGCACTTTAGATTCGTGTGAAATTTAATAACCTTTTTTAGTTCGTTTTCTAAAATCGTTAGTCCTTTGTGATATTCTTAATTGTTTTCTTTAAGGTCTAAAAGTTCTTGCCAAAATTAAAAAGTCAACTGTAATAAGGAATTTTAAAATTTCTTTAACCCTTTTTTAACCTTGTAAAACCAAAAAGTCAAACCTTAAAATTATAAGAACAATTTTTTTTAAATCGATAAAATTTCTAAGAAAAAAGAGATCGCGAAATTAATTCATCTGTTAAAAAAACGTGACAAGAAAAACAAGGTTAAAGATTAAACCCTTTTTTTAACAATTCTTTATAAAAAATTCAATTTCCTGGAAAGATTCACTCTTCTTTTTTTACAAAATACAAACAAATCATAAAAAAATCGCGAAAAAGGTGAGTTTTTTTTTTTTGTGAAAAAGGAACGAAATCATAAAAAACTGAAATAAATTCGTTACTCTAAAAAACATGTTAAACAAAGTCAACTAAATATTAATTTTCTAAGTCAGACACAAAAACAACTATAATTTAAAGGAAAAAAATCTAGAATTTTATTAAAAAAAAGAAAGATTTTAACAAAAAAAGGAACTAATTTTTTTTAGGAATTTCCTTTAAAAACCCACTGAGAGTCAATTTATTTATGACAGAGATTTAAAAAAATAATAATAATAAAGATATTTAACAAGGACATTTTTTAAATTTTATTTATTTTCTTTTTTTCGAAACCATTCCACGAATTTGATCTCAAAAACTGAACTCTAGCGAAACTAGAACTAGAAGAATCGAGGCAGTTTTTTTTTTTGCCAAAAAAAATCTATTGTTTTACAAATTTTTTACAACAGTTTTTTTTGTAGAAAATTTGTGTGAGTGTGTTTGTGAGTCATAAATTCGAAAATATTTAAAAAAAAACGGAAAAATGAAATAATCGTTTCCGTTTGTATTTTTAGTCGAAGTAGGTAGCGACAAACAATGTTAATAACGCGTTTTAAACGCGAAAATTAGTTTTAAAAAAGGGACCTCAACTAACTTAAACAAAGATATTTCTTTTTTACAAAAAGCAAACGAATGAAAAAACATGCTAAAAAGGAAACAAAAAAGGAATATAAAGGAAGAAGCAAAAAAAAAAAAAACGTCACATGTAAATGACAATAGTGATTTCATTTTTTAGAATCCGAGCATGCAATTGAAACCTCAAGAACAATTGTAATACGCGCACATTTTGTCGACATAAAAATTTTATGACACCAATTAACGTTAAAAGTCAGCTATCATAATTTTCTAAACGAAATTATTGTAGATTTTTTATATCCTTAAAATGGTGGGTGTGCATAAATATGCTTCATTGTTGTTGTTGTTTTATTAGTATTTCTGTCTCAAATTTGCAAATTTTTACTTTTTTTACAATTTTGGTTACAAAAGTTAAAAATCTTCTTTTTTTCTGTATATTTTTGTTAAATTGAACCTTCTTTAGCGAAAAAGGTCATATACTGTATCTGAAAATATCATTATGCACCTTTGTTTTGCCACATTTGCAATTCCCTCTGCAACATCAGCATCAAAGTCAAACCGCAATAAAAATTTTTCAAAATTTTCTTTCAATTTTTCTTTTTTTTTTCGAAAAACAAAAGCGAAAAAACTCTATAATAAAAATTAGTCTCTCAGCAGCGCGTGTAGGGAACCACAAAAGACAACAACAACAACAAAATCATAAATTTTTTAAAAATTTCATTTTTGTTTTAGTTTTTTAAACTAATTTCACAATAAATAGAATTCACGCGAAATTCATTCCCAAACGAAAGGAAAAAAATATACCAAAACAAAAAAAAAACAGAATCCGCTAAATATTTTAAAGTCTTTTTGCAAATAATACACGTTTACATTTCATTGTATACATATTGATTTAAATAAAAACTTGTATGTATGTATTAGTTAAACATATAAAAAAAACTCCATTTCCTTAGATTTCCCCTCTTTCTATTTGTTTTCTTGCGCATGATCGGTAATTTTTGGGGTGTTTAGAAAGGGAGAAGGAGGCAAATGAAAATGGGGGAAGGGAGTCCATCAAATAGATATTTATATAATAAAAACCTTCATCATAGAGTTATAGTGGTTTGAAAGTAATATTTATTACAAAAACATTTTCAGAAAATTAAATATATGTAGCATAACTTATCGCTAATTATACGATGTGAACTGTGAAAGTTAAATTATTATGAGATCCTGTTTGTATCATAGTAAAAACTAATTTCGTAAAATATTCACTTCTAAACCTTATCAATGAAATGTTGTCCTAAGTCTGAAATTACTTTTTTATTGTAGTATCTATGGTGATCTTTTTATTTTAGTTTAAAATGTTTAAAATTTTTTAAATTATTTACAAAACATTTTAAAGAAATTTAATAAAGTGCCAATTTGTTAATTTCACTATATAAGAGAGGGTGATCTTTATTAGATGTTTCAGTATATTAAACTTTTAATAGTTTTCTTCTGCTATACAAAACATAAAATATGATTATGATTACATGACTGATCTTCAATCTCTTAACTCTTCAAGGAAAATTTTCTAAAAATGTCATTCGTCTTCATGTTCATTATGAGAGTGATCTAATGTCGATCTTTATGTTATATAAGAAATAAACAGTGATTTCATAAATCAATAATTGTATTGCTTCTGGACAGAGGGATCGTAATGTACGAGATCAAAAAACTGATCATTAAGTTTGACTAAAATCTATTCGTGACACTTTTAGAAAGGAACTATTATACCTTAAGGCATCAACTTGATCGTTACATAATACTAAAGAGAATACTTTTGAGATTTTTGCACTTTAAATTAATTTTTGGAAGTGGATCTGTAAGGGAGTTGCAGAAACTTATGAACCGATCTTCTTAAAATTTCGTATGTAGATTTGGATAATTATATATAAATATAAATTTAATTGAAATCTTGTAAAGCGCGATTTTTATAAACTTTAAACTTTATTCCATGGTGATATTTGCATTGGAGCTATTTGAAATATGGGAAATAAGTTGCCACCAACGTAGAGTATAAAAACTCACTTAACTTTTTCCAAAATAAGGGAAATTAAACCTTCAAATGCAAACTAATAGAGATAAGTCTCGCAAAAGTAGGTCACACAGGGATCGGTAAGAGGATGAGAGACTTGCACTTGTCAAATTTGAGAAACAATAAGGGTGCCCTTAAGTTTCAAATGATCAAATTGTATTCAGTTTCAGATTTATTAAAACAAATAAATTCATAAAAGTTGATTCTTATGTCGAGCTCGGTCGAGGAGAGCCGTCAAAAAGCAAGTTAGAACATGATAAGGATGATAAGCATACCGAAAACGCAAAAATATAAAAAAACCTCTCTGTAAATACTCTGCCAGAAAACAGTGATGGATAAGACTAAATAGGCGAAAGTTATCTCACATCATCAAGAGAGATCTACAAAGTATAATTTAACATATTTTTCTAAAGATGAAACTTAAAAGATCTAAAAATACATATGGAGTAAAAGCTAACATTTGTAGCTTTCTTTTTGTTCATAAATTGCTTTCATGTTCTTTGACCTTCAAGAGATATTTCTATAGACTATAGTAATGTATCATCCATCCTCAAGACGGATCTGATACAAAATAATTAAAACGAACTCTTCTATTTATACTAAAGAGTACATACATATCACTCATTTGCTGCAAGATAGTCATAACCCGAAAATTCATCTTTTTTTCGGAAATTTTTGAATAAAAAACTCAATATGTTGTTATTTTTGTCACACTTATGCGCTCCTGATTGGCTTTATTTCCGTCAATAATCAATTAATTAAATAATTATGAGAAAGTAATCAATTAATTAAGTAATATATATTTTGCAGGGTGTCCTGATTAAATGAATTGTCCTTTAAAAAAATCTTTAATTAACTCTATCGATATTAAGTAGGAATTAGAGTTCTTTTGAGTTATGACGATTTTGCAGTAAATGAGTTTAGTATAGTTTTCTTATGGTAGTAAAATGTATTTAACCGGTTTTGAACTTCAAAAGTTCTATTTCTGGTTAGATTAAATATAATTTCTTATACTGAAGAGTACTATAAGTCCAAATTTGTCATGTATCCGGCAATGCTTCAGCTAATATTTTGCACATATATATTGATGGAAAGGTAATCTTATTAAATTTCTTTGAAATAAGTTTGTTTTAATATTAGAGCTTTTGCTAAAAAGCTCTAATATTCTTTATTTCGGTTGAGTAAATTGGATTAGATTTCAGATTAACATAAAAGTTCCTTACAATTTTTCCAATTTTTAATATATTTTTCTCAGATTAATGTCCTTCATCTCAAGAAATCAAACTCAAACTTTTTTCAACCCTACAACCACTGTCTCCCTTTCTTCTAATACATTTTATATTCATTGCTGTTTTTCTATATCTTTTTCTTCATATATAAATATTTTTTTCGTTCATCTCCAAAATAAACCACACAAGTGATGGCTGAAATCATTTTATTTTCATTAAGAGCTGCCTTCAATTTTATTAACTGTCGACATGCATCAACGTTAAACGAATGAACTCTTCGACCGACCAACGACCAACCAAATAAAAATATAAGAAAATCGAAATATTTTATTACATTTTTATTGAGGACAATATAAAATCAGTATCAGCAGTAGCAACAACAACAACAACAATAACAAAATGCTTTAATATAAGGCAAATGTTTAACCACATCGAAGGATGATTGGAAGGAGACATGGACAGACGAATGAACGTATAAATGTTTGATATGAAAAAAAAACTAAAACCAAACAATTTGCCATTTTAAGAGAATCAACTAAATTTAATATAAATTACTAAACATTTATCTTGTTAATAAATAAAACGGGGGAAACAGGGAAACTCGAAATGAAGTGTTATTATAATATTTGAATAAAATTTAAGAATCATTTCCGAAATTTAAAGAAATATAGCCGAGATTATAGAATAAACTATAGACTAAACTATAGTCTCGACTGTTGGATAAACTATAGTCAAGAATAAAATATAGTCGAAAATATAGTATTAACTACAGTCTCGATTATAGTATAAACTAATATAAATATAGTCTCGACTTAGTAACAATAATAATTGAGACTAAAATATATAGTGGAGACTCAAGTGCAAATTATAGTCGGGGCTATAGTATAAATTTGAGTCGATATTATAGTATAAACTATAGAAAATAGTTTATACTATTCGAGACTATAAAATAAATTTTAGTCGAGACTATTGTATATATTATAGTCGACCCTCTCTTGCAAATTATAGTCGAGATTATAGTATAACATTAAGTCGATATTATAAAATAAACTATAGAATAAACTATATAGTATTACCCGACTATAAAATAAACTACAGTATACAGTATAAACTATAATCGAAATTATCGTACAAATATTAGACACGATCATAGTAAAAACTCTAGACCAGTTTATAGTATAAACAATGATCGAATTTATAATACAAACTATAGTCGATTTTGCTATGTAAATTATAGTCGATTATAAACTATATTCAAGATTATAGAATAAACCATAGTCAAGACTTAAGTATAAACTATAGTCGTGACTATAGAATAAACTATAGTCGAGTTTATGGTGTAAACTATAGTTGAGTATAGTCGAGTTTATAGTGTAAACTATAGTCATATTATGTTTATAGTATAAACCATAGTCGACTTTATAATATAAACTTAAGTCTAGTTTATAGTGTAACTATAGTCGAGAGTATAATCCCATCTTTACCGACTTCCCTCTCCTCTTTTTAAATCCGATTCAAAAGCCTTAATAATAGTATTAAAATATCAGTTTTATACTGTCCTTAAATTAACACTCTTTTTATTAAACTCTCTTTTCGGGCATAACCTAAAAAAAGAATATTTTCATAGTCAATTATCATTTAATCGTTACATTTATCATACAATCTCTGACATTGGTCAGAGTTATGCATGAAATTGGTTGACTTATAAAACATGTCCTAATATTTTCAGGACAATTAAAATCCAATACAAACTCCTCTTCCTCCCCCTCACACATATACACATTTATAAACGTATTTGAGGACAACCTCCCCAAAAAAAAGTAATAAACAGTTTAACATGCAAAAAATACCAGTCAATAAATTTTGATGATAAATTAAAGCAGCTAAAAGGGAACAGGAGAGATAAAGACCAGTAGCCAGTTACCAGTTACCAGTTACCCTTAAACATATAAATTTGTTATGCTAAAGTATGAGCGTGCGTATGAATATGTGTATGCGTGTGTGTGTGTATATATATTGCTCACATGCCTTTCTCGTGCTGTGGTTACTGTTACAGAAGGATGGATGCACGGACGGAAGGACGGACGGACTATAGTCAGTCTATTATTGTCTTTTGTTTTGATGGAAATCAAATTAATTGGCATGTTATGGAAATTTGTTGTTATCATCATCATTGTCGACATCAGTTGGGAATGAAAACAAAAAAAAAGAAATTGTTATCGAAATTGAAGCAATTTAATCGTATGCATATCAAAATATTTATACACAAACGCACACTCACATACAATATTAATGTGTGTGTGTGTGTATGTATATGAATATATGTATATGTGTGACATCATCGACAATTTGTCTGTTATTGTTGTTGTTATTGTTGTTCTGATTATAAAAACATTTATCGCCTTTTTAATAAACATTCATATTAGTTACAGCCTTTATTTCCTTAACATCCTTTCCTCCTTCCATCCTTCAGTTCTTTTTGCTGTTATATTATTTGTTGTTGCTTGTGTTTTTATATTATTTTTATTCCAATTCCCATTAGATTCCGATTATATTCATATGTTTTCTCATAATTGTTGTTGATTAGTAACGCCAGAATTATTGTTGTAGTTGTTGTTAGTTAAGCAAAATTATTTCGCTTATCAAGATTTTGTATCTGTAAAATATTGTATTTTTCAAATACATTTTCATATACATACACACATACACCATATACGAATATATTTATTGCTTTTAATATTGGATTATGAGATTGTTTCTGTTGTTGTGAGAAAATATTTTTATTCATCGTTGAATTATTATAAAAGTTTTCGAATGAAATCACAATTTAATAAAAAAAAATCGAATTTAATATAAATTTAAATTACAAACAATCTTCGCTTAAATTTGTCTCTTATATCGGACATTATCTTTTAAATTAACTTAACCAAAGTTGCGGTTTTTAAACAGAAAACATTTTTGGACAATAAAAGGAAACAGTTACAATTTCAATGAGCTTGGACCGTTAGTTGGAATGTGAGCATGCCAGTAATAGACAGGCGGACTTAGCTTAATCGGTTCAGATTTTAACTTGATACAATAGATAAACCTTATCGAGTTTTATTCACAATTAGTGGTAGCGCATGGAATAATGTTTAATTTTAATAAACATCGAATTCACCATTAGTGATTGCTTGCTTCGGAATCCGGAGGACACGTTGCTACAGGTTTGACTATAACAGAAGTAATGAAGAGCGACTTTTTCTCCATGCAGAAGAATAAACAATATGTCTCTTATTACCGATTCTTATAACAGTTCTTCAAGTTGTTCTTTCTTGTTATTGTTGTTGGAATATGGTCTTCAAAGATGTATGTGAAGATAAATACGTATTTAACTAGCAAAGACAAAAACCACATTTTTTAACAGAGCTGATTTTGCAGTTAACAGCGCGCTGTTAAGCATTTAACAGAATTTCTTAAAATGACTACTGTACTAAAATGGACAATGTGAGCAACAGGAACCATGTTCCAAACATTTATATCATGGAAATGGCTCTCCAAGGTGCTAGTCATTGGTCCATGACAACAAACTACCAAAAATATAATTGGTATGCAATATATCGCTCTTTTAAAATATATCAAATTATTTAACATTTTTTGGAAGGATTGGTCAGTATGGAAAAATGGTGCGTGGTACACATATCACGCTATATAGGTATGATAGTCCTAGGTACTCCTAATGGAGCACGCTTAGTGGGATATCTGAAATAATTTTGGAATTTGAGAAAAATCGAGTTGAAAATCTTGAAATTTCTCGAGAGGATTTGTGAACCATGTGGGAAAATAGACGTGGTACACGTTCCAGGACATATAGAAATGGTGCTCCAAAGGGTCTTTAATAGATCTATAATAGTGGAATAGGTGAAATAATTTCCAAATAATTTTAATTATTTTTTGAAAAAGTGAGTTTTTTGAAAATTTTCTAAAATTGACAATATTGGATGTGGTCAGTATGGAAAAATGGTGCGTGGTACACATATCACGCTATATAGGTATGATAGTCCTAGGTACTCCTAATGGAGCACGCTTAGTGGGATATCTGAAATAATTTTGGAATTTGAGAAAAATCGAGTTGAAAATCTTGAAATTTCTCGAGAGGATTTGTGAACCATGTGGGAAAATAGACGTGGTACACGTTCCAGGACATATAGAAATGGTGCTCCAAAGGGTCTTTAATAGATCTATAATAGTGGAATAGGTGAAATAATTTCCAAATAATTTTAATTATTTTTTGAAAAAGTGAGTTTTTTGAAAATTTTCTAAAATTGACAATATTGGATGTGGTCAGTATGGAAAAATGGTGCGTGGTACACATATCACGCTATATAGGTATGATAGTCCTAGGTACTCCTAATGGAGCACGCTTAGTGGGATATCTGAAATAATTTTGGAATTTGAGAAAAATCGAGTTGAAAATCTTGAAATTTCTCGAGAGGATTTGTGAACCATGTGGGAAAATAGACGTGGTACACGTTCCAGGACATATAGAAATGGTGCTCCAAAGGGTCTTTAATAGATCTATAATAGTGGAATAGGTGAAATAATTTCCAAATAATTTTAATTATTTTTTGAAAAAGTGAATTTTTTGAAAATTTTCTAAAATTGACAAAATTGGATGTGGTCAGTATGGAAAAATGGTGCGTGGTACACATATCACGCTATATAGGTATGATAGTCCTAGGTACTCCTAATGGAGCACGCTTAGTGGGATATCTGAAATAATTTTGGAATTTGAGAAAAATCGAGTTGAAAATCTTGAAATTTCTCGAGAGGATTTGTGAACCATGTGGGAAAATAGACGTGGTACACGTTCCAGGACATATAGAAATGGTGCTCCAAAGGGTCTTTAATAGATCTATAATAGTGGAATAGGTGAAATAATTTCCAAATAATTTTAATTATTTTTGAAAAAGTGAGTTTTTTGAAAATTTTCTAAAATTGACAATATTGGATGTGGTCAGTATGGAAAAATGGTGCGTGGTACACATATCACGCTATATAGGTATGATAGTCCTAGGTACTCCTAATGGAGCACGCTTAGTGGGATATCTGAAATAATTTTGGAATTTGAGAAAAATCGAGTTGAAAATCTTGAAATTTCTCGAGAGGATTTGTGAACCATGTGGGAAAATAGAAGTGGTACACGTTCCAGGACATATAGAAATGGTGCTCCAAAGGGTCTTTAATAGATCTATAATAGTGGAATAGGTGAAATAATTTCCAAATAATTTTAATTATTTTTTGAAAAAGTGAGTTTTTTGAAAATTTTCTCGAGAGGATTTGTGAACCATGTGGGAAAATAGACGTGGTACACGTTCCAGGACATATAGAAATGGTGCTCCAAAGGGTCTTTAATAGATCTATAATAGTGGAATAGGTGAAATAATTTCCAAATAATTTTAATTATTTTTTGAAAAAGTGAGTTTTTTGAAAATTTTCTAAAATTGACAATATTGGATGTGGTCAGTATGGAAAAATGGTGCGTGGTACACATATCACGCTATATAGGTATGATAGTCCTAGGTACTCCTAATGGAGCACGCTTAGTGGGATATCTGAAATAATTTTGGAATTTGAGAAAAATCGAGTTGAAAATCTTGAAAATCTTGAAAATCTTGAAAATTTTCAAAAACTCACTTTTTCAAAAAATAATTAAAATTATTTGGAAATTATTTCACCTATTCCACTATTATAGATCTATTAAAGACCCTTTGGAGCACCATTTCTATATGTCCTGGAACGTGTACCACGTCTATTTTCCCACATGGTTCACAAATCCTCTCGAGAAATTTCAAGATTTTCAACTCGATTTTTCTCAAATTCCAAAATTATTTCAGATATCCCACTAAGCGTGCTCCATTAGGAGTACCTAGGACTATCATACCTATATAGCGTGATATGTGTACCACGCACCATTTTTCCATACTGACCACATCCAATTTTGTAAATTTTAGAAAATTTTCAAAAAATTCACTTTTTCAAAAAATAATTAAAATTATTTGGAAATTATTTCACCTATTCCACTATTATAGATCTATTAAAGACCCTTTGGAGCACCATTTCTATATGTCCTGGAACGTGTACCACTTCTATTTTCCCACATGGTTCACAAATCCTCTCGAGAAATTTCAAGATTTTCAACTCGATTTTTCTCAAATTCCAAATTATTTCAGATATCCCACTAAGCGTGCTCCATTAGGAGTACCTAGGACTATCATACCTATATAGCGTGATATGTGTACCACGCACCATTTTTCCATACTGACCACATCCAATATTGTCAATTTTAGAAAATTTTCAAAAAACTCACTTTTTCAAAAAATAATTAAAATTATTTGGAAATTATTTCACCTATTCCACTATTATAGATCTATTAAAGACCCTTTGGAGCACCATTTCTATATGTCCTGGAACGTGTACCACGTCTATTTTCCCACATGGTTCACAAATCCTCTCGAGAAATTTCAAGATTTTCAACTCGATTTTTCTCAAATTCCAAAATTATTTCAGATATCCCACTAAGCGTGCTCCATTAGGAGTACCTAGGACTATCATACCTATATAGCGTGATATGTGTACCACGCACCATTTTTCCATACTGACCACATCCAATTTTGTCAATTTTAGAAAATTTTCAAAAAATTCACTTTTTCAAAAAATAATTAAAATTATTTGGAAATTATTTCACCTATTCCACTATTATAGATCTATTAAAGACCCTTTGGAGCACCATTTCTATATGTCCTGGAACGTGTACCACGTCTATTTTCCCACATGGTTCACAAATCCTCTCGAGAAATTTCAAGATTTTCAACTCGATTTTTCTCAAATTCCAAAATTATTTCAGATATCCCACTAAGCGTGCTCCATTAGGAGTACCTAGGACTATCATACCTATATAGCGTGATATGTGTACCACGCACCATTTTCCATACTGACCACATCCAATTTTGTCAATTTTAGAAAATTTTCAAAAAACTCACTTTTTCAAAAAATAATTAAAATTATTTGGAAATTATTTCACCTATTCCACTATTATAGATCTATTAAAGACCCTTTGGAGCACCATTTCTATATGTCCTGGAACGTGTACCACGTCTATTTTCCCACATGGTTCACAAATCCTCTCGAGAAATTTCAAGATTTTCAACTCGATTTTTCTCAAATTCCAAAATTATTTCAGATATCCCACTAAGCGTGCTCCATTAGGAGTACCTAGGACTATCATACCTATATAGCGTGATATGTGTACCACGCACCATTTTTCCATACTGACCACATCCAATTTTGTCAATTTTAGAAAATTTTCAAAAATTCACTTTTTCAAAAAATAATTAAAATTATTTGGAAATTATTTCACCTATTCCACTATTATAGATCTATTAAAGACCCTTTGGAGCACCATTTCTATATGTCCTGGAACGTGTACCACGTCTATTTTCCCACATGGTTCACAAATCCTCTCGAGAAATTTCAAGATTTTCAACTCGATTTTTCTCAAATTCCAAAATTATTTCAGATATCCCACTAAGCGTGCTCCATTAGGAGTACCTAGGACTATCATACCTATATAGCGTGATATGTGTACCACGCACCATTTTTCCATACTGACCACATCCAATATGTCAATTTTAGAAAATTTCAAAAAACTCACTTTTTCAAAAAATAATTAAAATTATTTGGAAATTATTTCACCTATTCCACTATTATAGATTATTAAAGACCCTTTGGAGCACCATTTCTATATGTCCTGGAACGTGTACCACGTCTATTTTCCCACATGGTTCACAAATCCTCTCGAGAAATTTCAAGATTTCAACTCGATTTTTCTCAAATTCCAAAATTATTTCAGATATCCCACTAAGCGTGCTCCATTAGGAGTACCTAGGACTATCATACCTATATAGCGTGATATGTGTACCACGCACCATTTTTCCATACTGACCACATCCAATTTTGTCAATTTTAGAAAATTTTCAAAAATTCACTTTTTCAAAAAATAATTAAAATTATTTGGAAATTATTTCAACCTATTCCACTATTATAGATCTATAAAGACCCTTTGGAGCACCATTTCTATATGTCCTGGAACGTGTACCACTTCTATTTTCCACATGGTTCACAAATCCTCTCGAGAAATTTCAAGATTTTCAACTCGATTTTTCTCAAATTCCAAAATTATTTCAGATATCCACTAAGCGTGCTCCATTAGGAGTACCTAGGACTATCATACTTATATAGGCGTGATATGTGTACCACGCACCATTTTCCATACTGACCACATCCAATATTGTCAATTTTAGAAAAATTTTCAAAAAACTCACTTTTTCAAAAAATAATTAAATTATTTGGAAATTATTTTCACCTATTCCCACTATTATAGATCTATTAAAGACCCTTTGGAGCACCATTTCTATATGTCTGGAACGTGTACCACTCTATTTCCCACATGGTTCAACAAATCCTCTCGAGAAATTTCAAGATTTTCAACTCGATTTTTCTCAAATTCCCAAAATTATTTCAGATATCCCACTAAGCGTGCTCCATTAGGAGTACCTAGGACTATCATACCTATATAGCGTGATATGTGTACCACGCACACATTTTTCCATACTGACACATCCAATTTTGTCAATTTTAGAAAATTTCAAAAAAATTCACTTTTTCAAAAAATAATTAAAATTATTTGGAAATTTAATTTCACCTATTCCACTATTATAGATCTATTAAAGACCCTTTGGAGCACCAATTTCTATATGTCTGGAAAACGTGTACCACGTCTATTTTCCACAAGGTTCACAAATCCTCTCGAGTAAATTTCTCAAGATTTTCAACATCGATTTTTCTCAAAATTCCAAAATTATTTCAGATATCCACATTAAAGCGTGCTCCATATAGAGAAATACCTAGGACTATCATCCTATATAGCGTGATATTTGGTACCACGCACAATAACCATTTTTCCATACTGACCACATCCCAAACGAGTCGAGCAGGTGGAGAAATTTTCAAAAACTCACTTTTTAAAAAATAATTAAAATTATTTTTGGAAATTATTTCACCTATTCCACTATTATAGATCTATTAAAGATCCTTTGGAGCACCATTTCTATATGTCCTGGAACGTGTACCACGTCTATTTTCCCAAACATGGTTTCACAAATCCTCTCGAGATTTCAAGATTTTCAACTCGATTTTTCTCAAATTTCCAAAATTATTTCAAGATATCCACTAAGCGTGCTCCATTAGGGTACCTAGGACTATCATACCTATATAGCGTGATATGTGTACCACGCACCATTTTTTCCATCTGACCACATCCAATATTGTAATTTTTAGAAAATTTTTTTCAAAAAATTCACTTTTTCAAAAAATAATTAAAATTATTTGGAAATTAATTTTTCACCTATTCCACTATTATAGATCTATT